>CM030043.1:30943970-31435586 GCA_017639485.1 Pluvialis apricaria | reverse complement strand
AGGAAAACCGACAACAAAATCGTGATCTTAAGAAAGTAACAATCCTTATCGAAACAGCCCAAAAAGTTTCCATGCCCTGGCTCTGATGGTGTCCCTTTGGTATAAATATCAAAGGGCAAAGAAAACTTTCCCAAGGTAGAACCAAAAGTGTAATTAGTAACAGAATCCATCACACGATGCCCAAGATATGCAGGTAGAGCCGTTATCCAAGTAATCAAATTATACATCTGAATTGCGAACCACACCAGAACAGCACATTTAAACCTTTGCATAAAAACACAGAGAGTAAATGAACTATGCAACACATTTGGCAGGTTAAACAGAGTTGACTCAGTTAACTGCAAACAAAGCTGTCTAAAGGCACAATATAACATTTCGTTTAAGAACGACATGATGTGAGCTGTCTGTTCTAATCTCTGAGCAAGCTGGAATTCAAACTATTCAGGCAATCTATCACAGCTCTGGTTGAGCCCCGCTCAAGCCCCACATTGGGCGCCAATAAATCTGTCGTGGTTTGAGCTGGATTGGCCACTCAGGCAGAACAACAGATGCTTTCCCATACCTCTCTTCAGAGAGAGGCAGGAGAGGGAGAGACACTTATGAGTTTAGGAGAAACTAAACTACTTTAATGAAATATTAATAATAAAAGAAAAAGGAAATAATGAAATATATACAAAACCGTATCAAACTCCCAGGATGACAATCATGTCACCAGCTGGCACTGGGGAAGTCCCAGGCTGGACTCAGTGATGGACGGGAACTGGATTCCGGATCTGGATTCAGAATCAGGGTCAAAGGCAGACGAACAGAGTCCTCCTTGGATGCCATCCATTGAAGGAAGAGAGCTGACCCTTTGATCCCTCAGCTTTTATACTGAGCATGAGGCAGCTGGGATGGAATACCCTGTGGGTCAGTTTTGGGTCACCTGTCCTGTCCGCTCCTCCCTGTAGGTGTGACCCCTCTACGCTTTTCCGCTTCCGACCCTCCAACAGGGCAAATAACAAAGTTAGCTGGCCTTGAGTGTTATAGCAATAAGTATAAGCAGGAGCCTCTCTGCATGCCATTCCTTGACATCAAATATAAACATAGGTCTTATCACTCTGAGAGCGAACATTGTCTGCACAATATGCTGTTAATTTCAGTAGTTAGAAGAGGCCTAGCTAAGAAGCAAAGTTACTGAACAAAATTGGTCCTGTTTTACCTCAAACCAGTACACCTACCTCTCGGTAAGGTCCTCTGCAAGAAGTGCTGCCTCTTTAACAAAGCTATGTGTACAACAAGGCTTGGACTGGCTTTCAAGAATCTCTCCTCAATAGCAAATAGAGATATTGCTGTGAATAACTGCAACTTTTGCTTTCTTCAAGCCACAGCAAGTGTTCTTAGAGAAATCGGATCCTTGTCAATCAATGGCAGTAGCATCACAGCCAAGGTTTCTGCCTGCCGTTCCTGGAATTACCCTTTGTCTCACTGCTACCAGGTAAAATTCAAGACGGCACAGATTAGTGGAGAAGTGGATGATGTTCAGGAAGGTCTGTTTGTCAGCACTGTGAAAAGATAGGATCAAATCAGATGCTGTAATAAAAGAGTATCTGAGGCCACTGTATTTACCTCCCAGAATCAACATGCCAGTCTTGTGATGTAGAATCACAGAAAAATAGACTTGGGGAGGTCTGCCTAGCAATTTGTCAATACTTGGGGCTGGATTACTGGATTAGTATTGCTCAGTATACTTTTACTAATCCAGAAAAGGAATTGAGCAGTTAGGTGACAACTGGATCATTGCTCACTCACTTCTCAACTGTGTTTATGAATATATTCAATAACAGTGACCATAAATTAGCACTAATTAGTAAAACAATAGTAGAGAATTGGGATGCAAAGTGACCTTGAGAGAGCCAAGAAGGGGTCAGCCCTATCCTTGTGATTACGGCGAGATGTTTATCTAGCCTGTTCTTTGAGATTCCTGTGCTGGGAATCTCAAGCCTACCTAGATGACACATTCTAGCACCTGGTGATCCTATTGTCCGTAAGATTTCACTCCCTCCTTCTCCATTGCTACAATGCACTCTCATAACTTTCTGCCCCTCCAACTGAGAGAACAGTTTCTTCCTTCAACAGTATTTTATGCATTTAACAATTGGCACTGGGCTACTTTCAGTCTTCTCTGTGCAACAACAGTGGTTCGCTGTCTCTCACTTCAGTGTTGGACCCTAAATAAGTTCTCCTACATGTGCAGACCTTTTTGGAGATATTATATCTGTAGACAGCTCTAAAGCATATAGAAACTTGCTTTTCTTAGTCATCTCTTCCAGAGCCTATAAAACTAGACCAGAAGACAATAGACCACAGTCCAAAAAATCACTGCTCTAGAGTAAACAACCCCAGTCTCATCAGTCTTTCTCTATGCGTCGTGTTTCCTCACCCTCCAATCACTTCTGTTGCATTTCTCTGGACTCTCTCCCACTGGTACATATCTTTCCTGAAGGGCAGTGCCCAAAGTTGGTCATGTTACTGCTGTGTAAGCATGGTCTATGCTAACAGATTGTTGGAACTATTTCATGTGTTCTTCAAACAATACTACTGTTTATACATCCTAGGGATGTTTAACTTTTCTTTTTTGCAACACCATGACGCTGTTGACTTATGGTCACGAGATAATTACTATAGCCACCTGCAAAGCCTTTTCTATACAGCTGCAGTCTACCCAACTGTTTTTCTGTCTCTCCCCTGTTTGTACAGAGGACTATTCCTGCATCCATACCAAAACGTGTGCCATCCTCCTCGAACTGCATTCCTTCTCTCCAGTCATAGCTAACAAATATGGTGAGCAAAGAGCTGACAGGGCTGGGCATGGTGACCGTACAGTGGTCTCCAACACTGGCAGATGGAACTCCATAATGCCAACTGCAAGGAAAAAAACATTTGAATCATTCAAAACATTGCTTAGTTCAGCCTCTTCGCAGAGAGACCTTACCACCACAGCAGACAACTCACTGACAACCTATATTCCATCTGTGATGAGTCACATCATTTATTTTTTAATTAAATCTCTGCTTCCAAGTGGGAAATTCTCCCAACAACTCCTGGTTCTTTGCTGGCAGTCTGGAAAATGCAGGCCAAATACCGCATGTCTCATAACAACCTGTTATGATTGTAATGCTGGCACCACGTGGCTCTGGTTATCTCCAGGGAACAAGGAAGTTCAGGCAGGGATTCTCAGAAGCAAAAGCAAAAAGCACAGCTTTCCTAATGCCGGAGCTGTTACCCAGCACAATCTGCCTCACTACAAAAATCTCCTCTTGATGCATGTTATGGTTTGAGAAACCCATAACAATTTATTGTCGTTTAGACAATTATTCTCTCACCCGATGACCTCTCCCTACCCGGGAAAGGGAATTGGGGGAAAAAACAAGGAAACCCAGGAGGTGAAGTATAAACAGACTTAATAGAGTAAGATTAGATAATTAACATTAATAGCATTAAAGAACCAATATTGATCCCGATACCAATACAGAATAGGCACAGATTATACTCAGCCAATTATATCAGTAGGAAGCTGTGCACTCCCAGCAGTGGACAACAAATGTCGGACACTGCGAGCGCTACGGCTTCGGGAGGAAGGGAAGGCCTCAGGGGTCTGGCACCGGGGCAAGAAGTTCTCAGGATGGCAGCCATCAAGGGAGAGAGAGAACTTCGCAGCAAACTTCCTAATTTATTTTGAATGTGACATTGATGGTATGAAATAATCCTGTTGGCCAGCTTGGGTCAAGTGCCCAGGTCTCGCTCCTCCTCATCCCTGCACCTGGCAAGCTCGAAAACACTGAGACCTTGAAACCCACACACCATAGCTGGCTATAAAGTAAATATTTTCACAAATTCAGACACTAGAGTCTTCTAAAAGTCCAGTCTTCCCAAGTACTAGAAGAGAAATTAGTCCTGTGTCGCTCAAACCAGGACATTCCACCCCTTATTTCATACCATATATGTATCACACTCAAGTTATTGTTATATTTGTCCTCTAATATACACACACACACACAAATATAATCCTCTAAAGCTATGAACTATTCCTCTAAAAGGTCCATTAAGTTTCTTTAGTTCAAAACTAGGAGTCCCACCTATCGTAATAGTCTTTTAGGGTAGGAAAAAGTGATGCGGCATTCACTCAGTTGACAAATCAGGACCAGGCCTCAATGTGGGATGACAGAAGGATGGAGTTGGGCGCAGCAATATAATGTGTTGTGCTCATGGCTAGCATGTTCTCTGTCGCTGGACGCCATTCGATGAAGTTGGCTCTGATTTCATTACCACTATGTTATCCTGAAAAACACTTATTGAACACTTAGTGTTATGCAGCAATTAACACCACAAATTTTAAAACTAAGGATTCTCACCCAAAATCAGAACTCTTAAAGGAATACATCGAATTTCTCCATTCTCCTACATCACCCACCAGGTATGCCCCGGTCCTTCAGCAAAAGCAACCCCACGAGTGGGCCTGCCTTTACCTGAGGCCAGGGCAACCCAGACTGTTTTCCCCAACATATTCTTTACAGGCACCACAGGGACCTTATCCCCTTCTACAACAGGTAAAAGCTCTGATTGAGCAGGACCAGCTTGGCTGACAGTTCCCCTGGTGTTGACTAACCAGGTGGCTTTTGCTAAATGCTCATCCCACTTTTTAAATGTTCCAGCACTCTTTGCTTTCAGGGTAGTCTTCAGTAGTCCATTGCATCGTTCGACCTTCCCGGCAGCTGGTGCGTGATAGGGGATGTGATATATCCACTCAATACCATGCTCTTTAGCCTAGGCGTCTATAAGATTATTTCGGAAATGAGTCCCATTGTCTGACTCAAATCTCTCTGGAGTACCATGTTGCCACAACACTTGTCTTTTGTGTTATGGGCAGTGGCATGAGACACAGCATATGTTTCCAGCCATCCGGTGGTTGCTTCCACCATTGTAAGCACATAGCATTTGCCCTGGCGGGTTCGTGGAAGGGAGATAAAATCAATTTGCCAGGCCTCCCCATACTTATATTTCAGCCACCGTTCTCCATGCCATAAAGGTTTTGACCATTTAGCTTGCTTAATTTCAGCACATTTCACATTCATGGATGACCTGTGAAATAGTGTCCATAGTCAAATCCACCCCTTGGTCACGAGCCCATCTGTACATTGCATCTCTTCCTTGATGACCTGAAGTGTCATGGGCTCAGTGGGCTAAAAACAATTCACCCTTATGTTGCCAGTCCAAGTCTACTTGGGACACTTCAGTCTTAGCAGCCTGATCCACCTGTTGGTTGTTTCGTTGTTCCTCAGTGGCCCAACTCTTGGGTATATGGGCATCTACATGACGTACCTTCAGAGACAGCTTTTCTAATTGGGCAGCAATATCTTGCCACAGTTCAGCAGCCCAGATGGGTTTACCTCTGTGCTGCCAGTTGCTCTTCTTCCACTGCTTTAACCATCCCCACAAGGCATGCGCCGCCATCCACGAATCAGTATAAAGATAAAGCACCGGCCACTTTTCTCGCTCAGCAATATCTAAGGCCAGATGAATGGCTTTCACTTCTGCAAACTGACTCAACTCACCCGCTCCCTCAGCTGCTTCCGTGACTCGTTGAGTAGGACACACAGCAGCTTTCCACCTTCACTGGTTTCCTACAATACAACAAGATCCATCAGTGAACAGCACATATCACCTCTCATTTGCTGATAATTGATTATATGGTGGGGCCTCCTCAGCACGCACCACCCTCTCCTCTGGGGACCCTCCAAAATCCATGTCTTGTGGCCAATCCATGATCACCTCTAAAATTCCTGGATGATTAGGGTTCCCTATTCGAGCTCGCTGAGTAATTAGTGCTATCCATTTACTCCACGTCGCATCAGTTGTGTGATGCGTGGAAGGAGACTTCCCTTTAAACATCCAGTTCAACACTGGTAATCGGGGCACCAGGAGGAGCTGTGCTTCAGTACCAATTACCTCCGAAGCAGCTCGAACTCCTTCATATGCTGCCAACATCTCTTTCTCAGTAGTGGTATAGCAGGCCCCTGATCCTCTATATGCTCGACTCCAAAACCCTAGGGGTCGGCCTCGAGTCTCTCCAGGTGCCCTTTGCCAGAGACTCCAGGTAGGGCTGTTCTCCCCTGCTGCAGTGTAGAGCACATTTTTTACATCTGGTCCTGTCCGAACTGGCCCAAGGGCTGCTGCATGGACAATCTCCCGTTTAATTTGTTCAAAGGCTGATTGCTGCTCAGGGTCCCATTTAAAATCATTCTTCTTCCTAGTCACTTCATAGAGAGGGCTCACAATCTGACTGTAACCAGGATATGCATTCTCCAGATACCACAACACCTAAGAAGGCTTGTGTTTCCTTTTGGTTAGTAGGTGGGGACATAGCTGGTTTTTTATTAATCCCGTCCATGAACCTTCTCATGAATGCATTGTTCAAAAAGGCCTCGTTTTCTTTTCTGGCACTTTCTGATTTCAAATCAGCAGGAAATAACTGTGGGGATTGTTTGAATTCTGACAGTAACAGAGCAAGTCTCACACCAGAAGGTGGAAACCAAAACAAAGTGGGAATGCTCTGCCAAGTATGGTGCCAGAGATGCCATCAAGACATAGAACAGAGGCCAAAGGTCTAATTTCTGTGCCCCACTATTCAGACTTTTCCAGGAAAAGTTTTTGGAATTCATAGATTTTGAAGCCCAAGAGCCCCACTGAATTAGAGCCAGCATTTCCAATCAATCCACCACAAGGAGACAGCAGGTGGGACCTGTTCTTTCTCTTGAAAAACGTTGCTCTTGGAGATCCCTGAAGCTACCCGTGGTTTTAGTATTACTCTTTCAATCAGCTTCAACAGGTCCTGGATGGGATTTTGAGCTTGCAAGCACTTCAGGGCAGGAAACATCCACTGTGCCTAGCAGGGTTCAATCGAATCAGCAGGGATCTCAGTGAAATTAATTTGTTACTGCTGCTGTTTTTAGTGATAATAGCATACATTACAAAGGAAAAGCAATAAATCTATTGGGGAGACGATACACTGAAAATAAACAGTGAGGTTTCAGCTGTGCTTTGAAGTACCATGGAAAGGCCCAGAGGCAAAGAAATGCTGGGAACTGCTTGGTCCATTGTGTCAGATCTGCAGAGGAGAGGCTTCTTGTACCAGCGGGGAGGCTGAAAGGTGTAAGGAGAGGAGGAATGCCATCTCTGAGGGTTGGGTTTGCTGCTGGGCTGGGCTTTTAAACAGAAGGTGATATTCTGAAAAGCAAGATGTGAACGTAGGAAACAGCAAGGGCAGTGCAGAGAAGTCTCCATGGGATATTTCTGAGCCTTGGAGGGAGGTGGTTTCTAATACCTCTTCCTGGGAGAATGACCATCAGAGAATCCAAGGGGAGCTGGGATTTTGTGCACTGGCACATTTCCCTTTGGCCACAGAAGTAACCACCTGTGAAAAGAGATGGGCCAAAACTGGATGGAGGGGTGGTTATACCTCTCCAGTACATACCAACACAGCTAGCAGCAGATTTGGGGTAAAAAAAAACAGAAAACCTGCCCTGAGTTATAAAATCAAAAGAGAAATTGTGAGGGGTGGAAAGGGAGCCAAAGCACCATTCCGTGTAAACAGCCCTGCGCAAGGAGGGAGTTCCCACCATGTCTACTGCAGAAATGAATGAGTCAAGGAAGAGTTACTGCAGGCATGACAGGGCACGCAGGTGTGCACAGGCAGAGCAGGGAGCCGGCTTTTCTCCTCAGGTGATGGGAACAGGGAGGATAACTCAGGAGACCTTCTTTACAGCCAAGGTCTCCATGGGTTGAGTCAAACGGGTCCTCAGGAGTGGAGGTACCACAGACATATTGATGTGCCAAAGCCTGGCTGTGGCACCAGGAGAAATTCATACACTTGGTGCCCGCCTGAGCCCAGTGGCCGCTGCGATAGCAATTGGGTTTGGGGTGGGACGACAGAAGGGAGGGGGTTGCTCCTAGCTACTTCTTCCACCCATCTCCTTTTCTTCCAGAAATGGTTTTATCTAGGGGTTATTCAGTACACAACAGCTTTTCTATGCCAAGGTTAGTTTGCTGAGTCATTAGATGGAAAGCAAACCCGTGCCACCAGGGACATAATGCGTGTAATGCAAGAGTGAGAGGGCTCTTGCACAAGGCGCTGGGTTCCTGACAATGAATGGCCCCACACCTGACAGAAAGCTGCGAGCTTTTATACTCCAAGTAAAATTCCCTGGGCAGACACAAGATGCCAGCCTGTGGTACGCCTCCTGCTCCTGTTCTGCAGCATGACCAGGGAAACCTGGCCCCTGCTGTGCCTGCACCAAATCCTCCCTTTGTGTGAAACAGCATTGAAGAGGTGCTTCCACACACACTTTCCCCCAAAAAACTGATGTGCTACCTACACCTCTGTCTCACACAAATGGTGCGTTCAGGACATCCCCACTAATTACCAACACAAACTTTGCACTGCGAACTGTGCAAGGGGAGATAATCACAGGGTCATGTTATTCTTATTACGATCAGGTTTTGAAGCTCTTACTAACACAAAGCTCTCAACATAGTCAAATAAAAGACAACAGAATTTGACAACATGGTCTCATAGTTGATCCTGGCAAACCTCAGTGACAGTTGGGTAGTCCAGACTCCTCATTTTATACGCAGGCTGTTGCCTCGCAGGTTTTTTTGTTGCTGTGGGTAGCAGCACACAATTGCCCAGATGCAAAGGGGAGGTGAGACCCTCCGGCTGCAGAGGAGCCCTCCATGGGCCATAACAGAGGCAATGCAGACCAGAACTGACCTTCCTGCACCAGGGATTTCCTGGGTCAGGGGACCAATGATAATGAATACACTTTGCACCAAAGAACAAGGCTTGGAGAACACTGCAAACTCTTGGGGTCAAACCATTCACCAAAGTCAAGCAATGGAAATTACTAACGGCGCATACTTGGCCAAGCAATTACTATGTTGGTACAACATAGGCTGTGCACAAGAAGGGTTCCTGGCAAGGCACTGGCCCATCAGTGTCATGGTTTCAGTTGGGATAGAGTTAACTTTCTTACTCACAGCTAGTATGGTACTGTGTTTTGGATTCAGGATGAGAGCAGTGTTGATAGTGCACTGATGGTTTTGGTTGTTGCTAAGCAGTCAAAGTCTCTTCTGTTCCTCATACTGCCCTGCCAGTGAGTAGACTGGGAGTGCACAAAAAGTTGGAGAAGACACAGCCAGGACAGCTGACCTCAACAGACCAAAGGAATATTCCATGCCATGTGACGTCATGCTCAGTATATAAAGCTGGTGGAATAAGGAGGAAGGGGGGAATGTTCAGAGTTATAGCATTTGTCTTCCCAAGTAACCGTTATGCGTGATGGAGCCCTGCTTTCCTGGAGATGGCTGAACACCTGCCTGCCGATGGGAAGTAGTGAATTAATTCCTTGCTTTGCTTTGCTTGCATGTGCGGCTTTTGCTCTACCTATTAAACTGTCTTTATCTCAACCCACAAGTTTTTCCTCGCTTTTACTCTTCTGATTCTCTCCCTCATCCCAAGTGGGGGAAGTGAGCAAGCGGCTGTGTGGTCCTAGCTGCCAGCTGGGGTTAAACCACAACAATCAGTCCATCTCCCAAGGCTTTGTCAAGCCTCAGATATAATGCAGAAGAGTCAGCGCTGACCTCCTTCACCCAGTGGTCTCCACCTGATGATGAGGGGAATCCGTACTCAAACCACTTCCCTCCCTGAAGAAATCAGACCCAAGACTGAAGAGATCAGCCCCCCATGCTAACAGCCACCCTGAGTGTCAGGTGGCCATGGGTGAGATTTCCACCTCTCTCCTTTGGAAAGCTTTTCTACTTTGCATGAAATAATCCAAAAGAGAAACTCACCTCCATCAGAAAGGGCATGGCAGATGGCCTTCAGCAGGAGACCTGGTGAGAACCCTTCACCCCAGTGCCCTCTCAAGTCCACTTGAGCTTTCATGAGAGACTTGGATTCAGGTCTCTGCAGGCAGGGAGGGAGCTGGACCTGGGAAGGAAAGGAAGCTATCTATCTGTAGGAGAGGACAGACCAAGACTATGTACCCTCCCCTGCCCAGAATCAAGGAGGATGGAATTTGGCTTAAACACCTCCATTCTCAGACTAAAGTATTTTGGGAATTTTGGGTATTTCCCTGCTGTGCATTGTTAATACCATGTTTCCTGGAGGTGAAAGGCCACTGGGGTTAGAAGTGTCCCTGTCCCACAGCAGTCCCTTTCCTCAGGCATCCCAGGGGAATCTTGCACTGGCTATCCATGCCTCGGTTGAAAATTGCCACGATGGAGCTGTGCCTCGGACTGTGCAGGGAGATCACAGGGCAGAAGACCACAGGACGCAGATGCAGCAACACTCGAGTCACCTACAGCCCAGTGCAGAAAAGATCTGGTTGCTGCTGCAGGGTCACTAAAGCACCCACTGGAGTCAGGGTGATTTATGAGGAGTTCTTAGAGAGCAGAGGCAAATATGTGTTACATGTCCAAAATCATACTCTGCATGGGACCAGCTACCCCCCTCCCCATAGTGGTGTCCACCCCTCCCCAGGCTCTAGCGGAATAAAGAACATGTGTCTTCCTCCCCTTGTTTCTGGGGTCCAGTGCCTGGCTAAGGAATGGCAATGAAAAGTGATATACGTATATATATTGGGAGACAAGTAGCAGTGATAGTTACCACTTGACAATTATACAGACATCATTGTATACTTCTTGCCACAATAAAACATTTTCCAGCATTTTTTTTTGTCATATTTATTAGTTACCACAAACGTTATGGCATTTTCAGGGTTCTGATCTACATGCACAAGGTCAGGCACAGTGCAAAGCCATGATGGAAACGGTCCACACCATGTGAAGGGAGGGAGCCCAAGGGATTTGCACCAGGCAAGAACTTGGCTGTCTGGTCCAACTCAGCCAACAGACCTCTGGATCTAGTGCCACTCCTGTTGCTCAGAAACTGTGTCTTATAGGGGATCCATTGCTTGGTGGACACTCTGCCAAAAAGGTTGTGTGTCTGGTTTTGACCAGAGCAGAAGCAGCAGTGGCCGTCACAGAACCCAGGCAAGGAGCACAGCTGAGCCAACCTGGTAATGCTCTGCGCATGGCTCAAGACAGGCAGGGAAGGCTTTCCCTGCACCACTGCTCTTGCTGCTTTCCTGCTAGGGCATGGGAGAAACATCAGCATGGTGCCGAGGGCAGGGGGGGGCAGGTTGTCAGGCAGCTCAGCAAGTGGGTCTCTTCCTTGTCATCTCTTTCAACCTTTTACCTTTTTTAATCTGTTGCTCATCTGCTGCTAGAGCTTTGGGGCACCACTTGCTGCCCAGCCACCTCCTTAGCTTCCTCTCTACAGCCTCCTTGGTCAAAGCTAATGAAGCGTTACAAGGCAAGGGAAGCTGACATCTTCTCAGAGGCATCAGGCATGGGCGGAGTAGACAGATTGCGGATGTAACATGGGAGCACTCACCTCCCCTTCCTCAGGTCACCCAGGCACTCCTTGCACCTTCAGCTGTTGCTGTGCACTCTGCATGTGGGGATTGGCTCCTTCTCACACTGAGATCAGTGATAAAAGAAGGGAATAAACAAATAAAGTAACTTGAGAAAGATCAGCTCATTGGGCCAAGTGCAAACACTACCTAGTCATCCAGGGAGTGTCTTGCAATGTGCAAATGGGAACTGATAGAGGTCCTCTTCCAGGGGCTGAGCCTACTCATAAGTGGCAGATTCCCTTGGCCAAAAACGCCTCCTGCATATCTGGGTGCGAGCACCACTATCTACCACTACATCGTGCACAGCTCAGATCTCTCATGGGCTGTAGGCAATTCTCAAATTAGAGAGAATGGTAGCATCAACAGTGGCAGATCTGTTGTCCTCAGTCCAGCATGTTAGGGAGCATTTCAGGGTGAAAGTTGTGGGAGGAACATGCATTTTTATCTTGTCACATTCTTGCATATGGAAGGGAAGAGCTGAATCCCTGTGATGAGCTCTGCCTAGCAGAGCAAGCCCAACTGCAGGACCAACCTGTGGATCTCATGCTACAACCAACCCAAATGTCACCTTGGGAACATCTCTTGGGGTTCACACCACAAAAGGGCTCAATGCCTGGCAATGACAACCACAACAGTGGAAAAATAGCCTCACTAAGGAGTCAGGGCTCTCAAGGCACTGTAACTCTCCTCACAACTAGTTTCACTGACTCCTTTTTTCACCCTGGGGAAGCTGAGCCATGAGAAGCCACCTGAACCCTCTCATAGGAAGTGCTGTGATGGGGAGGGTGCCCAACAAAGCAGGTGGTCTCACACCTCACTTCCACTGCACGGGGTATTGCTGAAGAAAGGGACATCTTAGGATCACTCAAGGGGAGGTAATGAGGCAAGACAGCAGTAGGATGAAGCAAAAATGTAAGCAGCACAAGGCACGAGCAGGAAAACCTGCTCTCAGGTCAGATTCCTTAGTTCAGGCCAGGACACACAGCTATGTCCCATTCCTGACATTATTGCTGCTGACCCCTGCAGAGCAAACACTGACATCCAGAGATCTGCAAGGCAGATGGACCGTAACCATCAAGGCTGACTGCTGGCATCATCCAGGCCAAAGAGCTCCACACCCAGCAATTCCCACCCCAAGCATGCGCGTCCTGCTTTGTGGTGGGGATCTTGTTTTCAGAACCACACCAAATCTTGGTTGAAAGGCTGTGCCACATGGTGGCAGGGACACCCCACACAAACTCTGCTTGATGGAGGATGGTGGTAGGAAGCAGTTATGAGGTAGTACAGGCAGAGCAGCCAGATAACAGGGGGGTACAGCACCCAGTGGCCAGTCCTGCTTGTCCAACACATGCTGGGGTACCTCCTCTCAGCCCCACACAGCCTCCCCTACCCCCAGCACTGTCCCCAGCATGCACAAGATGCTCAGGGTAGGGGAAGAGTGAAGGAGCAGCGGGATGGCATGACTGTGCTCAGCTTGCTTACAAGGGGCCCAGATGAATCAAACCTGCCAAGGGTGGAAAACAGGCTTGGCCTTAAAAGTGTAACGCAATTATTTATTGGCCAACACGCACACAAAAAATAGCTAGGACTTCATGAGCTCCTCAGCTAGGTGTTAGCGTGCTCACCACCTTGAAAAGGTGGCCGAAGAGCCTTTCCTGGCCAGGGACTGTCTGTTGGTCTTCACAGCTCCTCATGATGGCCCCACCGTGGTGCCCAACAAACCCTCTGACTCCCTGCATTTTTTCCTTTAGAATTTTGCACCTTTCCTTGCTGCCGCCATCTTGGCCATCCCACCTCTGTCTGCAGTCTTACCTGCATCCCCTACCTGTGATAATGGGGTGCCCTGGCAGCCTGCAGGTCCCAGATTTTGGCTCGCTCTCCGTAAGATGGCAGAGAGGCAGCCCAGCCCTCTCCAGCTTGCACCGGGGACGCAGTGGAGGCACACAGGGGTGGCACCTGGCTCACAAGCCGCAGAGTAGGACCAGAGTAGATTGCCTTGCATTGTATCCTATAGCATTGAGCTTCACCAGCTTATAGTGGTGGGGCTGAAATTAAAACTTGTCTAAGAAGGACGTTCAGCAGCTGGTGGGTCAGCAGCTGCTGTCTCTATGGGTGCAGGTAAAGCAGTTGCCCAGCTTTCCTTCCCAGGTGGGAAATGTGACAGTTTGAAACAAGGAAATGGAGTTCCTGATTAGTCAGAAAAGCTGGAAAACAAAACTCTTGACTGCTTTACTGTCACTGCTGAGAGCATTTGGTTGTGTTGCTTGTTTCGGTTTTCTCAGAATTAATATCCAAACAAGTCTGTCTGGTACTAGACAGTCCTGAAGGAGCAAGAATTCTTGACAGCGAAGAAACAAATATTTAGACCAAACCTCTGAATAAAATAATCTCTTTGGTTGTGTTAATGTGTGTTGTTTTTTCACAGTAGAGGTGAGAGATGAAGACAGGAAGTGATACCTGTAAAGCTGGACTCCTGTACCTGTCTGTGTCTTCCCTGGTGATGCTGCTCTTGCTTTGTCAGTGAGGTTTCTGGATTTACATCTATATTGGGTTTGCGTGGCCAGGTTTTGGTAGCAGGGGGGCTACAGGGGTGGCTTCTGTGAGAAGAAACCAGAAGCTTTCATCGTGTCTGATAGAGCCAGTGCCAGCTGGCTCCAAGGCAGACCTGCTGCTGGCCAAAGCTGAGCCAATCGGCAACAGTGGTAGCACCTCTGTGATAGCATATTTAAGAAGGGGAAAAAACTGCTATGGAACAGCAGCCAGAAGAGAAGAGTTGAGAATATATGAGAGAAACAACTATGCAGACACCAAGGTCAGTGAAGAAGGAGGGGGAGGATGTACTCCATAGGTTTCCAACCATCCAGTGCTTGCTTCCACCATTGTAAGCACATAGCATTTACCCTGGAGGGTTTGAGGGTGTGTGATATAGTCAGTTTTCCAGGCCTCCCCGTACTTATATTTCAGCCATCCTCCCCCATACCACAAAGGTTTTAACAGTTTCGCTTGCTTGATTTTGGCACGTGTTTCACAATCGTGGATAACCTGCGCAATAGCGTCCATGGTTAAATCCACCCCTCGGTCACGGGCCCATTTATAGGTTGCATCCCTTCCTTGATGACCTGAAGTGTCATGGGCCCACGGAGCTAAGAAAAGTTCACCCTTATGTTCCCAGTCCAAATTTATCTGGAAAGTCTTAGCAGCCTGATCCACTTGTTGATTGTTTTGATGTTCCTCAGTGGCCCATCTCATGGGTCCATGGGCATCTACATGACGTACCTTTACGACTAGGTTCCCTAGCCTGTCAGCAATGTCTTGCCACAGTTCAGCAGCCCAGATGGGTTTACCTCTGCGCTGCCAGTTGCTCTGCTTCCACTGCTTTAACCACCCCCACAGAGCATTTGCCACCATCCATGAGTCAGTATAGAGATAGAGTATTGGCCACTTTTCTCGTTCAGCAACATCTAATGCCAGCTGGATGGCTTTTACCTCTGCAAATCGACTCGATTCACCTTCTCCCTCAGCAGCTTCTGCGACTCGTCGTGTAGGACTCCACACAGCAGCTTTCCACCTTCGATGCTTTCCTACAATATGACAAGATCCATCAGTGAACAGAGCATACTGTTTCTCATCATCTGAGACTTCATTATACGGTGGAGCTTCCTCAGCATGTGTCACCACCTCTTCTAGTGGTATTCCGAAGTCTTTGCCTTCGGGCCAATTTGTGATCACTTCTACGATTCCTGGACGATTAGGGTTTCCTATTCGAGCTCGCTGTGTGATTAAGGCAACCCACTTACTCCAGGTAGCATCGGTGGCATGATGAGTACAAGGACCTTTACCCTTGAACATCCAGCCCAGTACTGGTAATCGGGGCGCCAGGAGGAGCTGTGCCTCAGTACCAATTACTTCTGAAGCAGCTCTAACTCCTCCATACGCTGCCAAGATTTCTTTCTCGGTTGGAGTATAGTTGGCCTCGGAGCCTTTATACCCTCGACTCCAGAATCCTAGGGGTTGACCTCGAGTCTCCCCTGGCGCTTTCTGCCAAAGGCTCCAGGTAGGGCCATTGTCCCCAGCTGCGGTGTAGAGCACATTTTTAACGTCCTGTCCTGTTCGGACTGGTCCAAGGGCTACTGCATGCACAATCTCTTGTTTAATTTGCTCAGAGGCTGCTTGTTGCTCAGGGCCCCACATAAACTCATTTTTCTTTCGAGTCACTTCGTAGAGAGGTTTAACAATCTGGCTATAACCTGGAATATGCATTCTCCAGAAACCCACAACGCCTAAAAAGGCTTGTGTTTCCTTTTTGTTAGTAGGTGGGGACATAGATGTTATTTTGTTAATCCTGTCCATGGGGATCTGGCGGCGCCCATCTTGCCTCTTAATTCCCAAAAAGTGGATCTCTTGTGCAGGTCCCTCGAGCTTACCTCTTTTTACAGCAAAACCTGCTTTCAAAATAGTCTTGATTATTTTCCTACCTTTCTTGAAAACCTCTTCTGCTGTGTTACCCCACACAATGATGTCGTCGATGTATTGTAGGTGTTCTGGAGCTCCACCCTTCTCCAGTGCGGTCTGGATCAGTCCATGGCAAACAGTAGGGCTGTGTTTCCACCCCTGGGGCAGTCAATTCCAGGTGTACTGGATGACTCTCCACCAGTTTGCTTTTACCAGCAAACTGTGGCCTGCACTCTGCTAATGCTTTTTTCTCTATTCCTTTAGCAGCAATGTCAGTTGTAGCATACCACTTGGCTGCCTTTGACTCCAGTTCATACTGAAGTTCTAGCATGTCTGGCACAGCAGCACTCAGTGGTGGTGTGACTTCATTCAGGCCATGATAGTCTACTGTCAGTCTCCAGTCCCCATCAGACTTTTGCACTGGCCATATGCGGCTGTTAAAGGGTGTCTTTAAAGTGAGTAAATGTGTTCAAGTGGGTCTTGCTGATCACTCCTTGGCTCTCTAGCCGATGAATCAGGTTATGGATGGGAATCGGAGTCTTGGTTGGTGCAATATTGTCGTTGATGCACCGTTGTAGTAGCAATTGACACCCTCTGATTTTTAACCCTCAGCAGTCCCACAACAGAAGGGTCATCCAAGAGGTAGGTAGGTAGCTGTGTAATATCTTCAGTCTCTACAGCTGCTATATCAAAAGCCCACCAATACCCTTTTAGGGCCTTAAAGTACCCTCTCTTGAGGTAGTCTATGCCAAGCATGCTCAGAGCATCTGGGCAGGTCAAAATGGGGTGCTTCTCCCATTTATTCCCAGTAAGGCTCACCTCAGCGTCTAATACAGTCCGTTCTTGAGACCCCCCCTGTCACTCCAGAAATAGTGACAGTTTCTGCCCCTTTATGATTCGATGGTGATAGGGTACACTGTGCACCAGTGTCCACCAGGGCTTTATACTTTTGTGGCTCTAACGTGCCAGGCCATCGAATCCACACAGTCCAATAAACTTGGTTTTCCCTCTCCTCCACCTGGTTGGAGGCAGGGCGCCTCTAATATTGAGCATAGTACTCATGATTAACAGATGGGTTCACGCAGCTTGTGTAGCTATCAATAAATGGTTCCTACCTGGACTGGAGAACCGCTCACCGTAGACTGGAGCAGCCATCCTCCTGGGAAAATTCTTTCCACTATTTGTTTTACCTTGCAACTTGTGTACTTGTGCCTCACTTTTCTGGGTGCCATGTATGTTCCTGTCCAACATTTGCTTCACACAGGGGGACTTCTCTTGATTAGAAGGCACTTTCTCTGTATTAGTTGTTTCCTCATAGTCAAAAGGGATACCATGAGAGGGGCCGTTAGCTCAGAAGTGAATTCTGAGGAACAACTGGAAGATCCACAATGGTTAACTCTTTTTTTTTTTTTTTTTTTTTTTTGGGCTTTCCTTTTTGCATCTTCTGCAAGGGAGCATGTCTATCCAAAGTGGATTCTTCCTTCTCTTCATGCTGGAGGTTGATCTCTTTGCACTCTGAAGTTCCCAATTTCAGTACAGGAGAAACATATGGGTTTGAAGCATCTTTTTCTGGAATCAAGGTGGAGTAAACGAGACATTGGTGTTTGGATTTGTACTGTTTGTGATCAGCTAGGAAATCTTTGCCATTTTCCCAATATCAAGCAGGATCATCTTGCAGGCAGTAAGGTTTTTCTACAGTATTGCTTGGAGAGGACTCAATGGTTAAGTTATAGCTCCAGTCTGATGGAGTTTTGCTGCAGCCTGCTTTTTTAATGGATTCCTCTGTCTTTGGGCTGCCCTCGCTACAAACCTAGCTGTCATCTAGTTCATGTTCTTGCATGGGTATTGCATATTTAAAAAATAAATCCTATCACTTTTGGCCTTTTTGCTCTTCTTTAGTTCCTTGTTCTCTTTGATGAAGGAAAAATGAATGTTGATTGCATTTGTTGGTGTTTCCTCTTTTTGTGCTCTTTTGACTAAAGACAGGTGAGAGAGAATCTTCACTGAAATCAGTCATCCACATCCTCCAGCTGCATCCCCTCTTGGCTCTATATTTCTGTGGGGGTATGGCTCAGCTCCTGCTTCACTTGAATCTCCTGGGGCTTGTATTGCATTAAAAACCACTCAAGATGTTGATAGTTCAATTTTTTCTGTAGAATAAGTGACTGCTGAAACTGCTGGTGATAAAGATGTTGTCCTGGTTTAAAGTAAAACAACCAATTTTCTTTTCAGTAATTTTACTTTTCAGTTGAGCCTCTTCTATCTCTCTGAAATTAATGGTGTATTTTTCAGACAGTATCCACTTCTAGCAGATAAGGTCTGATATTTATAGTGAACACCAAGGAATGGTATACAGAGAGGCTCTTGCTTATACTTATTGCTATAACAATCAAGGTCAGCTAACTTTATTATGCACCAAGTTGGAGGGTTGGAAGTGGAAGAGCACAGAGGGGTCGCACCTGTGGGGAGGAGTGTCTGGACTTTCGGGCACTGGACAGGTGGTCTGTCTTGCACATACTTGTCTCTCTAGCCACTCTCTTGTTTCTGCCTTGACAGCATTTTTGATGATGAAATCCTTCGCATTAGGGTTCTTTTCAGAGTGGGGGGACAGATCATCAGTTTTCTTCTTCAGGGGATGTGCTAGCTGTAGGACTCCCTTTACTGGGCTAGTGTGGTGGAACCATGGTGAGCTGGGATTTCCTTTGTAGGCATGTCCTTTGTCAATTCCCCTGGGGGTAGAGGTAAAAGGGACACTCCATTGCTGGAGTACTGCAGGATATGCCTTTGTTTTTGTAGTACTTGAGGGATGCTGGAGGCCTAGCTTCACTTTCTTTGGAGAGCTCTTTTTGCCAGGTGGCAAAGAGGGAGAGTTTTGGACACATTTTGGAGATAGATTTCCAGCTGTCCAGTACCTGTTTGTGACAGGGGTAGAACATTTAATCCCTTTCTTCAGCTCTTTGACCCTGTAAATGAGGCTGGCTTTAGAAGATGTCATGCTTTCAGATAAATAACAGTGTCTTCAGAACAAACTAACGCTTTCACATATTAAGGATAAACACTGAATTCAACGTCATGATTTTTGTTTTAATTGTCAGTGATCTATGCAGGCATCAAAACACCCCTGCCAAAATGTCTGAACTTTTGGAAAGGTCTATAGAAGTATTTTGAAATGCTTCCTTGGATGGTGCATAACAGGTCAAATGAGTGAAGATGGCCTCTGTTTCAGTGTAAGGGGGTTGCATTTCCACACTTTATAATGCAGCATGGCACAGTGCCAGCTCAGGACAAGCTAGTACTCTCCACACCACATCATAGAGTCCCACAAGACACAAACTAGGGCTTTTGGAGTAGTTGCAGTGGGGTTAATTAGCTCAGGAGATATGTGTCCAGGGCTACACTGTTCCTGGATCAGACTCATAAGTGCAACTGTGAAGAGCTGCTTACCTGGTATCACCCTATCCCCTCAATTGTTTCTTTTATTCCTCTTCCCCTTAAGCATCTCTTGTCCTCTTAACCCCAGCACTGCACAGCCTGTAATTTACAGCCTCCTGTATAGGAGGGAGGGTGAAGGACTTGCACACACTAGGCAGAACTACAATACAAACCTGAAACAAACTTTTGATTGCTGAGGTTAGTAATCCTGCAGTTACAGGGAGCACAGTGATATTTTCATCACTAAAAGCTGTCATCAGAAAGGATTTGGAAGAATTTGCCTTTGGAAGAAGGGGCAGGCCACTCATGAGGACTACAAAGATGTTGTGAGGCAATGGAGGGAGAAAATTAGAAGGGCCAAAGCCCAAGTAGAACTTGTCCTTAACATCAGAAGCCAGGTTAATAAAAAAAGGTTCTATGAATACATTAGCAATAAAAGGAGGACTAAGGATAATTTCCATCCTTTAGTAGATGGGGGCAGAAACATAGTGACCAAGGATGAGGAAAAGGCTGAGCTACTTAATGCCTTTTTTGCCTCAGTCTTTAACAGTAAGACCAGTTGTTCCCTTAGCACCCAGCCCCCTGAGCTAGAAGGTGGGGATGGGGAGCAGAATGAAGCCCCCATAATCCAAGGGGAAATGGTGAGGGACCTGCTCCAGCACTTAGACATACACGAGTCTGTGGGGCCAGATGGGATCCATCTGAGGGTACTGAGGGAGCTGGAGCTGGCGGATGTGCTCACCAAACCACTTTCCATCATTTATGAGCAGTCCTGGCTAACTGGGGAGGTCCCAGTTGACTGGAGGTTAGCGAATGTGACACCCATCCACAAGAAGGGCCGGAAGGAGGATCCGGGGAACTACAGGCTGTCAGTCTGACCTCGGTGCCAGGGAAGGTTATGGAGCAGATCATGCTGAGTGCCATTACGTGGCACATGCAGGACAAGCAGGTGATCAGGCCCAGACAGCATGGGTTCATGAAAGGCAGGTCCTGCTTGACTAACCTGATCTCCTTCTATGATAAGGTGACCCACTTAGTGGATGAGGGAAAGGCTGTGGATGTTGTCTATCTGGACTTCAGTAAAGCTTTTGACACGGTTTCCCACAGCATTCTCCTGGAGAAACTGGCTGCTTATGGTCTGGATGGGTGTAGTCTTTGCTGGGTAAAAATCCGACTGGAAGACCAGCTCCAAAGAGTGGTGGTGAATGGAGTTAAATCCAGTTGGCGTCTGGTCACAAGTGGTGTTCCCCAGGGCTCAGTACTGGGGCTGGTTCTCTTTAATATCTTTATCAATGACCTGGATGAGGGGATCAAGTGCACCCTCAGTAAGTTTGCAGATGACACCAAGTTGGGCTTGAGTGTCAACCTGCTTGATGGTAGGATGGCTCTACAGAGGGATCTGGACAGGCTGGACCGATGGGCCAAGGCCAGTGGTATGAGGTTCAACAAGGCCAAGTGCCAGGTCCTGCACTTGGGTCACAACAACCCCATGCAGCACTACAGGCTTGGGGAAGAGTGGCTGGAAAGCATCCTGGCAGAAAAGGCCCTGGGGGTGTTGGTGGACAGCTGGCTGAATATGAGTCAGCAGTGTGCCCAGGTGGCCAAGAAAGCCAACAGCATCCTGGCTTGTATCAGGAATAGTGTGACCAGCAGGACTAGGTAAATGATTGTCCCCCTGTACTTGGCACTGGTGAGACCACACCTCGAATACTGTGTTCGGCTTTGGGCCCCTCACTACAAGAAAGACATTGAGGTGTTGGAGTGTGTCCAGAGAAGGGCAATGAAGCTGGTGAGGGCTCTGGAGAACAAGTCTTATCAGGAGCGGCTGAGGGAAGTAGGGTTGTTTAGCCTGGTGTCCTGGTTTGAGGTAAAACAGGACCAATTTTGTTCAGTAGCTTCGCTTCTTAGCTGGGCCTCTTCTAACTACTGAAATTAACAGCAGATTGTGCAGACAATGTTCACTCTCTCAGAGTGATCAGACCAATGTTTATAGCTGATGTCCAGACATGGTATGCAGAGAGACTCTTGCTTACACTTATTGTTCTAACACCCAAGGCCAACCAACTGTGTTATTTGCCCCGTTGGAGGGTTGGAAGCGGAAAAGCATAATGGGGTCCCACCTGCGGGGAGGAGCGGACAGGACAGGTGACCCAAAACTGACCAACAGGGTATTCCATCCCATCTGCTTCATGCTCAGTATAAAAGCTGACGGAGCAAAGGGTCAGGGCCTTCTTTTTCGCCCTTCTTTTTCCCTTCTTGCTTCAACGGCTGATGTCTGAGGAGGACTCTGTCTGTTCGTCTGCCTTTGGACCCGATCCTGAATCCAGATCCGGAATCCAGTTCCCATCCGTCACTGAGTCCAGCCTGGGACTGCCCCAGTGCCAGCCGGTGTCGTGATTGTCATCTTGGGAGCTTGATACGGTTTTGTATATTTCTCATTATTTCTTTTATTTTATTATTAATACTTCATTAAAGTAGTTTAGATCCTTCTAAACTCGTAAGTCTCTCTTTCCTCCTCTGCCTCTCTCTTTGAAGAGGGGTAGAGGGGAGCATCTGTCGGTCCCATCTGGGGTCCCCTATGTCCCCAGTGGCCGATTTGGCCTAAACCACGACAGATTAATTGGCGCCCAACATGGGGCACGAGCAGTGCTCGACCAGAGCTGTGATAAATTGCCTGAATAGTTTGAATTCCGTCTTGTTCTGAGATTAGAGCAGACACCTTACAGCATGTCGTTCTTAAACGAGATGTTGTATCGTGCCTTTAAAGAGCTTGGTTTGCACTTGATTCAGTCAACTCTGTTTAACCTGCCAAATGCATTGCAAAGTTTTACTCTTTGTGTTTTTATGTGAAGGTTTAAATGTGCTGTATTGGTGTGGTTCACAATTCAGGTCTATAACATGATTAGTTGGGTAACGGCTCTACCTGTATATCTCGGGCATCGTGTGATGGATTCTGTTACTAATTACACTTTTGGTTCTACCTTGGGAAAGTTTACTTCACCCTTGAATAGTTATATTAATGTGACACCATCAGAGCCAGGGCTTGGAAACCTTCTGGGCTGTGACGATAAGGATGGTTACCTCCTTAAGATCGTGATTTTGCTGTCGGTTTTCCTGAACGTGTTGCAGGGGTGGGTTTTTGTGAAATACCGGTGCAGGGGTGGCTATAGGGTAACGTGCGCTGCCGCCACTCAGACCGCAGCAGCGCCGCGACGGGCAGCGGCGCGAGCCACGGCACCGCCGCCACCCGCAGCGGCACCAGCACCGCCGGCCGCCCCCCCCACCGCAACAGCGCCAGCGCCTCCGCCGCCTGTCCCGGCACAGGCGCCTCCAGCCACGACAACGAGTACCGCTGCTGCTCAAATTCCATCAGAACCGGTACCAGTTGCCCCAGTCGCCAAAAAGCACAGAAAGAAGTCAGCTCATGCCCCTGTCGCTTGCAACAAGGACCAGCACGAGCCAGATAGCTTGGGAGAGAGTTCTGACAGAGACCCAGGAGAGGGTCCGTCTAAACCAGACAATGGAAAGAGACCTTTTAAAACAGAGAGCAGAGTCCTTCTCGGGCAGCCTCATCACAGGAAGACTCAGATGTAGAGGTAATTTTTAAATCCCTCTCTATGAAGGATTTGAGAAATATTAGGAAGGACTTTAGTCGTCATGAAGGTGAAACACTCATCTCCTGGTTGCTCCGATGCTGGGATAGTGGGGCAGATACCATAGACTTAGATGGCAGAGAAGCTAAGCAGTTGGGAAACCTGGCCAAGGATGGAGGTATCGATGAAGGGATTGGGAGAAAGACACGCACTCTCAGTCTCTGGAGGCGACTGATGTCAGCCATAAAGCGCAGGTATCCCTTCAAGGATGATATCGAATGCCGTCCAAGTAAATGGACCAACATGGAAAAAGGTATTAAGTACCTGAGAGAATTGGCTGTGCGAGAGGTGATTTATAGTGATAGGCAAGTGACTGTAGATCCTGATAAGATGCCATGCAAACGATCCATGCTAAAAAAGTTTGTACAAAGTGCACCACCAACATATTCCCACACATTGTCAACAATGGTCTGGGGAGGATCCAATACCGACACACCAACTGTAAGCGAAGTGGTTAACAAGGTACGACAGTATGAAGACAGTCTCTCTCGTCCTTTTTCTGTGGCAGCTGTGGAAAAACTGACTGTGGTCACTGAGAAAATGACTGAGACAATGGAGCAAATGACCAAGAAAATAGTTGAGCACACCGATAAACTGCTTGATACATTAACCAAGGTGGAGGAAAAATCCCATTCTTCCCTTGCACAGACCCATGTTGCAGCTACTAAGAAAACACGCCCTCCTACTCAAGAGAAAAAACACTCTCCGACTCAAGACCAATCGAACCCACTCCGAGATTTCCTGTGTCTATGCCTCTGCAACTATGGAGAGGATATGAGGAAGTGGGATGGAGAACCTATCTCAGCCTTACAGGCACGGGTGCTTGAGTTGCAAAGTAAAGCAGATAGAAGAAAGAATTCTTACAGAAGGCATGCTGCTCCGACCTACAGCAGGCGATCCTACGGTCCAGATAGGAACAGGTACTATGGTCGACGTTAGAGGTGCCCTGCCTCCAGCCAGGAGGAGGAAAGGGACAACCGAATTTATTGGACTGTGTGGATTCGATGGCCTGGCACATTAGAGCCACAACAGTATAAAGCCCTGGTGGACACTGGTGCACAGTGTACCCTATAGCCATCGAATCATAAAGGGGCAGAAACTGTCACTATTTCTGGAGTGACAGGCGGATCTCAAGAACGGACTGTATTAGAGGCCGAAGTGAGCCTAACTGGGAATAAATGGGAGAAACACCCCATTGTTACTGGTCCAGATGCTCCGTGCATCCTTGGCATAGACTATCTCAAGAGAGGGTATTTTAAAGACCCCAAAGGGTATCGGTGGGCTTTTGGTATAGCAGCTGTAGAGACTGAGGATGTTACACAGCTGTCAGCCTTCCCTGGTCTTTCAGATGACCCTTCTGTTGTGGGACTGCTGAGGGTTAAAGATCAGCAGGTGCCAATTGCTACTGCCACGGTGCATCGACGACAGTATCGCACCAACCGAGACTCCTTAATTCCCATCCATAACCTGATTCGACGGCTAGAGAGCCAAGGAGTGATCAGCAAAACTCGCTCACCATTTAACAGCCCTATATGGCCAGTGCGGAAGTCTGATGGGGACTGGAGACTGACAGTAGACTACTGTGGCCTGAATGAAGTCACACCACCACTGAGTGCTGCTGTGCCAGACATGCTAGAACTTCAGTATGAACTGGAGTCAAAGGCAGCCAAATGGTATGCAACAATTGACATTGCTAATGCCTTTTTCTCTATTCCTTTAGCAGCAGAGTGCAGGCCACAGTTTGCTTTCACCTGGAGGGGTGTCCAGTACACCTGGAATCGACTGCCCCAGGGGTGGAAACACAGCCCTACTCTTTCCCATGGACTGATCCAGACTGCACTGGAGAAGGGTGGAGCTCCAGAACACTTACAATACATCGACGACATCATTGTGTGGGGTAACACAGCAGAAGAAGATTTCAAGAAAGGTAGGAAAATCATTAAGATTCTTCTGAAAGCAGGTTTTGCTATAAATAGAGGTAAGGTCAAGGGACCTGCACAAGAGATCCAGTTCTTGGGAGTTAAGTGGCAAGATGGACGTCGCCAAATCCCAATGGACGTAATTAACAAAATAACATCTATGTCCCCACTTACTAACAAAAAGGAAACACAAGCCGTTTTAGGTGTTGTGGGTTTCTGGAGAATGCATATTCCAGGTTATAGCCATATTGTAAAACCTCTCTACGAAGTGACTCGAAAGAAAAATGAGTTTATGTGGGGCCGTGAGCAACGACAAGCCTTTGAGCAAATTAAACAAGAGATTGTGCATGCGGTAGCCCTTGGACCAGTCCGAACTGGACGAGCCATTAAAAATGTGCTCTACACCGCAGCTGGGGACAATGGCCCTACCTGGAGCCTTTGGCAGAAAGCACCAGGGGAGACTCGAGGTCGACCCCTAGGATTCTGGAGTCGAGGGTATAAAGGCTCCGAGGCCAACTATACTCCAACTGAGAAAGAAATCTTGGCAGTATATGAAGGAGTTAGAGCTGCTTCAGAAGTAATTGGTACTGAGGCACAGCTCCTCCTGGCGCCCCGATTACCAGTACTGGGCTGGATGTTCAAGGGTAAAGTTCCCTGTACTCATCATGCCACCGATGCTACCTGGAGTAAGTGGGTTGCCTTAATCACACAGCGAGCTTGAATAGGAAACCCAAACCGTCCAGGAATCGTAGAAGTGATCACAAATTGGCCCGAAGGCAAAGACTTTGGAATGCCACCAGAGGAGGCGGTGACACATGCTGAGGAAGCTCCACCATATAACGAAATCTCAGATGATGAGAAACAGTATGCTCTGTTTACAGACGGATCTTGTCGTATTGTAGGAAAGCATCGAAGGTGGAAAGCTGCTGTGTGGAGTCCTACACGACGAGTCGCAGAAGCTGCTGAAGGAGAAGGTGAATCGAGTCAATTTGCAGAGGTAAAAGCCATCCAGCTGGCGTTAGATGTTGCTGAACGAGAAAAGTGGCCAATACTCTATCTCTATACTGACTCATGGATGGTGGCAAATGCTCTGTGGGGGTGGTTAAAGCAGT
This sequence comes from Pluvialis apricaria, assembly GCA_017639485.1. Classification (NCBI taxonomy): domain Eukaryota; kingdom Metazoa; phylum Chordata; class Aves; order Charadriiformes; family Charadriidae; genus Pluvialis; species Pluvialis apricaria. The sequence goes on along the minus strand of CM030043.1, from coordinate 31,409,502 downwards.
GGAAGCAGAGCAACTGGCAGCGCAGAGGTAAACCCATCTGGGCTGCTGAACTGTGGCAAGACACTGCTGACCAGCTAGGGAACCTAGTCGTAAAGGTACGTCATGTAGATGCCCATGGACCCATGAGTCGGGCCACCGAGGAACATCGAAACAATCAGCAAGTGGATCAGGCTGCTAAAATTTTCCAGACAGACTTGGACTGGGAACATAAAGGTGAACTATTCTTAGCTCGGTGGGCCCATGACGCTTCAGGTCATCAAGGAAGGGATGCAACCTATAAATGGGCCCGTGACCGAGGGGTGGATTTAACCATGGATGCTATTGCGCAGGTTATCCACGACTGTGAAACATGCGCCGAAATCAAGCAAGCTAAAAGGTTAAAACCTTTGTGGTATGGAGGACGATGGCTGAAATATAAATATGGGGAGGCTTGGCAAGTTGACTACATCACACTCCCTCAAACTCGCCAGGGTAAGCGCTATGTGCTTACAATGGTGGAAGCAAGCACCGGATGGTTGGAAACCTATGCCGTGCCCCATGCCACTGCCCGGAATACCATCCTGGGCCTTGAAAAGCAAGTCTTGTGGCGACATGGCACTCCAGAAAGAATTGAGTCAGACAATGGGACTCATTTTAAAAACAATCTCATAAGTAATTGGGCCAAAGAACATGGCATTGAATGGATATATCATATCCCCTATCATGCACCAGCTTCTGGGAAGATTGAGTGATATAATGGACTGTTAAAAACCACCCTAAAAGCAATAGGTGGTGGAACCTTTAAAAATTGGGACAAGCATTTAGAGCAAGCTACCTGGTTAGTTAACACCAAGGGATCCATCAATCGAGCTGGTCCTGCTCAATCAGACCTTTTACATACAGTAGAAGGGGACAAAGTCCCTGTGGTGCATGAAAGGAATATGTTAGGAAAAACTGTCTGGGTTTCTCCTCCTTCAGACAAAAGCAAACCCATTCGTGGGACTGTTTTTGCTCAAGGACCTGGATGTACTTGGTGGGTGATGCTGAAGGATGGAGAAGTTCAATGTGTACCCCAAGGGAATTTAACCCTTGGTGAGAATACTCAATTCTGAGCTGTATGATGCTGATCACTACATAATACTAACAGTGTTCAATAAGTGTTTTTCAGGATGACACAGTGGTGATGAAACCTGAGCTAGCTTCATCAACTGGCGTCGAGCAAGCTCTTCAAGATGAACATGCTACCCACGGGCACAAACCACAATGAATTTTGTACCATCTTTCCTGCCCTGAGATGAGATCCTGCAATCATGAATCAAATGGACTTAAACTTTTGTATATAAAGATAATCGTAGATGAGTGACCTGCATGTATCCATATATATATATATATCCTCTGTGTGTGCGTAGATTTGATAGATAAAAGTAATAGTAATCTGAGCAAGATGCAAATGGTATGGAATAAGGGGTGGAATGTCCTGGTTTGAGGTAAAACAGGACCAATTTTGTTCAGTAGCTTCGCTTCTTAGCTGGGCCTCTTCTAACTACTGAAATTAACAGCTTATTGTGCAGACAATGTTCGCTCTCTCAGAGTGATAAGACCAATGTTTATAGCTGATGTCCAGACATGGTATGCAGGGAGGCTCTTGCTTACACTTATTGTTCTAACACCCAAGGCCAACCGGCTGTGTTATTTGCCCCGTTGGAGGGTCGGAAGCGGAAAAGCATAATGGGGTCCCACCTGCGGGGAGGAGCGGACAGGGCAGGTGACCCAAAACTGACCCACAGCGTATTCCATCCCATCTGCTTCATGCTCAGTATAAAAGCTGACGGAGCAAAGGGTCAGGGCCTTCTTTTTCGCCCTTCTTTTTCCCTTCTTGCTTCAACGGCTGATGTCTGAGGAGGACTCTGTCTGTTCGTCTGCCTTTGGACCCGATCCTGAATCCAGACCCGGAATCCAGTTCCCATCCGTCACTGAGTCCAGCCTGGGACTGCCCCAGTGCCAGCCGGTGTCGTGATTGTCATCTTGGGAGCTTGATACGGTTTTGTATATTTCTCATTATTTCTTTTATTTTATTATTAATACTTCATTAAAGTAGTTTAGATCCTTCTAAACTCGTAAGTCTCTCTTTCCTCCTCTGCCTCTCTCTTTGAAGAGGGGCAGAGGGGAGCATCTGTCGGTCCCATCTGGGGTCCCCTATGTCCCCAGTGGCCGATTTGGCCTAAACCACGACCCCTGGAGAAAAGGAGGCTCAGGGGAGACCTTATCGGTCTCTACAACTACCTGAAAGGAGGTTGTAGAGAGGTAGGGGTCTATCTCTTCTCCCAAGTACCAATCGATAGGACAAGAGGAAATGGTTTCAAGTTGTGTCAGGGGAGGTTTAGATTGGATATTAGAAGAAATTTCTTCACAGAAAGAGTTGTCAAGCATTGGAACAGGCTGCCCAAGGAAGTGGTAGAATCACCATCCCTGGAAGTATTTAAAAGACGGGAAGATGTAGTGCTTAGGATCATGGTTTAGTAGTGGTTTTGGCAGTGTTAGGTTGATGGTTGGACTTGATGATCTTAAAGGTCCCTTCCAACTTAGACAGTTCTATGATTCTATGATTTACAAGACCCAGAGAATTTCAAGACTAAATATAAGAGTTGGAACAGGTAAAGATTTTATTTGCATTGTGAAAATTGCATTTCTTGCCTAAAACAACATTTCCAGTGCAACCAAAATAAAATGTAACCACAAACATCAAATGTTATGTTTTTCTTTTTGTTTTTCTCCTTCAAAAGATTGAGCTTCATCACCTACCTGTCAGCGTATTGTAAACTGTTCAGGGTATGCTCTGTAGCTGTGTGGCTAGGTGATACATTGATTATCATACACATCTTGGAATTGCCAATGAAAGAATCCTTTAGCATCTAGGGTTGGAAGGAAAAAATAAGATTCTTAGCAGTTCATGTGTTTATTTATAAACATGTGCTTGCTCTTATTTAAAAAAAAATATGAGGGAAAGTGATTTAATTAGCTCAGAACTTATGAAAAGTTAGTCTAAGTTACCTTGCATTTCCTGTAAATTAGTGTCCCGGTTCAGGTGGGGATAGGGTTAATTTTAACAGGGAGCTGGCACTGAATGCAGGTATTCTATACCATGTGACCGACATGCCCAGTATATAGTGGAGGGGGGGGGGGGAGCGGGCAGGAAGATGTCATTGGAGCAGGTTGGGGACTTCCCGGATCAGGTAGGTGAGTGGTGGTACATTGATCCTGTTTTGTTCATTCCTCTATCAGTATTATTGTTGTCTTCCTCTTTCCTTCGCTGTTCTGTTAAACTGCCTTTATCCCAACCCACGAGTTTTGCCTTTTTCTTCTGATTCTTCCCCCTCCCCCATCCCACAGCTGGGGGGGGGGGGGGGGGGGGTGAGGGAGTAGCTGCATGGTTCTTTGTTGCCGACTTGAGTTACACTGTGACAGTCTGTAATAAGTAATTTAGCAAAAGAATTTTGCTTCAGCTAAAATGGATGTGTGTTCCCTACAGCTTCAGCTAAGATGGGTGTGTGCGTGCTATACAGTCAATAGAAATGTGCTTGCTATGGCTTCAGCTAAGATAGGTATGTGCTTGCTATGCGTTTGGGGGGAGGGATAGCGTTAGATTGCATATCAAAAGCAAACAACAGTTGAAAGTACGGGATGGTTGTAAAGACAAAGGGTGGTGTCGTTAGCCAAGATAACCACAGGAGTGTGAAGAATAAAGAAGCCACCAGAAGGACATGGTGAGAAAGACTTCAAGGACCACCAAGAAGCACAGCGCCTGCGCCGCTAGAGGGGAGGGGGCATGTTTGGGGGTGGGTTGCATTCCAAGAGCTCATGGACTATGTAATTGGGGGGAGGTTGTGTGCTGAAAACTCATTGATTATGCAAATGTTTTCGAAGAAAAAGCATGACTAGGCATAAGGAATATGGAATAAAAACCTGCATTTCTAACAGGGAAACTGAGGCACAGGAGGAGAAATCCCCTGTGTAGCTCCCAGCGCTGTAATAAATATCCTTTGCTGCACTGAATTTGCCCCTGACTAAAATTCAATCCAGTGAGCATGTTTATCACAAATCCTTTTTGGAGCCCAACGTGGGGTTTGAAGGGTTGAGATAACGACAGATCTGACCAAGGCATGTTAAAACAAATTTATTATATGCATTTGTTATATTAGTTACATAGTCACTGGTCACAATGTTGCTTTGTTTGTTCACGCGGCTGTTATGTGAATTCTTATATGTCCTATGTATTCCCCGGGATGCTTTTTATCACCTCTGGGAGAGGGATCAGGATTATCATTTTGCTGTCCTGTGTAATATCAGCTTACGATATGATAACATCACTGTTCAGGTGGTTATGTTGGGGAGTTCATGCAGCACTGCTGTCCTGCCCATACCTTGGCCACCATATCTCAGAATTTAATATTAATCACACCCAGTCTATGGGGGAAACAAGGGGGGGGGATTCTTTCCTCAGCCCTTTCTCCTCCCTTTTCTCCTTCGGGCCAGGTATGACAGCTTTTGAGCATTTTGAATATTCTTGGGATGCTCAAACCAGCATGGTCCTACTGCTATGTCTCCTGAATGTGTTTCAGATCTTGTTCAGGGTTAAACAACTGTTTAAGACTACCACCCAGAGATGTGCCCCGAGGCTGGATAGTCATGGGTGGCATGGCATGTGGGAGAATATGGGCAGGTATCTAGAGAACTTCTCACCTCCAATGTTTTGGGACTTCACTCCTGAACAACTATAGGACCCTGATAAAGTGACAGAATATTTGAAAGGAAAATGCTGTGGCTATTCCAGAGAGGCACAACTCACTGCACTGTGCTGGGCCCTGGCCAGTATCTACCAAACACTGCTTGGTATTATGCAGCACCATCAGGGGAAACCAGACCAACAGACACTGTGGCTATTCCAGCCCCTGCCGCAGGCACTGCAGTTGAACTAGACAACCAACCTGTGCCGGTATCAGTTGCCCCTTTACAGAAGAAGAAATACACCAAGAAATCATTTTCCTTCATAAGGGATGACAATGAATGAGAACGAGAGGAAGAGACAGAACCAGAGATAATCACCCAATCCCTATCCCTGAGTGAGCTGCAAGATATGTGAAAAGATTTCAGCCTCCATCCCAGAGAGGGCATTGTCACCTGGCTGCTCCGATGCTGGGATAACGGGGCCAGTAGCTTGGAATTAGAGGGCAGGGAAGCCAGGCAGCTGGGATCCCTGTCTAGGGAAGGGGGCATTGACAAGGCCAATTGGGAAGAAGACACAAGCCCTCAGCCTCTGGAGGCGACTCCTGTCAGGTGTGAGGGAAAGGTATCCCTTCAGTGAAGATGTTGTATGTCATCCAAGCAAGTGGACCACCATGGAGAGAGGTATCCAGTACCTGAGGGAATTAGCCATGTGGGAGATGATTTATCATGACCCAGACAATGCACAGTTACCCACAGATCCAGATGAAGTCCAATGCGCAAGGCCTATGTGGTGGAATTTTTACGGAGCACACCATCATCGTATGCCAACTCATTGGCAGTGATGGAATGGAAAGGCGAAGAGGGACCAGTGGTGGATGGAGTGGCTGGCCGACTCCGGCAATATGAAGAAAGTCTCTCTTCCCCCCTTGTCTCAGCTGTGGAGAAACTGTCCCAGAAGGTCCAGCAACCTGAAGAGAATATGTCCTATGCCCCACCTGTACAGGCCAGCATCTCAGCTATTAGGAGCAGACGTTTCCCTACTCAGGAGAGGGAGTATATAGGGTACACACCATAAGACATCCTGTGGTTTTACCTGCGTGACCACGGAGAGGACATGAGGAGGTGGGATGGACAACCTACCTCAACCCTATGGGCACAGGTACGTAAGTTGCAAGGAAGAACAATCACAAAAGGGGATCCCTCTAGGAAAAGTGCTGCTCCCGTTTCCGGTGGGCAGCTCCCCAGACAGAGTAGAAGGCCTGATCTTACCTCTGATCCTCTTGAAGGGACTTCCAAGTCATTTCTGCAACAAGTGAGTAACGGATACTATGATCAGGATTAGAGGGGCCCTGCCTCCAGCCAGGTGGGGGAAAGGGACAACCAGGTTTATTGGAACGTGTAGATTTGATGGCCTGGCACATCAGAGCCACAGGGATGTAAGGCTCTAGTGGACACCGGCATGCAGTGTACTATCCAGTTATAGAGGGGCAGAACCCATTTGTATTTCTGGAGTGACAGGGGGATCCCGAGAGTTGACTGTATTGGAAGCTGAAGTGAGCCTAACTGGAAATGAGAGGCAAAAGCACCCCATTGTGACTGGCCCAGGGGCTCCGTGCATCCTTGGCATAGACTACCTCAGGAGAGGGTATTTCAGGTACCCAAAAGGGTACCAGTGGGCTTTTGGTATAGCTGCCTTGGAAACAGGAAATTAAACAGCTGTCTACCTTGCTCAGTCTCTCAGAGGACCCTTCTGTTGTGAGGTTGTTGAGGGTCAAATAACAACAGGTGCCGATTGCTACCACAACAGTGCATCAGCAGCAATATTGCACCAACCAAGACCGATTCCCATCCATAAGCTGATTCATCAACTAGAGACTCAAGGAGTGATCAGCAAGACCCGCTCACCCTTTAGTAGTCCCATACGGCCAGTGCGAAAATCTAATGGAGAGTGGAGGCTAACAGTGGACTATCGTGGCCTGAACGAAGTCACGCTGCAGCTGAGCGCTGCCGTGCCGGACATGCTAGAACTTCAATACGAACTGGAGTCCAAGGCAGCCAAGTGGTATGCAACAACTGATATCGCCAATGCATTCTTCTCAATCCCTTTGGCAGCAGAGTGCAGGCCACAGTTGGCTTTCACTTGGAGGGGCGTCCAGTACACCTGGAATCAACTTTCCCAGGGGTGGCCCTACTGTTTGCCATGGACTGATCCAGACCGTACTGGAACAGGGTGAAGCTCTGGAACATCTGCAATACATTGATGACATCATCGTATGGGATAACACAGGAGAGGTAGTTTTTGAGAAGGGGAATAGAATAGTTCAAATCCTTCTGGAAGCCGGTTTTGCCATAAAACGAAGTAAGGTCAAGGAACCTACACAGGAGATCCAGTTTTTAGGAATGGCAAGATGGACACCGTCATATCCCAATGGATGTGACCAACAAAATATCAGCTATGTCTCCACCGACTAATAAAAAGGAAACACAGGCTTTCTTAGGCATTGTGGATTTTTGGAGAATGCATATCCCCGATTACAGTCTGATTGTGAGCCCTCTCTATCAAGTGACCTGGAAGAAGAATGATTTTAAATGTGGCCATAAGCAATGACAAGCCTTTGAACAAATTAAACAGGAAATAGTCCTTGCAGTAGCCCTGGGGCCAGTCCAGGCAGGACAAGATGTTAAAAGTGTGCTCTACACCGCAGCCGGGGAGAATGGCCCTACCTGGAGCCTCTGGCAGACAGCACCAGGGGAGACTTGAGGTCGGCCTCTAGGTTTTGGAGTTGGGGATATATAGGATCCGAGGCCCGCTATACTCCAACTGAAAAGGAGATATTGGCAGCATGTCAAGGGTTCAAGCTGGTTCAGAAGTGGTTGGTACAGAAGTGCAGCTCCTCTTACCACCACACAGTATCTTGCCTGCCCTGAGAGACTATTCTAACAGATGGAGCCCAAAGTCATTGGATTAAATGAACTCAACGGACATTTTAGAGGTTTGGCCCATAGACTAAAGGAATTATATCTGTATGTATATATATGCACATATATGTTTATCAAAGACAGGGAAAAGTGGTGGTAATTAATTGGAAACTGTGAGATTTGGTGATGATGTAGATGGTATAGAATAAGGGGTGGATAATGTCCTGGTTCTGGTGGGGATGGCGTTAACTTTCCCAAGGAGCTGACATGGGACAGTGGTACTCCATACCATGTGATGATACCATGTGACAAGTGGTGTCCCTCAGGGGTCAGTACTGGGTCCAGTCCTGTTCAATATATTCATCAATGACCTGGATGAAGGGATGGAGTGTTCCATCAGCCAGTTTGCTGATGATACAAAACTGGGAGGGGTGGCTGACATGCCGGAAGGCTGTGCCGCCATACAGCGTGACCTGCACAGGCTGGAGAGTTGGGCAGAGAAAAACCTGATGAGGTTCAACAAAGGCAAGTGTAGGGTTCTGCATCTGGGGAGGAATAACCCCATGCATCAGTACAGGTTGGGGGCTGACCTCCTGGAGAGCAGCTCTGTGGAAAGGGACCTGGGAGTCCTGGGGGCCAACAGGGTGACCATGAGCCAGCAATGTGCCCTGGTGGCCAAGAAGGCCAATGGCATCCTGGGGTGTATCAGGAAGAGTGTGGCCAGCAGGTCGAGGGAGGTCATCCTCCCCCTCTACTCTGCCCTGGGGAGGCCGCATCTGGAGTACTGTGTGCAGTTCTGGGCTCCCCGGTTCAAGAAGGACAGGGAACTGCTGGAGAGGGTCCAACAAAGCGCTACAAATGTGATTAGGGGACTGGAGCATCTTTCTTATGAGGAAAGGCTCAGGGACTTGGGTCTTTTTAGTCTAGAAAAAAGAAGACTCAGGGGGGATCTTATCAATGCTTATAAATACTTAAAGGGAGGGTGCCAGGTAGATGAGAAGAGTCTTTCAGTTGTGCCCAGTGATAGGACTAGAGGTAACGGGCACAAACTGGAGCACAGGAAGTTCCATCTCAACATGAGGAAGAACTTCTTTCCTTTGCGGGTGGCAGAGCACTGGAACAGGCTGCCCAGAGAGGTTGTGGAGTCTCCCGCACTGGAGACATTCAAAACCCCCCTGGACACCGTCCTGTGCAATGTGATGTAGGTGTCCCTGCTGTGGCAGGGGGGTTGGACTTAGATGATCTCCAGAGGTCCCTTCCAACCTTGACGATACTGTGATACTGTGACTGCCGTGCCCAGTATATAGCTGGGGGCGGAGCTGGCTGGGGGAGGGGGCAGGAAGTTGCTGCTTGGGAGTGGTCTGGGTGCTTCCCGGGTCCAGTTGGTGAGCGGTGGTACATTAATTGTGTTTTATACATTCCTCTATCAGTATTATTGTTGCTGTTTTCCTCTTTCCTTTGCTGTTCTGTTAAACTGCCTTTATCTCAACCCATGAGTTTTGCCTTTTTCTTCCGATTCTTTACCCCATCCCACAGCTGTGGGTGTAGGAGCAAGCAGCTGCATGGTTCTTTGTAGCCAGCTGGAGTTAAACCTTGACAATTAGCAATGTGTACAGAGGCAGTTTAACATGAGTCAGATGATGCACAGTTACTGTCTCTTTTTTTAAGAATGTATTCCCCTTGTCTGGATTTATCTTGCAGTTCTTTATCTTGCAGTTCTTTGTTTAAATTTAAAATTAATATGAATGTGGTCCTTAAAGAGTCACAACAAGATAACACAGGAATGAGCTAATGCCAACAAGGATGAATCACTTCCTGACTAGTAGGATGGGAGAGGGGGAAGGGGGTTGCCCAAGGGTAACCTAAGGTAACCTATGACTAATTAGCATGGTAAAAATCACACCCCTGGGAGGAGACCTTACAGAAGCAGTTTGACATCTGCATGTATAATGAACTAGCCACTAATCGGAGCATGCACAGAAGGACATTAGTTATATAATCGAAAAGCGACCAACGAAAAAGTTTTGCATAACTTTTCTTTGTTGTAAACTGTATACAAACCTACAATCTATCTGAAGAGGTTTGCTAGCTTTGTGAACTATTGCCTGGCACCCCTTTCTGAATAGAACTGCATTAAAGGTTAGAAGGTGGATCTCGACTCTGTGTGCTCATTGGCTTCTGTGTACCGGGCACGAACCTAAACCCGGGACCTAGATAGGACCCAGGAAAAGCCTTTCCTGGTTTAACTCATGGACATTGGCCATGGAGGGACAGGATGCCTGAGACCAAGCACGCACCGGTGATTTTATCGGAGGTCCGGCCTCAACCCTCCATCAGTCCAAGGTTGGCGAGTGGTACAACAGTGCAACGCCCCTAGAGATCCACTGGTAACCTGGGGAGCGGGAGGGACCAATCGGACTGGTGAGTATTTATTTTATTATGATTTATGCACATCGTTTGGGCAGTCAGTCAGACTCACACCATAGATGCCGTGGATCGGCAAGACCGGGCTGATAATCTGTGAGCCCTCCTTAGTTGACTTGGGTGGTCAAGGCCGAGTGTGAGCATCCGTGTGAAAAGAATGGGAAGCGGCCAGTCCAAGATTCCCCATTGGGATGTATTCTTAAGAATTGGTCTAAGTATGGCGGTGACCCCATGACAAAAGATAAAATGAAACCATATTGTAACCAATGGTGGCCCCAATATAAATTAGATGATGGAGAACAATGGCCAGAAAATGGATCCTTGAATTTCAATACCATTTTTTAATTGATGTTATTTTGTAGGCGCCTAGGAAAATGAAATTAATTGTTGTATGTTGAAGGGTTTATGTCATTGTTTCAGGATCAGAAAACTCAAGCTGACTGTGGGTCGAAAGATGATCACATGATGCCGTGCATTGAGCTCAAGAGGATCTGGTGAGCCTCCAAAAATGTATCCCAGTTGTGTGAGGCAACTTGGGCAAAATGCAGGAACAACCACAAAACCATGGATGAAAGACAAAGAACAAATTTAATCTCAATACCTTGCAAATCTGGGAATCTCCAAAGCAACACCTGGGCAAAGGGACACGAGCAGGGTATGCAGGCACTGCAGAGTGGGAGAAAGTCCTTGTTAGCAGGAGCGTGTGAGCTCCGACTTGCTGTTCTCGCCTGCTTTTCAAGGGTTCAAGCAGGCATAGTTTTCCACTGTGCTTTGATCTTCTTCAACAACAAGGCAGTGATCTCATGTATGCTAGATAAGGTGTCCCTGAGTCCATCCCAGGCTTACGTTATCTAAGTGTGGATGTTCTACTTGTGAGCTCGCAAGGCTGAACAACAATTAGTGTGATATATGTGTTGTCCAGCACCCCAGGTGCGAGTCACTTGAGGAGGATTGTAAACACGCTCGCCAATCTTCCGTTATTTTGTTATTTTCCCACACCAGTTTAGAATCAGAGGATGTTCAATTACTGGTACCTTCAGCTCCCCCCCCCCCCCCCCCCCCCCATACAATTCACTGGTTGGGAAGTTTGCCTGTAACCAAGATCTCACCAGAGCAGGGAAGTGAGCTTGTCACCCCTGTGAGGGAAGCTCACAGCGCCTCCCTGTGTTCACGGGTCTCATCTCCCCTAAACGATTTGGCTGATTCAGTTGAGGGTGGTATAAATTCTAGTCCAATTCTGTCATACCAGACAGCAGATGAGACCAAATGTCCAGGCTCTGTTATGGCAGACTTTAGGGGACAGAAGGGGAACCTGTTTTCATCCATGTGCCACTACATCAGATTTATTAAACTGGAAACAGTCTGTTGGATCTTATAGAGACAATCTGTCAGAAATGCATCAGTTTGAAACTATCGTGATCACTCATAATCCCAATTGGGGAGGCTTTACTGAATACCTTTCTGACCGTGGAAGAAAGGAGAATGGTTTCAGAAAAGGCACAGGAGGAGGTGAGACAGAGATTTCCCCAAGACAAGGTGGAAGAATTAATACCAATTAGAAGGGACCCTGAGTGGGCTCCAAACGCTGGTCAGGGCACAACCCTGTTGAAACAATCCCGACAATTGATTTTATATGGTGTCCAACATAGGTTTTTTGGCTTTGGTACCCCTTCTAAATTATATGATGTACCCAATTAACTATTGAACTGTTAAATTATTTGGGAATGGCTGGATACTGGGTGTCCCAGAAAAAGGTTCAAATAGCCCAACAGGAAGTACGGTACACGGGATTTAATATTTCCCAAGGCCAGGGAGTGTTGGGTCCTGAGCGGAAAGAAGCCGTGTGCTGAATAGCTGTCCCCAGAACAAAGAAATAACTACGAGGGTTCCTAGGAATGGCAGGGTTCTGCTGGATCTGGATTCCAGTTTTCGGGCTAATGGCAAAACCCCTTTATGAAGCAAGAAAAGGGTAGGGAAATGTATTGGAATGGACTGCTGAGTCTTGTACAGGATTTGATGACATTAAAAAGGCCCTAATGTCAGCCCTATCTCTAGGACCACCAAATATGGAAAAACCCTTCTAACTTCTCGTGCGTGAGCAAAGGGGAGTGGCTGCAGGGGTAATGACCCAGATATTAGGAAGTTGGAAAAGACCAGTGGCCTATTTTTCCAAACAGCTGGCCGAAACCAGTAAAGGATGGCCAGCGTGCCTATGAGTGGTGGCAGCAACAGCATTACTAGTCCAGGAAGCAAGGAAGTTAACCCTAGGATAGCCCCCACATGCTGTATTAACTGTGATGGAAGCTAAAGGAAACTGCTGGCTGTCCCTAAGTCAGATGGCAAAGTACCAGGCTATTTTAATAGACCAGGGGGACATAAAACTGTTGTTAACCAATGTGTTGAATCTGGCAACTCTTCTCCCAGCCGAGGTAAGAAGAAATCCAGCATGATTGTGTGAGTATTATTGAACACACGTACGCCAGCCAAGCTGATTTAAAGGACGAGCCAATATCTAACACAGACCTTGAATATTTCACTAATGGCAGCAGCTTTATGGATAATGGACAGCACAGGGCCGGGTACACTGTGGTAACACTTTGGGACACAGTGGAAGCAAAACCATTGTCCCCCAGTACCTTAGCACAGAAAGCTGAATTAGTTGTGTTAATCAGAGCCCTAGAACTGGTGGAAGGAAAAATACTTAATGTCTATACAGACTCTAAGTATGCCTTTGGAGTCATATATGCTCATGGAGCTATCTGGAAAGAGTGAGGACTGTTGACAATGAGCAGGGGTCCAATCAAACATGGCCCAGAAATCTTAATTGTTGGAGGCGGTACAGAAGCCTAAAGCTGTAGCCGTAATGCATTATAAGGCCCACCAAAGGGGTGACCAAGATATAGCTAAAGGCAACAGGAAAGCAGATTTGATGGCAAAAGCAGCAGCAAAGAGAACACTGAAGAACTTCCAGGGAGCATTAATCCCCCAAGTAACAGTTCCACTTGAGTCACCAATTTATACTGCAAAGGAAGTCCAACTGGCAGAAAAGTTAAAGTGTAAAAAGCGAGAAGATGGATGGTGGAAAACTCCTAAAGAACAAATCCTAATAACAAAATCAATGACTGAACAGCTGTTGAAGGATCTGCACAAAGGAACACACTTCGGTACAGATGCCAAGAAAGAAACAATTAGCCAGGATTTGTCAGAAAACTCAACTAAAATGGCCAGAAGCATTACCAATAGCTCTGCTAAGAATTAGGATAGCCCCTAGGGCCAGGGAGTGTGTTAGCCCATTCAAATTATTGTATGGTAAACCATACCCTGTGAATGAACTGGTGACAGAAGGGAGTCAAATGTATGTAAAGGGGGAAAATTGGGTCAGGCAACATTTGTTGTCTTTGTCTGCTGTGTTATCCTCTTTCCACAAGTACCTTCAGGAACGGCTGCTAGTTCCATTAGATGTTCCCGTACATCCATTCCAACCCAGACACCAAGTGCTAATGCGGACTTCGAAAGATGAACCCCTAAAGGAAAAGTGGAAAGGTCTGTATGTTGTTTTGTTAAACACCCATACAGCAGTCAAAGTGGAAGGAATCAAGGATCATTACACTCAAGTGAAGGCCATACCAGAAAAGGACGACCAGAGTACCTCACCGGAAGCAGACGCAAAGAAGACTCCATGGTAGGTGGAACCCACTCAAGATCTGAAACTCTTGTTCTGAAAACAAAGATGAAGAAATTGTTTTTACTACTGACCATAGGACTAAGTTGGAATTGTATAAATACGCTGCTCATCCACAAGTGGGACAGAAGCGAAAACATTTAGAAAAATTTAGCAAAGAATATAGTAAATACTCCCAGCTTTTGTGTAGCAGGAGGAGTATCAGTGGAAGATGCATTCACTTCCTGTGCAATAGGGATACCCACATCCCTAAAGGTGTTGTAGAGCTACACTTTTTTGAAGAACTTAAATAAATTTAACTAATACATGTGCACACATATATAATTGGTGCGTGTTTAACCTCATGGCTGCTGAATTTTGGGTGGCTAAAACAATTGTTTATGATGGGTATATTCTTGCTTGTCATAATGGTGGTATGTTGCTGTATGTCACAATGCCTACTTGTGTGCTTAGAGTTTTGCAAAAACCTATGTCGTAGGCTGTTTTGCCAATTGACAGGGTCAACAGAAAGGACACAGACACCAAGTTAAAAAGATAAGCTTATTTTACTTTAGTTAAAAGCAGCATAAAGAGTAAGCAAGATAATGCACCTAATCATTACTACATAGAGTTAACTATAGTGATTAAGAAAGATACATCACCAATTGCCCTGATACTTTACCATCATCCAGATCCATGCTTCAGCTGGGGAGCCCCGTCACAGCGAAGGATCGGAGAACCGCTCCTGGCAATTGGGAAATCCTACGCAGTGCGGTCTCCATCTTTGCTGTGAGAGGGTCCTGCTTATATACAGTTTAACAAACAAATCTATATGACAAAATGCACAGAAACATCTGGTGGATTGGCTTGCCTCATTTGGGCACGTCCCAGATCTGACCAGGATGCTGGGAGCGTTCGAGGAGTTCCTGTTTCCTGGCTTAGGTTTAAAAGCTTCTACTCCTATCTTTTACAGTTTCCAGGGGTTGTTCCCATGGTCATATTTCATGCTGATATGATGCTTGTCGGGAGGTTCACTCAGAAGTCAACTTTGGTTCAAGACCTATGATTTAGGCCTTTTTATGTCATAGGTCTCAACCAATCATGGTGATGAGGAAGGAATATTTTTTTAAGCTGGCAGGTATGAAGGAAAGTGAGAACTATGGGACCTCCAAATAAGGTTCATAGTCTCAAAGGGGGGAAATTGTGGTCCACAAACTAAAAAGTTACAACAAGATAACACAGGAATGAGCTAATGCCAACAAGGATGAATCACCTCTTGACTAGTAGGATGGGAGGGGGGGAGGGGGGTTGCCCAAAGTTAACCTAAGACTAATTAGCATGGTAAAACTCACACCCCTGGGAGGAGACCTTACATGCAGATGTCAGACTGCTTCTGTATAATGAACTAGCCACTAATCGGAGCATGTGCCGAAGGCCACTATATAGGTGAACTATATAGTTCATTGGTCATTCACTATATATGAGTTATATATGTGACCAATGAAAAAGTTTTGCATAACTTTTCTTTGTTGTAAACTGTATACAAACTTGTAAGTTTTTGTAACCTTTGAAGAGGTGTGCTAGCTTTGCGAGCTATCGCCTGGCACCCCTTTCTGAATAGAACTGCATTAAAGGTTAGAAGGTGGATCTCGACTCTGTGCTCATTGGCTCCTGTGTACCGGGCTTGAACCTAAACCCCGATTAAGGGATAACAGAATGTTAATCAGTGCTCTGAACAAGCCCTTGCACCAGGGGCCACAAGGGTGCCAATATGTTTTGAGGAATATGTTACAACTGGAGTGAAGAAATGTTGATGAAAACTCCCATGACTGTTACTGCACAGAAAATGCAAGATTGGTTGCAGACTGGGTGGAGATGGATGGTAACTCGGAATGAGTCTGGAAGGTAGTGTTTGGGGTTTTTGTTTGGTTTTAGTTTTTAGTTTATTTGGTTTTTACCATGCCAGGCCCCAGGACTGACTGGGGGAACTGTCAGTTGGCTTTAATTCTGTGATTATCTTTAAAAATAATGTTTGGAAAAGTTATGCATTTCTCTTTTCTTCAAGAGCTTAATAGCAGTTTTTGAATCATGCTTTTTTTTAATTATTTTTTTATTTTGTCGTCATCAAGGAAATCTCTGCTGTTTCCTTTCTGCTCGTTTTATCTGATTTAATTTGCTTTGCCAGAAAGCAAATTGGGGGTTGGACTAGATGATCTCCAGAGGTCCATTCCAACCCTGACCATTCTGTGATTCCGTGAAAGGAGTATGTGCGTGTTCCTGATCCAATGTCCAAATGCATTCCTTTAGCTATCAAAAGAAAGAAAAACAAAAACAAAACAAAACAAAAAAAAAACAAAAAAACCAAACCAAACCAAAAAAACCAAAAACAAAACAAAAAAAACCCCCCAAACTGACAATGGGGGGGAAACATGTCCTGGTAAAACAGAACCAATTTTCTGTTCAGTAATTTTGCTTTGCAGCTAAGCCTCTTCTAGCTACTGAAATTAACAGCATATTGTGCAGGCAATGTTCGCTCTCAGAGTGATAAGACCTATGTTTATAGCTGATGCCAAGGAATGGTATGCAGAGATCACAGTATCACAGTATCGTCAGGGTTGGAAGGGACCTCTGGAGATCATTTAAGTCCAACCCCCCTGCCACAGCAGGGACACCTACAGCACATTGCACAGGATGGCATCCAGGCGGGTTTTGAATGTCTCCAGTGCGGGAGACTCCACAACCTCTCTGGGCAGCCTGTTCCAGTGCTCTGCCACCCTCAAAGGAAAGAAGTTCCTCCTCATGTTGAGATGGAACTTCCTGTGCTCCAGTTTGTGCCCGTTACCTCTAGTCCTATCACTGGGCACCACTGAAAAAAGACTGTTCCCATCTACCTGGCACCCTCCCTTTAAGTATTTATAAGTATTGATAAGATCCCCCGAGTCTTCTTTTTTCTAGACTAAAAAGACCCAAGTCCCTGAGCCTTTCCTCATAAGGAAGATGCTCCAGTCCCCTAATCATCTTTGTAGCTCTTTGTTGGACCCTCTCCAGCAGTTCCCTGTCCTTCTTGAACCGGGGAGCCCAGAACTGGACACAGTGCTCCAGCTGCGGCCTCCCCAGGGCAGAGTAGAGGGGGAGGATGACCTCCCTCGACCTGCTGGCCACACTCTTCTTGATGCACCCCAGGATGCCGTTGGCCTTCTTGGCCACCAGGGCTCATGGGCATCCTGTTGTCCACCAGGACTCCCAGGTCCCTTTCCACAGAGCTGCTCTCCAGGAGGTCAGCCCCCAACCTGTACTGATGCATGGGGTTATTCCTCCCCAGGTGCAGTACCCTACACTTGCCCTTGTTGAATTTCATCAGGTTTCTCTCTGCCCAACTCTCCAGCCTGTCCAGGTCACGCTGTATGGCGGCACAGCCTTCCGGCGTGTCAGCCACCCCTCCCAGTTTTGTGTCGTCAGCAAACTGGCTGATGGTACACACTATCCCTTCATCCAGGTCATTGATGAATATGATGAACAGGACTGGACCCAGTACTGACCCCTGAGGGACACCACTTGTTACTGACTTCCAACTGGACTCTGCACTACTAACCACAACCCTCTGAGCTCTATCTGTCAGCCACTGTTCAAGCAAGATGCTCTTGCTTATACTTATTGCTATAACAATCAGGGTCAGCTAACTTTGTTGTGTGCCCCGTTGGACTGTTGGAAGCGGAAAAGCATAGAGCATAGGTCGAACTGATACACTAGGCCTAAAGGCCTTGGGAAATTAATCTTATCTTCTTCTACAGTCTTTTTGTATGCATAGCTTGAATAGGCCTAAAGACCTTGAGAAGTTCCACCCTTATGTTCTACAGTATAGAACATGTATATAAGCTGTGTCTGAAGCAACATATGGCATGCACGCTAGGAGGAGCGATCCCCCATGCATCCAGCGCTGCAATAAAGAATGCCTGCCTTCTAAAACTTTCAAACAAGTCCTAGAGGGTTTTCTTTGACCAAGTTTTACAGTATCATTTTGGCAACCCAGATGGGACACTGCTTCTGAACCTCGACGGATCCATGGGATCGCAGGACCTCCAGCCAGCACCGAGGGATTCTTATATATATATATATATATGTATTGTATTCTTTCTGAGTTGTTATAAAGTTGGAGGCTGTCACTTAGGCATGGCAATGGTGGTGGTGTTCTAATACACAGTTATTCAGGGACAAATAACCACACTTATTTTACAGACTTCACTTATTTAAAGATTACATTTATTTAAGGAGAAGAGACAATATTTTAACATGGGAGATTTATTTTCAGTACTAAAAAAGCAGAAGCACCACGATTTGGCTACACCAGGTGAGTTCTCCTGCAAATTGTCTAGTGGCTACTTTTGTGATGGATTTGGGAGAGTTAAGTCCCAGGAACTGGGAACTTAACTGGGAATTGGGAACAACTTGACTTCCACAGCCCTTTCTTCCCTACAGATTTTGTATTAAGACAAAGAGAGTGGGGAGAAAAATATATTTCAGTGAGCATAAGTTATTGCATTAAACAATTACTGTTAAATGTTATTTTAAACATAGTAGCTCAAAGGATTATGTGACAGAAAGAACGGGGATATTTACGTGTCCACTAATAAAAAGTCTTGCTAATCTAATCCTGAGATGAAGTGAGCACCACACTGTTGACAAAGCTAATTTCTGCTCAGTGTTATGCCAGCCTAGTTCCATGACATATTTAAAGTCCCAAGTTGTTTATAAAATTAGGACTTGTCTCCTCACGAGGCTGTACTGGGTCTGTCAGGGATGGACTTAACTTTCTTCATAGCAGCCCGTATGGTGCCATGCTTTGCATTTGTGGCTAAAACAGTGTTGATAACACACCAATGTTTTGGCTATTGCTGAACAGTGCTTGCACAGCATCAAGGCTTTCTCTCTTCCCCCCTTCCCCCCAAAACCAAGTAGGCTGGGGGTGGGCAATAAGTTGAGAGGGGACACAGCTGGGACAGCTGACCCAAATTGACCAAAGAGCTATTTCATGCCATATAATGTCATGTTCAGCAATAAAATGGGGGCGGGGGTGTATGGGGGTGTGGGAGAGTCTTTCCAAAATGGTTGTTGCTCATAGACTGGCTGGGCATTGGTCTGCTGGTGAGAGGTGGTGGGTGATTTACTTTGCATCATTTGGGGGTTTTTGGGTGGTTTTCCTTCACTTACTAAACTGTCTTTATCTTGACCCGTGGGTTTTTCTTGCTTTTGCTCTTCTGATTCTCTCCCCCACACCACTGCAGGGGTGAGTGAGCAAGCAGCTCGTTGGTGCTTAGTTGCTTGCCAGGGTCAACCAAACACACCAGGACATGCTTTGACATCTGCCTCATAATGGGAAGTAGTGAATGAATTCCTCTTTTTGCTTTGCTTGTGCACACAGCTCACTCTTTCCCTATTAAACTGTCATTATCTCAATCAGCGAGTCTTCTCGCCTTCCTTCTATTTTTTCCCCATCCCACGGGAGAGGGGAGTGAGTGAGAGGCTGAGTGAGTGTTTGGCTGTTGGAAAACAGTGACTCAGGTAAATGTTGCAAGGCCCCAAAATACATTTTTGGTTGTGATTTACAATGCAAATAGAGATATCCAGTCCTGGTAGAAATAGCCTTGCTGGCCTGTTTGACAGCATGTTTCAGAGGGCAGTTTTTAAGGGGAGATTGGAAACAAAAAGGGCTCATGAGGACTGAAAAATGAGTCAATCTTTCAGTAGTATGCTGCACTCTCCTGTCCCCCCAAGGAGAAAGCTCTTAGAGAGTTTCAGCTCCTACAATGACAGTGATGTGATGTTTCAGGTTTCTTGTTGCACTTTATATTAAAGAAGTGCCTTTAGGTAGGAATACACAAGTGAAGAAAATGCATTTGATTAGAAAGAACTCCTACTATTCATGGCAAAACAGTGCATGATTGCAGGCAGTATAGCTACAGTCAGCGCTACTCTTACCCATTATTAGTTATATATTATTTCTTGGGATTTTCCTTCTTTCTGTACAGTATAATGAAAGCATAAGCCTGTTTTGGCCCTTTAAGCACTCCCATTATTTAAACAGTAGTTGCATGCCATTGAACATTAAAAAATATGTTCAATCTAAGTTGCCTGATATGAAAAGTTTTGCCCAGATCTTTCAACAGATCTTCTAGTTGCATAAATCAAGCAAATGGAGCTAGAGACAACAGTAGAAAACACTCTCTGATAACAGTCACAGAAATTCTGTACACTAATGGAGGGGGGCACAGAGTTATACACTTCATTTTTAGTATATTGATTATCTATCAATACACTAAGTTGGGGAAGACAGATGGACTGTTCTTTAAGATGGACAGTTTATCAGAGCTGAAAGGGAAAACTGGAAAGCTGAAAATCAGCTTGGATAGTGACAAAAATATTTAATTATATTATTTAACTCTTCATTAAACTCACCAGAATTTGCATCACTTCAAATGACACTAGATAATACCCTGAACAAAATATCAACTCAGATATATATGATAGGATGAGGGGTAACGGCTTCAAACTGGAAGAGGGTAGATTTAGAATAGATATTAGGAAGAAATTTTTCACTATGGGGGTGGTGAGGCACTGGAACAGGTTGCCCAGGGAAATTGTGGAGGCCCCATCCCTGGAAGTGTTCAAGGCCAGGCTGGACGTGGCCTTGGGCAACCTGGTCTAGTGGGAGGTGTCCCTGCCTATGGCAGGGGGGTTGGAACTCAATGATCTTCAAGGTCCCTTCCAACCTAAACCATTCTATGATTCTATGATTCTATGATATATGCCTGAGACCACAACCATATGCTGTCCATGGATAGAGGAGATGATCTGAAATGTCTTTTTCATCTCTGAATTCTGGCTATGCACTGCGGTTTGCAATGAACCAGAAATAACAGAATTACAAAGGGAAAAACATTGCTATGGCAACAAAATATTTCTATTTTAAGTGAACTTTGTTTAAGAAAATAAGCAACACATTTAAACAGAAACAGTCTTTGTAAAATAAGAAATGCAACTAAACTAAATCATAGTTTAGCCTCATTTGTGATGACATATCTACCTGTAACTCTCTTTGTGGTATTTTCTGAGCTTACAGAAACATAGACCAACATTAGCAAATTTAGAAACTGACACAGGAGTTAAATGACACAATCTCAGGTGACACAGCAGTTTCTTAACAAAGCTAGATATAGAATGTGCATAATAGAGGATATAAATTCAAGATGACTCCTAATTAATGTTAGACACCAATCTGAGTGGCCTAAATTAGGAGTCCTCGTTACCAGAAGACACCTCTATATTCAGTGCATAGATAAGTACTGTACCCCCACATCATAACTACGTCTTTGGCTGAAATGCCAGCGGGCCTATTATAAGGGCATATTTCTCCCTTGATTTTAATGGAGCACAATACATCTGGTTTCCTAGTCACCTAGAAGATGAATCAGGACCAAAACTCTTAGTTCAGTCCACTGACTAATAAAAACTATAAAATCATATGGCAATGAGAACTAATGTCAATCATTTACCATCCTCTAAGCTGCAGTGACGATTTGTCTGACTTCTAGCTACTGCAGGCTGTAATGTCCAATTTGCTACAATCTTGCTTTGAACAAAGGACAAAATTCAGCCTCTTCCTCTGATAACCAAGAGCTTTGCTAGTTATCAGCATAACAGCAAGAAGATGAAAAGAAACTTATCTTCCCTTCCCCAGCCTTTTTTTTTTTTACAGCCAGCTGTCTTGGCTGGGTTTGTTGTTGTTTTTTAAAAGGACAGAACATTTTCCAGGAGAAATATATCGATAAAAACATTTTTTATTTCTATGTAATGCTGTTTCTTCTGCACCATCATCCCAGAAACTTTTTGGGGAGTGACTCTGGCTGTTAAAGGCTGGCTGCCTGTTGTGATTTAAACCCAGCTGGCAGGTAGAACCATGCAGCTGCTCACTCACTCCCCCCATTGGAAGAGAAAAAGTGAGAAAAAAAACTCGTGGGTTGAGATAAAGACAGTTTAATAGGTAAAGCAAAAGCCACACATGCAAGCAAAGCAAAACAAGGAATTCATTCACTACTTCCCATTGGCAGGCAGGTGTTCAGCCATCTCCAGGCAAGCAGAGCTCCATCACGCATAACAGTTACTTGGGAAGACAAACACCATCACTCCAAACTTCCCCCCCCCCCCCTTCCTTCTTCCTCCCCCAGCTTTATATATTGAGCATGACGTCACATGGCATGAAATATTCCTTTGGTCAGTTGGGGTCAGCTGTCCCGGCTGTGTCCCCTCCCAACTTCTTGTACCCTCCCAGCCTGCTTGCTGGCGGGGCAGTATGAGGAGAAGAAAAGGCCTTGACTGCCTAGCAACAACCAAAAACAACAGCGTGCTATCACACTATTCCTATCCCAAATCCAAAACATAACACTATACCAGCTGCTAGTAAAAAGTTATCTCTATCCCAACTGAAACCATGACACTGCCAAAACCCTATAGAACCATGCAGCCTTTCAAAAATGCACACAAAAGAAACTTTTACACAGATAATTAAAGCAATTTTTTTTTTCCTGGAGGATGAAATGCAGCTGCTGGCTCCTGTTTGTTAAACTACATCTTTAAAAGGATCAGAGATAAAATTCAACTAAAATATATATCTGAAGAAAGGAGATACTACCTGCTAGTTCAAAAATGCAGGCCCAGAAATCCCTGCAGAGCTCTGCCTCAGTCTAGTTTATCTGAGCCTTGAATGTACTTCTGTTCCTTGGAAGTATTGATGATTAGTGCAGATTCAGATGATCTAAAAGCCATCTACATCCCTTCACCTGATTTTACCTATGGGCTGCTCCTAGGCCCTCAGAGACTCTCAGATGATGGGAAACAGCAAGCACAGATATTTAAGTGGAATTTGTCCTGGATTATTCTGAGTTTTAAAAGCTTAGAAGTCAGGGCTATACCGAAAGTTAGAAAGCCATGAAGATTGAATCTCTGCGACTTGTCAGTGGCTATGAAATGCCACTATCCCCTGTTCAAAAACACAAGCTGCAAAGAACCCTAGTGTTCAAAAACCAGCCCAGGCTTGGAGACTTTGTGGACAAGTAATTAGGGTATATGAAGGAGAATATTGATTTGACGCTAGCTTTGCTTTAAGAGACATAGGGAGGGTCTATTCAATGTGCACTCAGAGCATATAAGTAATCCCCATTTCGAACGCATCATTTCTTAGTGATCAAAGGTCTAGAAAGACTAAGCAAGGAATATATGTCGGCTTTTCAGCTATACTCAGCTAGTTCAAAGGCTTCTACTTTGCCATTAAGGCAAGCAGCAGTTTACTTTTCTATCCAGGTTAGGCTAGGATGTGTAGCAACTTGCACAGTCTTTTGAACTTAGGAGCAAACCAGGTGATTCAAAGGTAGTTATTTTTGCCAAAAAAGCAAGTGTTAGTTTAGTTGGCTGATCAGTTCAGAATAGGCTCTGTAGTGGAATAAATTACCATTTATTATTATGTGCTACTACTACAAAACACGATTTGACTTTAGGAAAGTGATGGCTTTTTCTTTAATATTTGATTACAGCCTTTCAAATAAGTGTATCTAGGAGCGAGCAGAATGCTGAAATGTTATGATTTCACCATGTTAAACTCAGACATGTTTAATACTTATTAATAGATTAAATGACTTAAAAACAAATTGAATGATTCAAGGTTGCAGAATATAGCTTAATCTTTAGCTTCTACAGAATAAAATGAATCCTGCAGTGAAAGGGGTCTTAACAGACATAGGCAATGCAAACCTTTTTTAAAGTATATTTACTGAGTTTTTTTGGTAAAGCTATCATCACTACCTCTCTTTTGTTTTGGGATTTTTTTTGGGGGGAAAGACTTTTTTTATCTACTGCAGTAATTTTGTTTACTTCACAGCTGGACACTCATAGAAGAAATAATTATATTCATGTTGTGCCTCCTGTGAGAGATTTACCAAAGTAAATATATTATTTTGAAGCAATCAAGATTTTGATACCAGAGCATTTAATTTAATAGTCATAGATTTTTAGAGACTAAAGGGACTAGACATCCCCTAATTTGTGCTCCTCTACATATACTAAAAAATTCTTCACCCAGTGTTCCTGAATGAAGCCCAGTGACTAATGGGCAGAGGTAGAGCAAACTCATTAAACAGAAATCTGATCTTGAAATATAAAGAACTTGTTTGACAGGTTATCTACAGTATCTTCTAAGTTCTTTACAGAGTTGTTTCTCAGAATACAGGCTTCTACCATGTAAGTAGTAATCTACATTTTTAGTTATGACTTTCATTTGACTGTATTTGATTGACTTGTTTGATTGCACCATTTACTATCTCTTTCTCTAATATCTTCCATTATAATTTCTCCAGTCTCTGAGCCATTATGAACTTTATCCACAGTGACTTAATTACCCTCAACACATCTAAGAATCAACCACCTCTAGACTCCACCCAAATTATGAAAATTCCTTACAAGCATTTACAACTGGAGACCTCAAGTTTATCATGAAAATTATTCATTAAATAGGCACTACATTGATGTATTGCATTTGTATAGGATATTTTTTTAAAAATGTCTAGTCTCACAGAAAGTAAGTATCAGGTTGCCTTTATCAATCAGACTTGTTTTCTGAAAAGAACTACTTCCAAATTTATTTGAAGCACCTGTTTTCTATATAATTCTGTTGATGGTCTCAAGGGCCTGGAGCTAGATAAGATATTGAGTCGCTTTTCATATTTTCTGCCTTCATGAATGGAAGTCATCAGAAAACAGTGCATTTAAAGAAGAGAGATTTAATTCAAGGGGTTTACCTACTGGAGTCAATGGAGTTAGACATGAGTTGGGTTCAGCATAGTAAGTTAACACTAGATTGACTAGTAATGTTCAGAAAGATTTAGATTTCTGTTGGATATATTTTGTCTAATTGTGTTGCAGAAAGATGCACCCTAGAATAAATATCTCTCACCGCAGATGATTTCAAGATGAAATACATCACATTGTATTTGTGTCATTGTAACTGATGGTCATTTCTAATGTATTTCTGATAGAAAAGTAATCTTCTGAAGAAAAGCTCTGTTTGAGAGCAGCATTCTTGAGCTGAAAGGAATGGATGATAAGGTCAATAGTACAAAGAGAAACAGTTAAGGCAATCAATGAATTTATGAACAATAAAGATGGACAGTGAGAAAGATTATAATGATAAATTCCTTAAAATTAAAGGTGATTTTGACTTAATTAACCCATTACCTAAGAATATAATATGTGATGCCTGACTCCCATGAAGGCTCTCCTATTATCATATTGCCTTAGAAGTAAAAAATTAAAATATGTACATATATTGTTCCTCAGATAATTATAGCAGAGGGGCAAGACTATGAGTGGAGAAAGAAGTCTTGTCTATTGTCTCTGCCTCAAAATTCATGTCCTGTCTTCCAAGCTGATAAGTGAAGATTGCAAAGTATCTGCTTTGACAATGTTGTATCTGCAGCACAGAGAAATAGGAAAGATGAAACCTCTCAGCCTCTGTCTGGGATCAAGGTTCCTCTTCATGCCCATCTTATTCTGCACAAGCAAATGCCAACTAGTTGAATACTAGGGTTGCAACACCAAAAACACAAGCAGCAGGACTTTTGCAAACCCTTGTGTGGGCACAGGAAGCTAGCGATGGTGTATGAAGGGACAACAGACACTGTAGGAATTTAATAGATTCCTAAAAACTCCTTCCATTGCAAACTCGCATCCATGTTTCTAGCACCATATTAGGACTTTTCTGTTCTTTGTAAAAGTACTGATAAATAATATGAGCAACATGCATAATAGGATACACTGTTTTGTCTAGGATATGAAAGATTTGTGGGAAATTCTCCTTCTGAAGTTTCAATATTCAGCCTTCTAGAAGACACACTCTGGGCTTGACCACTGCAGTCAATGGGAAAATTTCCTCTAACACTAAGCATGAGGACCTGTATATATTACTATATAATTCACAGTAGGCTACTTTATACGACTCACCACGTTGTAAAACACTTGAGACATACTGTAATGCTTAGCAAAAATCTTAGGTTCCTACCAGCTCATTCACGTATACATAGATCTTAGCATTACAGTTGACTGATTTTTTTTGTCTCAGTTTTCAATGGCAATTGCTTTTCCCACATTTCTCAACTCCCCAAATCTCAAGGCAGATACTGGGGGAATGTAGTCCCTGCCTTCGTAAGAGTAGATCGGGTTTGAGACCACCTGAGGAACCTGAACACACACAAGTCCATGGAACCTGATAATATGCATCCCAGGGTCCTGAGGGAATTGGCTGATGTAGATGCTAAGCCACTCTTCATCATATTTGAAAAGTTATGGCAGTCAGGCAAAGTCCCCAGTGACTGGAGAAAAGGGAAATATCTCACTCATTTAAAAAGGGTAAAAAGGAGGACCCTGGAAACTACTGACCAGTCAGCCTCATCTTCGTGCCCAGTAAGATCATGGAGCATATCCTCCTGGAAGACATGTCAAAGCATATGGAACACAGGGAGGTGATCAGAGACAGCTAACAGGGCTTCACCAAGGCCTCTGATACAGTCCCCCACAACATTCTTGCCTCTAAATTAGAGAGATATGGATTTGATGGATGGACTATTAGATGAATAAGGAATTGGCTGGATGGCCACATCCAAAGAGTTATGGTCACCAGCTCAATGATCAAGTGGAAACCAGTGATGAGTGGTGTCCCTCAAGGGTCCGTACTGGGACCAATACTATTTATCTTCATCATTTACATAGACAGTGGGATTTGCATGCACCCTCAGCAAGTTTTCAGATAACACCAAGCTGAGTGGTGCAGTTGATTTGCTGGATGAAAGGATGCCATCCAGGGGGATCTTGACATGCATGAGGAATGGGCCCATGTGAACCTCATGAAGTTCAACAAGGCCAAGTGCAAGGGTCTGCACCTGGGTCAGGGCAATCCCCAATATCAATATAGGCTGGGGGATGAAGGGATTGAGAGCAGCCCTACAGAGAAGGACTTGGGAATACTGTTGGATGAAAAATTGGACATGAGCAGGCAATGTGTGCTTGCAGCCCAGAAGGCCAACCATATCCTGGGCTGCATCAAAAGCAGCATGGCCAGCAGGTTCTTGTGAGACCCCACTTGGAGTACTGCATCTACTTCTGGGGTCCCCAGTACAAGAAGAACCTGTTGGAGTGGGTCCAGAGGAGGGCCACAAAAATGATCAGAAGGCTGGAATGCCTCTCCCATGAGGACAGGCTGAGAGAGTTGGGGTTGTTCAGCCTGGAGAAGAGAATGCTCTGGGGAGACCTTATTGCAACCTTTCAATACGTAAAGGGTGCTTGTAAGACAGAGGGAGAGATACTTTTTATCAAGGCCTGTAGTGACAGGACAAGGGGCAACATTTTTAAACTGAAAGAGGGTAGGTTTAGATTGGATATAATGAAGAATTTTTTTATGCTGTGGGTGCTGAGACACTGGAACAAATTGCCCAGGGAAGTTATGGATGCCCCATCCCTGGATGTGTTCAAGGTCAGTTTGGATAGGGCTTTGAGCAGCCTGATCTAGTGAAAGATGCCCCTGCCCATGGCAGGGGGGTTGGACTAGATGATTTTTAAAGGTTCCTTCCAACTCAAGCCATTCTATGACTCTACGAACTTTATGAACCAGGGTTTTAAGAGCTTTGCAGAACTCTGATTGTAAAGTCAGCTCATCGCGTGTGAGTAGCAGCCCAGGCATATGAAGCCTTTTTTGCATGTGCTGCCATTATTTTACTGCTTTTTAGATGTTTAGCACATAACAGGGCCATGTCCTCAATTCCAACCCTATTCACAATTTGTGAAGAAGGGAAGCAGCGTGTTATCCTGCAGGTCACTTATGTATTCACTGCTTTCTGGGTCATTCAGTTGTCTTATGGAGAACCTGGTCACCTAGGCAGCTTACTTTGATGTGGAGGTAAAGTGATGTCATTAGCAGGGACTTAGGGCAATCTGTGTCAGTTGGCCTCAGTTCCAGAGAACAATCTGTACAATCCAGTTGCTTATATAGTTGTAACCCATATGCCCTTGTGAAGCCTTTTCAATATTAGACATTATGAATGGTATTGAAATTTTTGAGAAGGTGTCAGGACAGCTTTCTAAGCTTGCCAAAAGATGAGGACCCCAGAACTGAAATGATTTAATATCTTGCAGGCTCAAGAACTTTAACCAAGATAACTTGGCTTTGCATTGTTATAGTCTTCTATAAAATGGAGCCAAAACTGCACCTCTGAATTGCTGTGTCAAGCTACTAGCTATGAACTAACTTTTTGAAAGATATAAAGGCTTGATTTAAGGAGAATGAGGGAAGAGGTGTCTGATATCAAGGATAGATATTAAATTTAGAAAAGTTCATGGTGACTCAAATGATTCTGTCTCCATCAGACAGGTAAACAAATCTGCAGGGGAAAAAAAAAGCCATGAGTGGGAAGTAACATCCTTCTTCCTAATGCAGCGAAATGCTTTCAAAAGATGGATCTAGTTTAGTACTCTTGAGTTCACTTTTAGAAGTTACTATTTGTCCCTTAATGGCATTCTTGCAAAGCTGCAGTCCACCCATTGAGAATGTGAAGAGCTTGCATTAAATTTGATTTACAGTCAGTTCATGCCCCTCTTCTCCAGATCATCTCATCTTGGGCCTGCTATTTCAACGGTGATATTTCATGTCTTTGCTCAAGAAGCATTGAAGTGTTTAGATAGGAAGTTTTGAAAACTGTTTCATTGCATAATCTTGCATCTCTGCATTGTACAGGAATCTGTATCTTTGCTGATATAGATGGGTTTCATGGTTTAGCCCCAGCTGGCAACCAGGTGGTCCTTTGATCACTTCCCCCACCAGCGGTGGGATGGGGGGAGAATCGGAAGAAAAAGGCAAAACTCATGGTTTGAGATAAAGGCAGTTTAACAGAACAGCAAAGGAAAGGGGAAAACAACAACAATAGTACTGATATAGGAATATTAAAACATGATTAATGTACAACTGCTCATCAACTGGAACCTGAAAAGCCTGGTATTGAATACCCCTTTGGCTAGTTTGGGTCAGCTGACCTGGCTGTGTCCTGTCCCAGCTCCTTGTGAAAATTAACCCTATCCCCACTAGAACCACGACATTACCCACCCCTTATCCACACCATCTATGTCATGCCCAGATCTTACACGTTCCAATTAATCACCACCACTTTTTCTGGTCTTTGTTTTATAGATATGTGTACACACACAAACGGATATCATGCGCTTAGTCTATGGGCCATCCCTCTAAAATGTCCGTTGAGTTCATTTAGTCCATGACTTTGGGCTCCATCTGTCATAACAGTCTCTCAGGGCAGGAGAGATTGTGTGTGGTGCTGGACTGTTGCATGCACTCCCTCTCAAGGGAGGTGATTCTCCCCTCTACTCTGCTCTTGTGAGACCCCACTTGGAGTACTGCATCTACTTTTGGGGTCCCCAATACAAGAAGGATGTGGACCTGCTGGAGTGGGTCCAGAGGAGGGCCACGAAAATGATCAGAATCACAGAATCATGGAATCACAGAATTTTCACAGTTGGAAGGGACCTCGAGGGATCATCTAGTCCAACTCCCCTGCTAAGCAGGATTGCCTAGAGCAGATTACTCAGGACTGCATCCAGGCAGGTCTTGAAAATCTTCAAAGAAGGGGACTCCACAACCTCCCTGGGAAGCTTGTTCCAGTGCTCTGTCACCCTAACTATAAAGTAGTTTTTCCTTGTGTTAGAATAGAACTTCCTATGTTCCAACTTATGCCTGTTGCCCCTTGTCCTGTCACTGGGAACCACTGAAAAAGAGTCTGGCTCCATTCACCTTCAACCCATCCTTTAGATACTTATAAGCAAAGGCTGGAACGCCTCTCCCATGAGGACAGGCTGAGAGAGTTGGGGTTGTTCAGCCTGGAGAAGAGAATGCTCTGGGGAGACCTTATTGCAGCCTTTCAATACAGGCTTATAAGAAAGACAGATAAAGACTTTTTATCAAGGCCTGTAGTTACAGGACGAGGGGCAACAGTTTTAAACTAAAAGAGAGTAGGTTTAGATTGGACATAAGGAAGACATTTTTTACGATGAGGTTGGTGAGACACTGGAACAGGTTGCCCAGAGAGGTTGTAGATGCCCCATTCCTGGAAACATTCAAGGTTCAGTTGGATGGGGCTCTGAGCAACCTGATCTAGTTGAAGATGTCCCTGCTTATTGCAGGGGAGGTTGGACTAGATGACCTTTAAAGATCTCTTTCAACCCAAACTATTCTATGATTCTGTGATCTCCAACTTTCATAAATCTATATATAAGTAAAGAAGGAAGTTTGTATAGATGAGGTTGAAAGGCATAAGATAATAATTCAGGAAGAGAGAAATGTATCAAAAGGTCACTGATCTGTAAATTTCTTCAGATATTCTGGAGGAACTGTTTTATAATGTCAATCTACTCTATTCTACTCTGTTTGCATTTGGCAATTTGGAGGGCTATGAGGTCAAAGTAGTATCTGGTTATTGTGAACTTGCCTTTGTCGACTGTGGGGCACTCTAGAAAGTGAACAAAAGAAAACAAGGGAATTGCAAGTACAACTGGAAAGTTTGGACACCTGATTGCACTTGGATAAAATGGAAGCCTAGGTAGAGGGGGAGACCCTAGAAAGCGAATGAAAGAAAACCAGAGAATTGCAAGCACAACTAGAAAGTTTGGAGACCTGATTGCATTTGTATAAATTTGAAGCCCAAGCACAGGGGGATATGCAAGAAACCTAAGTACACACAGTGAGGAATGGGCAGAGTGCCCACACTGGGTGATGGGGGCATAAGGTTCAAGTAGTTGGTTACCCCATGTCCTGGTTTGAATGACACAGGACTAATTTATCTTCTAATGCTTGAGAAAACTGCACTTTTAGAAGACTCTAGTGTCTGAATTTGTGAAAATATTTACTTTATAGCCAGCTATGGTGTGTGGGTTTCAAGGTCTCAGTGTTTTCGAGCTCGCCAGGTGCAGGGATGAGGCGGAGCGAGACCTGGGCACTTGACCCAAGCTGGCCAACAGGATTCTTTCATACCATGAATGTCACATTCACTATACATTAGAAAGTTTGCTGCGAAGTTCTCTCTCTCCCTTGATGGCTGTGATCCTGAGAACTTCGTGCCCCGGTGTCGGACCCCTGAGGCCTTCCTTTCCTCCCTAAGCCATAGCGCTCGCAGTGTCTGACATTTGCTGTCCACTGCTGGGAGTGCACAGCTTCCTACTGATAGAATTGGCTGAGTATAATCTTTGCATATTCTGTATTGGCATCGGGATCAATATTGGTTCTTTTGTGCTATTAATGTTAATTATCTAATCTTATTCTATTAAATCTGTTTATACTTCAACTCCTGTGTTTCCTTGTTTTTTTCCCAATTCCCTTTCCCTGGTGGGGAGGGGTCATCGGGTGATAGAATGATTGTCTAAATGACAATAAGTTGTTATGGGTTTCTCAAACCATAACACCCCAGTGATTACTGGGATGGTGACAGCTGGGATTCCTCTGGGGACAAATGGACTGAAGGGTCCAAGGGCGAATATGGTGTGCCCTTTAGTTATTAACAAAGCAAAAGGACCCCCTGTGGTGCTGCAGCATACAATATCAGTGTGAGACTATATTCAGACCAAGCTCCAGAATTTGATGGACTTGTATTGCTAGAAGTCTGAGGAGAGATTATGACAATGGTTACTGTGAGTGTGGGTCCAAGGAGGGGATAGTGTACATCTAATCCCCCAAGAAGTAGCACATCTGGGAGCAATTTCCCAAAATTCAGTGGTGACACAATGATTAAAAGGGGCTCAAGCAAATGAAATGCTATTTATTCTCTGGTTGCAGAGGGCCGTAAAGCTACAACACCCCTCCCCATTTTGTTGGAATGATCGCATGGTGACATGGAAACATATAACTGAGGGGGGGCAGTATTGGAGAGAATTGGCTATTCTACAGGGTGTTTACAACCCTGCCTTCACTAGCCCCGACTCAGGAAAGCAATCCATGCTGTTTGCCAGGACATCTTTTAATCTTAAAGGGGCCATCATTTCACTTTTGGGAGATGCCCAGTGGAAAGTGGTCGGGGATGTAATTCTAGTGCTAGGGCTGTTAGGAGACTACGAAGCCAAAAGGAGGAATTTATGAGGAAATTATGCTTTGTAGATAAACTGCAAAAGAAAAAAGTTACCTGAAAGGAGATGTTCATAGCTTTACTCCAGTCCAGAGTTCCAAAAGACAAAATTGATGGGAAACCTACACCTATTTATGGGAAAAATATAAGCAATTAAAAAGGAAAATGAGATCACAAAAGGAAATTTGGACCATGGATTACACACTTTGCTTCCCCCCACCCTTAATGAAGAAATGGAGAGTATGCCAGGACCAAGTAATTACCCCTGTTTTGCCTCATTTGCTCACTGTAAAACATACAAAACCCATATGGATTTACTAGATTTGGATTCTCCCCACAGAGTGCCAAAGGTGTTGTGAGCCCCACGGGGAGATAACAGACTGTACATTCCCCTGACAATACATTGGAGCCATCATAATATTTACTCACTATCTATATTCCTCTTTTTTTTCTATCCTATTAAAACAGCTATTTTATTACACCATTTGTTATCAGGCCTTTCTTATTGAGATTGTGAAAGAACCCATCTCTTCCCTCACACACAACCCAGTGCAGAACATAGAATCATAGAAAGTTGGAAAAGACCCTTAAGATCATCAAGTCCAACCGTTAACCTAACGCTACCAAGTTCACCACTAAACCATGTCCCTAAGCGCCATGTCTACACATCTTTTAAATACCTCCAGGGATGGTGACTCAACCACTTCCCTGGGCAGTCTGTTCCAATGTTTGATAACACTTTCTGTGAAGAAATTTTTCTTAATATCCAATCTAAACCTCCCCTGGCACAACTTGAGGCTGTTTCCTCTCATCCTATCCCTTGCTACTTGGGAGAAGAGATCGACCCCCACCTCTCTACAAGCTCCTTTCAGGTAGTTGTAGAGAGCGATAAGGTCTCCCCTGAGCCTCCTTTTCTCCAGACTAAACAACCCTACTTCCCTCAGCCACTCCTCATAAGACTTGTTCTCTGGACTCCTCACCAGCTTTGTTGCCCTTCTTTAGACACACTCCAGAATCTCAATGTCTTTCTTGCCGTGAGGGGCCCAAAACTGAACACAGTATTTGAGGTGCAGTCTCACCAGTGCTGAGTACAAAGGGACAATCACCTCCCTAGTCCTGCTTACCACACTCTTTCTGATGCAAGCCAGGATGCTATTGGCCTTCTTGGGCACCTGGGCACACTGCTGGCTTATATTCAGCCAGCTCCCAGGCAGCTTTCCAGCCACTCCGCAAGCCTGTAGCGCTGCATGGGATTGCTGTGACCTAAGTGCAGGACCTGGCACTTTAGGCATCTTGAATCTCAAACAATTGGCCTCAGTCCATCAATCCAGCCTGTCTAGATCCCTCTGTAGAGCCTTCCTACCCTCAATCAGATGAACACTCCCGCCCAACTTGGTGTTGTCTGCAAATTAACTGAGGATGTTCTCAAACCCCTCACCCTGATCATTGATAAAGATATTAAACAGAACTGGCCCCAATACTGAGCCCTGGGTGTGACTGTTCACTCAACTTCTGCTTATATTTTGGCAAAGCCAGCTCATGCTAAGGCCTGATGTATGCTGGGAGTAGCGCCATTAGGTCAAAGTGAGAGCACCACGTAGGCAGGACAGGTGGCCAGGAAGAGCTGAAAGGCCACTATGCAGCCATGATCACCTGCAAGTTGCTGTCTCTGGCAGCCATTATCTTTTGTATGGCAGTTTTCTCAGAATCCACTAACTTGTGGAAATTGTATAGACCAAACCTCCAAGCTGGAGTGTATAAAACATCAGCTTACCCAATAAGCTTTGGGAGTGGATCCAACAGCAGCTGGACTGCTGAGGCTTTCATGCTTCCCAGTGTGATACAGGGGATGCCTGCACTGTGATGGAGGAGGAAGGATGAGCACTCTCACTGTCAGCTAGGTAACTAATTCTTTTCTTTTGCTCATAGGTGCATGATATTGTGTTACAGGTTATAAGTTATGAAACCTTATGACTTGACTGGTGAATAAGTGAATTCATGTGATAGACTAGTCTGGGCAAAAGGGGATTGAGCCCCTGTTTGTCGTGCTTATTTATTATATTTCTTAATGAGCTCATGAAATAGAGTTTAAATCACAGAGTACATTGTTCTGTAAATTTGAGAGATCCAAATGAACCTTGACACTGGGGAACACCACTTGTGACTGGCAAGTGTTGCTTGCACACAACATAAGCAAAACAATACAACTTGCTCTGGATTGGCTTGGGAAGAACAGTTCTAAGGTGAAAGCTTCTGGGTATCAGTGGGACATAAGTGCTTCTGAATAACAGGGCTGGAAAAGTCCTCACTGGTTCACGTAGTCCAACTTGAGGCACCCATGCAGAATATCTGTAGCTATGTTATTCATAGCATAGGTTTGTCCACCTTGCTCTAAGAGATAGCCAGAGATGGACATTTCACTAGCTCCCTAGGTTAAGCTCTTCCTAATATGTAAAATGACATTTCTGAGCTGCAGCATGGAGTATAGATCAGCTGCTTCCCCACTCCAGCAGCACTTTACTTATTTCAAAACTGTCATCACTTCTTCTTCAATCTTTTCCTTGGCCTTTCCTGCCGTTTGTGTTTTCTGCCTTACTAATAATCCTCCTTATTTGCCCGTGAGTTCTTATTGGTCAGTTATCATCACTGTGGTGATGTGTAGAGCGCAGAAGAGGAATATCCACATTTTGGTCAGATATGCAGCTGAGGATTGCGCCCATGTCACATGCTGTCACAGCCTTGGTCTCACACCTGCATAAATACTAGCTGTTTTTCTAGTTGCTTTTGAATGCTTCCCATCTCAGGGAAGGAAACCTGGCTGAGTTCCCTCTGCCTGGCTTAGTGCAGTGTGTCCTGACCTCATGAGATTGCCCTGTGGCCTGCAGTGCTTAGCAGACCAACCAGGAATACCAAACATGAGCTGCTGCAAAATAAAACGTAGCCTTAAAACTTCTTTAAAAAGTTTACACTTCTATGAGAATATAAGCCTAATCCAGCACCCAGTACAGTTAGGGGGAGATAGATCACCATCTCCATGAAGAGCAACCTTGTTAATGGCTTTAACTTAACGACCAGAGCTCTGTCTTTTTAATTACTCAGCAATTCTGTTCTGTTCCTTCCCAATTCCAGTTTGAAGAATTGCTTTCCCATAATTAAATGGAAAAGACTTAGTTGCAGCCCTCTGCACAAATTCCTACCTAGTGAATGCAGAATAATGTATTATAAGTAGTACTTTATTCTATTTGTTGTACAGGCATTGATGTGTGTTGGATTTGTTCTATTTTAGAGACATTGCCATGGTAACTAGTCTCTCTTGACAAAGGCCCTATGTCAGAGCAGAAGTGGAATACACAGAAGCTACCCCTGGATCCCCCCCACTACCAAAACCTTGCTACATAAATGCAATACACCCATTAATTGGTTTGTATATGTGCATATATACCAATTCTCAAAGTATATTGCAGCAAAAGTAGTGGAAGGGTGGCGATTCGAGGAGGATGTGCCAGGAACCTGCAAATTCTGGACAGCAGAGAGAAACAAGGTCAGAAGCATGCCTGGGAGCTGAGGTGTCAAAGGTAGAAGGGAATGGATTTGCATCTCTTCACATGTTCCTGGCACCAGCTAGTTTGGTTACCTGAGCAAGGTAAATGAGTGAAAGGTGATGTGAATGTGTATGTCTCCAAGGAGTAGTTAAATATCTGCAACAATGCAGATTGACTCTTCTTTTGTGAGAAGATTTAATCAGTGCAATAAAACCAGGACAGATAGATATTTCAGTGTTTTAATTTCAAAATCATGAAAACAATAAAACTACGTCACCGGGTGATTTATTAGTTGACATGTCAAGCAAAGGCTAGATGGTTTCTAGCAGATTTCAAGCGGCTGGGTCTAGGGAGCTGGGGGTGAGACCCAGTCCTGGCTCTTCTGCTACCAGGCCCCCCAGGCTGAGGACAAGATGAGCAGCTGCACAAGGCAGCTGGAAAAGGGCCAAGAAGAAGAGATGGGGGCAGCCTAGACATCAGTCCTCTGGAAAAAAAGAATAAAAAAGAGCCTAACATTACATTTGGATTGGATATTTCTTTTTCCTATTATTATTATGGAACTCTTATTTCCTCCCCTAGGAATTCAGTGATCTGTTTTTTATTCAGGGGTTTAGAGTGCAAATATATCATGCTTCTAAACTATATCTTAATTTCATCCTTTTCAAAAGGAATAGAGGTAAAAAAAGACATTAAAAAAAAGAAAATAGCACAGAGCACCATGAAAATTGTATGTCTTTTAAAGTAATCATTGTATCTTTCTTTTGGATGACACTGTTTATTGTAAGACATCATTTTTATTAAATACACTATAACACAAGAGACTTTCCATGTCACATCAAGAGAAGCTGGTCATACGATTCACAAACAAAATTTTTAACACTGATATGTAGGCATCACTTCAAAATCAACCTTGCTATAGCAAACTGCAAAATGAGAACCACTAAATATTTGCACAGAGACATCACATTAAGAAAAGAAAAAGAGAAAAATAGCACTACACACCAGGTCAGTTTGGTGACAATATGGAGATTTATATTTATATGTATATATCTCAAGTGACAAAGCGAGAGAGATCTAGAAATATATGTATATAGAATAATAGAATCATATACATAAAGTATAGGTGGAGAGCAGGGCTGGGACAAATATTTCATAATTAATTGATTCTCTCTATTGGTGATGTAATTAAACATCAGTGTTGAATTAAATTACTTGTATATAATACATTCTTAGCTGCTTTACTTTAAGTTACAGAATGATACATATAAGATGCAAGATATAGGCCTCTAAAGATTTGATTTGATCTCTGTGTTCTTACATATTTCTATCAAACAGCCCCCCTACTAGCAGCTTCTATTATCCTTGCCCAAAGTATTCAGTGTTTATAAAATACCAGCTGGTTGTCACTCAGAGCCTTCTACAAGCAAACAAAAAAAACCCCATAGACCTGGTCTAGAATGCATAGACGGAAAAATAACATACTCAGCATTTCCTTTTTCTTCTCCTGAGATATAGGTTTAAAAGATGGCAAAATAGTCACTTAGTTGCTATTGTGAAAGTCACAGTGTTTTCCCTGAAACATGTACACTTTTTATTTTTTTGCTTCATATTTGTGATTAATTATAGTAACACCCCCCTCCCACAAAAAAACAACCCACAAGTTTTTTAACTAAGGCTCTTCAAGGGCCTCTTGATTCAAAGCAGCACTGGTTCATCCCAGCCCCAACAACAAGAAAACACAACTTCCTGTGCTGGCAAAACCTTCATGTTTTATAAGAAACCCTTATCTGTTCCCCTGCCCTTCCCCACTCCCCTCTCTCACATTTTGTAGCAGCATTTGAATTAATTTACAGGCTGCAACAACCCAGAGATAGTTGTGTTTTAACATCCCATTGTATCTTAGTCATCCAGTGACCTGATCATTTCATTGGGTTATTTCTTTTCTTTTCAAAGTGTTTTGTAAAAGTCTGTATCAGCCACAACAGAAACAATCTCTCAAAAAGGTCGGGGGGGGGGGGGGGGGGGGGGGGGGGGGGGGGGGGGGAGTGCACAAATGCTGCTATTATTACTGCTGAATTTTGCCATTCTCACCATTGTCCTGCAAGTAGTGCTGCAGTCTGAATAGTCTTGGAATGATTTAATTGCTGCAGACAATTATAAAATACTAATGAAGCTGGACTGTTATTCTAGGACGATAAAAAAGCAATAGCACAAACCCAGAAATGACAGTAAATCATTCTGCTTTTGGAGCTTAGTTCATTTCCTTGTGAGAAATTAGCAAGTGAGATGGGAATCGAAGAAATGTTTTTAAGCAGTCATTTGGTGAAAAAAGTGCTTTTTGTTATACCTCTGGCATTCTAGCACTTCCCCTGCTGCACACAAGTTTAAAACTTTGGATTTCACAAACATAGAAAAATAAATATAAAAAGAAAAAAAACCCACGTGTTTGTTTTCAGACTGGAGCCTGCGTTGCAACAGAAGCATCTTGGATGCCTTTTACTTAAGCTCATAAGAAACTGAGATGGAATACAGCAGGCAGAAGCTTACCACCTCCCCTTCCACCACCTGCAACCCTTTCCCACTGCACAGTATCATCAGACTCTGACACCTTCCTTCTCCACTGCTGTTATGTTGAAAATTATTTGCAAATTCCTTTTAAACATAAAAATCAGATTCTCAAGAGAATGAGTTGCACTGGATGCTCAGTCTTTATCTAGCTTTCTACGTAAACTTCTAAGACAGTCTAGTAAAATTTTAAGGCAGATTTTGTAGGAATCTTCCTTAGACTTTTTGTGTGTTTCCAGTTCAGTACTGGTTAAGAAATAACATCTAGTTTATTAAAGAAAAAATAAGTATGACTTTATAGTTATATTCTCATGTTTATTTGTAATGCTGCCTTTTCAATGACATTGAGAAGGGTAAAATCCACTGTCCAGTGAACTGTTTTCTTTTGAAAATGTTCAAAATATTTATGAGCTATCTCTAAAAGCTTCTGAAGGAAAAACCTAAAGTGCCTCAATAAATATTATATGCAAGCAAATTATATATTAAGAATATTATGGGAACACTTGCAAAAATAAAATGCTTAATTTATTAATCCAGTACTCCCAACACAAAGATAAAGGACTATTTTCATCTGGCTCATGTCAATAAAAAAAAAAAAAAAAAAAGAAAAGAAAGATAACTTTTTTGCAGCAATTCCCCCTCACAGAGGGAGGCAAAAGTCTTGAGGACTAGGTAGGTTTTAATTTGTAAGAATTCATATTAAAAATAATCCTACCTCTAAATTTGAAATCTTCAACTTCTGGTTTGAAAACCAACAGATATACCCATGCATTTGTCATCAATGCAGTGGCCATGCAAATTCTGTACATATATAATGCCCATCCAATCAAAAACAAATAATTCTTTTAAAAAGTGAATGTTGGGAATGACAGCACAAGCATCGACACAAAAATGGTGCTGAATTCAGGGTCTTTGCACTCCGAATAGTAAGCCATAATCTCAGTCTTATTTATTTTGTCCAGGGATTTCACTCTATCCCCCACCATGGCTCAAACATAGCCAGTGATGTCTGTGCTTTAGATTATTCATGTAATATCAGTCTATTGTATCTGTAGCATTATGTGTCCTCCATTAGCCCCTTCTAATGAAATATGTTATGCTGTTATGAGTTAGGTATATGAGGTTTATATATATATATATGAGATAGTACAAGGGTGTAATACAAGATGAGACATCAATTTCTGCACAAAGGGCATTAATCAACAAATACCATGCACAGTTTTGCTTGCACAGTTAAAAAAAAAAGTATTGAGGAAGGAAGGAATATGCTGCTGGACAAGCACCGTATAAGATACACCTGCCCCAGCATCTATAGCTTGCCCTATCTTAACAAAATCCTTCATTTAAACACTTGATCCTGAAATTAATCCTGTACATTAATAAGCCTAGCTTCAGCCTTTATTACCAAAGACTAGCTGGAGAACATTTTTATTCCAGTGTCATGTCGATATCCTAGCAGAAGACAAAATATAGGCATGTGTTCTGTTCATAATTTTGTAATATAATTGTGTGCAGTACAGACAATATCTTTTTCCATTTTACCATAGAATTGTATCTGGCCATGCACCTCCTTGAAAAAGTCCCTTTACTCCTCAGAAATATTGTCCAAGGAAAGTGCTAAACCACCTTTTGACTTCCATCAAATTGTTTCAGTGTTTTTTTAATGGGGTTGGATGCCATCTGATCCCATAGTTACTTCAGATAGTGGATCACATAAGTGCTGTTTTCATTCCATCTAGCTTTGTCTCTGCAAGAAATATGCTTAATGTAGAGAACATTAGTCTTTTTCCACCCACATGCTAAAGCAAAAAAAAATTGAGGTGAATACAAAGAGCATCTGTACAGCAGAAATCACAAAGTTCGAGTCAAATGTATTTTTCCCTTTTTTCATCCATATCAAAGGCATGAATACAACAAGGCATTGTTAGTTGTGGTGGGCTAACTGGAGAGTCTGCTGATATAACAGATCAAGTTTTTAAGGCCTTTGTTTATGCAGAGTTACAATAATGCAGAAGCCAAATTGATTAGAGAGAGGAAAAAGAATAGAAACTGAAAGAGGGAGAGAGTGAAGATATGTTTCAGTAATACCTAAAAAGTCAAAACTGTGTCTACAGATGGAGAAGTGCACATTGCTTGTCTTTTGAAAGCTTCTCCATATCTTTGTCATTAATACTGTCAAAGTTAAGAACACATTTTAATGGAGTTCAGTGGCAGTTGAACACATTCATTCACACAGACCATAAGAAGAAATGCTAGGATGTTTTAGCCTAAAATATCCAGGTAAACTGGAGATGCCTTAGCCAAGTTCTGGAGGAGGGAATGGATTTCTTTGATGTTGAGCCTCATGTGAGGCTCCCTTTGCCAACAGCCCAGCATCAACTCATATACTTCCTTGGGGCACATGCGAGGTCTCTGCAGCACACGACCCTGAGTGATGCACTCAATCACCTACGAGAAATCACAAGAAAAGGATCGGTGTAGCCATGCCAATTACGTAGGCCTCACCAATGGAAGAGATGGCTGTTAATAGCCACAGCAGCCTCACTGGCGGCAGTCCTCTGCAGAAGAGCTGCATTTCTAGGTAGATGTACGGGCAGTGGGATATGATCTGGAAAAATCACCATAATGTAGGATATCTAGGGTGTAGGATGTCAACATAACATCACACCTTGACTGATGTGATGTTATGTTAACCCTTCTATTCATGAGGAAATTGTGGTAGGGAAGCAATACCCTACCTGTCTCAGAAGTAAGCTGTGTCAATCATCTCACATAGAGCACCTCTCCCTCCCTCCTTACACTTTATGAGTACCACCATGGCTAATCTCTGGAAAGGGATTACTTTTGATTTCCCAGGTATGAAGCGGTCTTCAGGTTCCTTCAATCTATTCAAGAATGTTTTAGAACAACCACTTCATGACAATGACATTTCCTGATATGTAACTGAAATCACCCAATGCCAGTTTGGGAGATAGGTAAGCTCCTTTTTATTGCCTCATGGTCTTTCTCAACACCCAGAACAGACTATCCTATACAAAGAAAGAAGCTACATCCCAACTTGGTGTAGTCCTACTTGAATAACTTCCATCCATCTTGGGGAGATTAGGGTGAAAAAGAACTTCAACCACAAAGTTTGCGACAATACCATAAATACATGATATCAGGGCTATTGCTTTTACTAAATAAATTTGCTATTGTCCTTTCCCCAGAGAAGCCATACCATCAGTTAAAATGACACCCTCCTTAATGCTATTTGAAAACATAACACACACCTCATTGTTTGAGAGCTGATACCATGGCTGTTTGCCATAGGTAAATATTTCCCATAATACAACCCCCAGGCTCCAGACATCACTTTCTGTGGTGAACTTCCTGTACATGATACTTTCTGGAGGCATCCAATGAATAGGCAGCATTGTGTGACCTCCAACCTGAGGAAACAAAAAAAAAGTCAGAAATAATTCATCCAGGAAGAGTATTGAGATGCTAAACCAGGGAAATCCACATTTTCTTTTTTCCCATCTGCTGCCATTCACTTTAAAGAGCTTGGAAGAAATAGGGAGCTGTGATCCAACCTCCTCTCTCCCAAATGGTGATCACTACCATGATAATTTTCTCAACAGAATCTCCAAAGAAATTGTTTCTGAAGTATAAACTCATCTACATTTATTTTGCACCAACTACAAAAGGAACTGAATGCTCTATAAAATTAATGATTAACTAAACCTATCAACCCATTATAAGGCCAGTATTACTCTCCATTTTAAGACTGAGAAATTTGTAAAAGATTCATGCAATGAAATCTGCAGATATCAGCTGAGATCCATGAAGACACAGTGACTGCATGACACACAAGGATCAGGATCTATATGGTTTAATCTATTAATTATGAATGAATTAAAGCAATGCTATTGTCTGTGGATTATTTCCAAAGTTAATCAATGCATCAAATTATTTTGTTCAAAATTAACTCCCAGTTCTACACAGCTTTCCAAATTTTCAGTCCTTCAGATATATACACCTGATAATAAATAACTTGCAAGACATGGACTTTGTGTCCCAAATTATTGGGAATTTTGAATGCAGCTTTGAACTGTTCCCATGTGTCCTCTCACTGGATACCAGGGAGAAGAGATCAGCACTTTCATCTCCACTTCCCCTCCTCAGGAAGCTGTAGAGAGCAATGAAGTTGGCCCTTGGCCTCCTTTTCTCCAAACTAGGCAAACCCAGAGTCCTCAGCCACTCCTCACAGGACATGCCTTCCAGCCCTTTCACCAGCCTCTGGACGCGTTCAAGTACATCCTTCTTAAATTGTGGGGCCCAGAACTGAACACAATACTCAAGGTGAGGCCACACCAACACTAAATACAGCGGGATAATCACCTCTTTTGACTGGCTGGTTATACTGTTTTTAATGCACCCCAGAATGTGGTTTGCCCTCTTGGCTGCCAGGGCACACTGCTGACTCATTGAGCCTGTTGTCAACCAGCACACCCAGATCCCTTTCTGCAGGGCTGCTCTCCAGCCACTCCTCTCCCAAATTGATACTTGTGTCTAGTGTTACTCTGTCCCAGGTGCAGAACCTGGCATTTATTCTTGTTAAATTTCATGCCATTGACGATTGCCCAATGCTCCAATCTATCTAGATCCCTCTGCAAGGCCTCTTGTCCTTTGCGAGAATCACCAGCACCTCCCAGCTTGGTATCATCAGCAAACTTGCTAATGGTGCATTCAACTCCTGCATCCAGATTGTTGATTAAAATATTGAACAGAACCGGCCCTAGAACTGAGCCCTGAGGAACACTGCTGGTGACTGGTCGCCAGCCAGATGTAGTCCCATTCACTACAATCCTTGGAGCCCTGCCATTTAGCCAGTTCTTCACCCAGTGCACCATGAACCTGCTCATTCCACAGTTGGACATCTTGTCCAGAAGGATGCTGTGAGGGACAGTATGAAAAGCCTTCCTAAACTCCAGAAAAACTGCATCCACTGCCTTCCCTTCTTTCACTAGGTAGGTGACCTTATTGTAGAAGGATATCAAATTAGTTAGACAGTTCCTTTTGTGAACCCACGTTGACTGTGCCTGGTGATTGCATTGTCCTTTAAATGTCTTTCAAAAGCACCCAGTATGATCTTCTCCATAGTTTTTCCAGGTTAGACTAACAGGTCTCTAGTTTCTTGGGTCTTCCCTTCCTCCCTTCTTATAAATTGGAATAACGTTGGCCAGCTTCCTGTCAGCAGGGACCTCCCCAGACTCCCAAGACCTCTGGTAGATGATCGAG
Organism: Pluvialis apricaria; assembly: GCA_017639485.1. NCBI lineage: Eukaryota > Metazoa > Chordata > Aves > Charadriiformes > Charadriidae > Pluvialis > Pluvialis apricaria. The sequence continues at coordinate 31,366,192 of CM030043.1, read as the reverse complement.
AGGGGTCCTACTGTAGCATCCACTAGCTTCTTCAGTACTCCGGGATGAATCCCACCAGGCCCCATGGACTTGTGAACTGATACAGCTGGTCCCTTACAATTTCAGTGTCCACAAATGGAAAGTCACCGTTCCCGCCGTTGTGGTCCTCTAACTCAGGGGACCAGGCAGCCTGAGGTCTATTAGTATTGCTAAAGACTGTTACAAAAAAAGCATGGACTGCCTCTGCTTTTTCTTCACCCCTATTTGTCAGGTGACCATCTTCAACAAATATCGGTCCAATGTTTTCTTTAGACCTCTGTGGTGATGCAACCCCCCCGCTACCCGGCCACTCGGTACTTGGTGTGATTCCCCATCCCTGGGCTGCATACCAACTTAGGAGATGTCAGGCGTGAATTGCAAAAGATAAAGGATCAGAGTGTTAAGGCACTCCCTTAACAGGCCTGGCTCCTGCTTCCCCTATCACTTGGGACTATCACTCCCTGACAACTTAGTACCTGGAACATGGCCCAAAGGGAGATGATACCAGAACTTGCAGATCTAGCAAGTTCTGGACTTGCACAACTGGTGGAAAGTATCAGAATATTCCATCGTTGGGCCGGAGTGGAAAAATACCTGACGAAAGTAAATTATCTTGGACCCTGTAAGTAGTGATTTTAGTGAGACCCTTTGAGCTCTCCTGGATCGCAGTGGGCTGTGGCCAGCATCTCCCCTGAGTTGGGATACCACTCAGGAAAACACCTCGAGGACTGAAAGGCCAGGGCGAATCAACACCCCATCAAGTCCCAGTTATTGCCCACTGAGGAATGCCGATGCATTGTGATTATTTGCTCTAAACTCGAAGAGGGAAATTTTAACTATAGGCTACTCTATCTTTCATCCACCTCTCTATATACACATTAGCTCTTACATGTGTGGATGTTCTGTGGATATTTTACTGGATCCAAATATTTGTCTGTGCACGTGTAAAAGGGGGACCCGCTGACTCATTGGAGTCGCCTGTTGTGAAGGGACCTTTTGTCCTAATAGTGAAAACTTGGGTGTAGGTGTGTGTGCGACCCCTTAAGTGATGCGTGTTTGTGTGTTCGTGCTTATATGTATATGTATTGATTTAGGATACCTTATAGTACATTAGTGTGAATCTTGCCATCTTCGAATCTGTAATTAAGTCTCTGTTCAATTATTTTGTTAAATCATGTTGTAAATCCTTAAATCATTTATTGATTAAGTGCTGCTAAAATTTATCTCTTGATCTACCTCAAACCATTAATAAATTTTCAATTGGTACTAAATCATAACCATGTCAAATATTTCCATCTGCGACAACCTCCTCTTGCTATTAACATACTTTAAAAAAACCTTTCTTCTTTTCTGACACAATGCTGGCCAGTTTCAACTCTAATTGAGCCTTGACCTTTCGTGTCTTCTCCCTGCATATACAAACCACAGCTCTATAATCTTTCCGCGAAGTCTGACCTTGTTTCCAGAGATCATACAATTTCTTTTTCCTCTTGAGTTCCAAGAGGAGCTCCCTGTTCAGCCAAGCTGGTCTTCTGCCCTGCTTGCTTGACTTATGACACAATAGGATTGCCTGTGCCTGTGCTTTTAAAAGGTGGTTCTTAAAAACTGACCAGCACTCAATGGACCCCTAAGCCCTCAAAAGCAGTTTCCCAGGGGACACTACTGAGTAGCTCCCTGAGTAGCTTAAAGTTTGGTCTGTTGAAATCCAGGGTAGCAACTCTGCTGACTTCTTTTCTCATTGAACAGAAAATTTTAAACTCGACCATTTCGTAATCACTGTGGCCAAGACAGCCACCTACCATCACATCCCCCATGAGTCCTTCTCTATTCACAAACAGGTCTTGGAGGGCATCTTTCCTAGTTGGCTCACTGAGTACTTGTGACAAGAAAGTATTGTGATATAGCTGTAAATATTTCCAAGGAAGTAAAAAAAAAGGAAAGCTTTTTCAAGGACATCTAACTTCTGATTAATTCCCATTTTCCTGTCTTAAGATTTATTTAGTTATGAAACCACACTTGCACTTTCAAGATTCTGTAAATTCAAACTTTACATATCTGATATGAACAGTCTGATAGCCTTCCATGATGGCATGACTGGCTGGGTGGATGAGGGGAGAGCAGTGGATGTTGTCTACCTTGACTTCAGCAAGGCTTTTGACACAGTGTCCCATAACATCCTCATAGGTAAGCTTAGGAAGTGTGGGTTAGATGAACGGACAGTGGGGTGGATTGAGAACTGGCTGACAGATAGAGCTCAGAGGGTTGTGGTTAGTAGCGCGGAGTCTAGTTGGAGGTCTGTAATTAGCGGTGTTCCCCAGGGGTCAGTACTGGGTCCAGTCTTGTTCAACATATTCATCAATGACCTGGCTGAGGGGACAGAGTGTACCCTCAGCAAGTTTGCTGTAACACAAAACTGGGAGGAGTGGCTGACACACCAGAAGGCTGTGCTGCCATACAGCAAGACCTGGACAGGCTGGAGAGTTGGGCGGAGAGGAACCTCATGAAGTTCAGCAAGGGCAAGTGTACGGTCCTGCACCTAAGGAGGAATAACCTCATGCACTGGTACAGGTTGGGGGCTGACCTGCTGGAGAGCAGCTCTGTGGAAAGGGACCTGGGAGTCCTGGTGGACAACAAGGTGACCATGAGCCAGCAATGTGCCCTGGTGGCCAAGAAGGCCAATGGTATCCTGGGGTGCATTAAAAAGACCATGGCCAGCAGGTCGAGGGAGGTCATCCTCCCCCTCTACTCTGCCCTGGTGAGGCCACATCTGGAGTACTGTGTCCGGTTCTGGGCTCCCCAGTTCAAGACAGACAGGGAACTACTGGAGAGAGTCCAGCGGAGGGCTACAAAGATGCTCAAGGGAATGGAGCACCTCTCTTATGAGGAAAGGTTGAGAATCTGGGGTCTGTTTAGCCTGGAGAAGACCAAGAGGGGATCTCATCGATGCTTATAAATATCTAAAGGGTGAGTGGTCAAGATGATGGGGCCAGACTCTTTTCAGTGGTGCTCAGCGACAGGACAAGGGACAATGGGCACAAACTGGAACACAGGAAATTCCATCTGAACATGAGGAAAAACTTCTTTACTTTGAGGGTGACAGGGCACTAGAACAGGCTGCCCAGAGATGTTGTGGAATCTCCTTCTCTGGAGATATTCAAAGCCCACCTGGATGCATCCCTGTCCAACCTGCTCTAGGTGAACCTGCTTTGGCAGGGTGGTTGGACTAGATGGTCTCTGAAGGTCCCTTCCAACCCAAACCATTCTGTGATTCTGTGATAACTTTTTATAAATAATATTCTCTTTTTTCTAATGTTGAAACAGCAAATGGAAGAAAAACTTAATAGAAGTCAGAGTTCACATTATTTCTCATCACTCAGAACATGTTTCATGCTATTTGACAGTAATTCAGTGTTAGCACAGTATAACAAAATACAGCTATTGCTGTTAGAGCTCAACCCTGGTCTGTACATTGCCACAAGTCAACACTCGTTATAGGTTCTTTAAAAATAGGAAGTGATGCTAAAATGTTCATAGATGTGTTCTGTTGCTAGTCATTTCTTCTCCTTCCCCTATCTCAGATGTTGTGTTAACAAGTCAGGAGTATTTTTGTCAGAGACACTGACTGAAAGGCAGGACTCCTGATTTCAATTTCTGGCTACCTTGTGGATTTGCTTCTGATTTGTTTGGTGTGCACAGGTTTGCTGTGCACAGGTTGCTGTGCCATTCAAAAGGGGAACCAATCCCTGAAGCTTTCAGCCTAACTTAAAAATATTCACGTGACCACTCTGTTGATGGAGGATTAATGCATATTTTTAAGTTCAGACACATTCATCTCTGTGTTAGATTACCCTTCTGGCAAGCAGAATTGCTGTAAGGCTCCATGCATTGTTTTTTTTTAATGATCTTTGACTGAGAAGTCACTCAGTGACATGGATAGTTTGAAATAACATATGCTGAGATGCAAACAAAGCTTCAGTTTTCCGCCTTATCATAAACTAAATTGATATGGCAACCAAACAGCTCCAAATCACCACTTTTTCTCCTGTCTCGAGTAGTATTTCATTAGAAAGACAGAAAAACTAGTCCCTTAAAAACATGCATCCACATGCAGCCATGTACGTCCAACCAAAGGGCAAGTGCCATTAAAAATGATTAGTGATGAGAGGCTTTTGGTCTCATTAAATATTAAAATGACTCTTAGATCTGCTCATCATATAGCCTCCACAACTGATTCTTTTCAGCAATTTCTTTGAGTCATTCCTTAAAAATTAAAGATATAAACAATAAAATGTCTCTCTTCTTTTTTGCCACATCCTACATTAAGAATTTTTTTTTAAAAAGGAATGAAAAATCTCTCCAAATATTCTTTTCCCATGGTTCCTTGCTACAGAATCACAGTGTGCAGAGTTTTCCATATCATTCAGTAAAATAAATACTCCTAGAGCAACAATGATAAATGACCACCAAATGATGGATGTTGCAATGAACAGAACTGGAACATCATAGACCTAATTGTTTTTCTTTGCAGTTGTAGCAAGACTAATTCATCACTGCTGACACTTACCCAGTACTAGATTTACAAATAAGTACAAACCACAGGGCTTTTTGGTGTTCTTCACAACCCCACGCTGCCTTGGCTGGACTGTCCATTTCTGTCCTTGAAGGCAGAAGACTTTACTGGGCAGAGTACTGGGCCTGGACTGAGAAGTCCTGAGGTCTATCTATCTCTATCACTGCTCTTCTCTATAGTCTTAGACAAGTTACTTCCAACATCTCAGAGTCTTTATGAAGATAATATTTAGCCCCTTTGCAAAAGCACCGATAAAAGGTATTAGCTTTTATTATAAGGGGTCCTCCTCTTCCCAGATGGCATTGCGATGAAGACAGCAAATCTGTGAAACACTGAGCATCACCTGTGGCAGGCTGAGAATCTTCCGTCATTCTTGGTTCAAGAGCACCTTGAACTTCAACGTAGATCTCAGTTTGGCCACATCAAAAACACAGGTCAGGGCCTAGCCAAAGGTACTTTCTCTATTAATGATCAGTGGTTGCTGAGTCAATAATTACTTGGTTCAGAAAAGCACTAAGAACAGTGTTAGGTACATGTTTAAAATGAAGCATATGCTTCAACGCTTTCTATAAACCAAAGCCTAGGACTTGACATCACAGATTTCAACATGCCTGAAATGAATTGCCAGTCAGTTGTGAGCTTCCTTTGGTGTTTATTGCACTGATGAGTCCAAGAATCCACAGCTGTGACATAATAGTAGTGAACAGTTCTAGAGTGCATTTTTGCTGCTGTTTCCAAACTCTTAGCAAGGTAAAAGGGAGTTCATAGAATCACAGAATCATAGAATGGTTTAGGTTGGAAGGGACCTTGAAGATCATCGAGTTCCAACCCCCCTGCCATAGGCAGGGACACCTCCCACTAGACCAGGTTGCCCAAGGCCACGTCCAGCCTGGCCTTGAACACCTCCAGGGACGGAGCTTCAACAACCTCTCTGGGCAACCTGTTCCAGTGCCTTACCACCCTTAAAGTGAAAAACTTCTTCCTAATGTTTAATCTAAACCTGCCCTCTTCCAGCTTAAAGCCATTCCCCCTCGTCCTATCACTACATGCCCTTGTAAAAAGTCCTTCCCCAGCTCTCCTGTAGGCCCCCTTTAGGTACTGGAAGACCCCAATAAGGCTTCCCCGGGGGCTTTTCTTCTCCAGGCTGAACAGCCCCAACTCTCTCAGCCTGTCCTCATAGGAGAGGTGCTCCAGCCCTCGGATCATCCTCGTGGCTTTCCTCTGGACATGCTCAAGCAGGTCCATGTCCTTCTTCTGTTGGGGACTCCAGAGCTGGATGCAGTACTCCAGGTGGGGTCTCACGAGAGCAGAGAAGAGGGGCAGAATCACCTCCCTTGACCTGCTGGCCACACATCTTTTGATGCAGCCCAGGATACGGTTGGCCTTCTGGGCTATGATCGCACATTGCTGGCTCATGTCGAGCTTCTCATCAATCATCACCCCCAGGTCCTTCTCCACAGGGCTGCTCTCCAGCCATTCCCCGCCCAGCCTGTATTTGTGCTTGGGATTGCCCCGACCCAGATGTAGGACCTTGCACTTGGCCTTGTTGAACTTCATGAGGTTAGCATGGGCCCACCTCTCCAGCCTGTCCAGGTCCCTCTGGATGGCATTCCTCCCCTCCAGCGTGTCTACCTCACCAAACAGCTTGGTATCATCAGCAAACTTGCTGAGGGTGCACTCTACCTCACTGTCCATGTCGCTGACAAAGATGTTGAACAGTACAGGTCCCGGTACCGACCCCTGAGGAACGCCACTTGTCACTGCTCTCCACTTGGACATCGAACCGTTGACCGCAACTCTTTGAGTGCGACCGTCCAGCCAGTTCTTTATCCACCGAGTGGTCCATTTATCGAATCCATGTCTCTTCAATTTAGAGACCAGGATATCGTGTGGGACAGTGTCAAACGCTTTGCACAAGTCCAGGTAGATGACATCAGTAGATCTTCCCTTGTCCACTGCCACTGTAACCCCTCCGTAGAAGGCCACCAAATCTGTCAGGCATGACTTGCCCTTGGTGAAGCCATGTTGGCTCTCGCCAGTCACCTCCTTGTTTTCTATGTGCCTCAACAGAGTTTCCAGGAGGATCTGCTCTATGATCTTGCCAGGTACAAAGGTGAGACTGACTGGCCTGTAGTTCCCCGGGTCTTCCTTATTTCCCTTTTTGAAAATGGGGGTTATGTTTCCCCTTTTCCAGTCGGCAGGAACCTCGCCAGACTGCCACGACTTCTCAAATATGATGGCTAGTGGCTTAGCGACGTGATCTGCTAGCTCCCTCAGGACCCGCGGATGTATCTCATCAGGTCCCATGGACTTGTGCATATTCAGGTTCCTCAGGTGGTCTCGCACTTGATCTTCATCTACAGTGGGCGGTGCTCCATTTTCCAAGTCCTCGCCTTTGCATTCTGCATCTTGGGCAGTGCGGCTGCTGTCCTTGTCAGTGAAGACCGAGGCAAAGAAGTCATTGAGTACCTCAGCTCTTTCTCTGTCTCGGGTAACCAGTTCTTGCATTTCCTTCCAGAGAGGGCCCACATCTTCCCTAGTCTTTCTTTTCTCGCTGACATACTTAAAGAAGGATTTTTTGTTTGTCTTAATGTCCCTGGCCAAATTTAGTTCTAACTGGGCTTTAGCTTGTCTAACCCGCTCTCTAGCTGCTCAAACGATTCCTCCCAGGCTACCCGCCCCTGTCTCCACTCCCTGTAGGCCTCCTTTTTACTTTTGGTCACTTTCAGGAGCTCCTTATTCATCCACGCAGGCCTCCTGGCTTTTCTGCCTACCTTCCTCTTTGTAGGGATGCGTTGCTCCTGTGCTTGGAGGAGGTGGTCCTTGAATATTAACCAACTTTCTTGGACCCCTCTTCCTTCCAGCGCTTCATCCCACGGCACCATACGAAGCAGATTCTTCAAGAGGCCGAAGTCGGCTCTCCTGGATTCCAGGGTCGTCAGCCTGCTGTGCACCTTCTTCGTTGCCTTGAGGATTTCGAACTCGACCATTTCATGGTCACTACAGCCCAGGCTACCCTTGAGCCTGACACTGTCAACAAGCCCTTCCTTGTTGGTAAGAACAAGGTCCAGCATGGCTCCTCTCCTCGTTGGCTCCTCAACCACTTGGAGAAGGAAGTTGTCCTCAATGCAATCCAGGAACCTCCTGGAATGCCTGTGCCTGGCTGTATTACCCTTCCAACAGATGTCGGGGTGGTTGAAGTCACCCATGAGGACCAGGGCTTGCGAACGCGATGCCACCCCTATCTGTCTATAGAGGGCCTCATCCGCTCGGTCTTCCTGGTCAGCTGGTCTGTAGCATACCCCCACTGTAATGTCCCCTGGTCCTGATTTCCCTTTAATCCTGACCCATAAGCTCTCAGTCAGCTCTTCATCCATCCCTAGGCCAAGCTCCATGCACTCCAGCTGGTCGTTGACATATAGGGCAACACTACCTCCTCATTTCCCCTGCCTGTCTCTCCTGAAGAGCCTGTAACCTTCCATGCCAACACTCCAGTCATAGGAGTCATCACACCACGTTTCCATGATGCCAATGAGATCATAGTCTTGGAGGTGGGCACACATCTCTAATTCCTCGTGTTTGTTCCCCATGCTATGTGCATTTTCATAGAGGCACTTCAGCCGTGTCCTCGTTGAGGCTGACTTGGCTGGAGCAGTCGGAATTCCTTTGCGCTGCTCTCCAGGTTGCATTCCTTTGCTGTGTATAAACAGTGCCTCCCCATTGGCTCCTGTTACCCCAGGATGTCCTGGCTCATCTACATAAGACTTTGAGTGTGCTGCAGTGTAGCCAGCACATCTTGGAGCAAACGGCTGCAGGTCCTTGCTAGCACCCCATTCATCTTTGCTTGGTGCATCATCCCTTGGCTTGTCACAAGCAAGCCTGATAATACCCCCTTTCCTCGTTGAGTCTAGTAGTTTAAAGCCCTGTTGATGAGCCCTGCTAACTCTTGGGCAAAGACCCTTCTCCCTCTTTGAGTGAGACAAACCCCATCTGCTGCCAGCAGGCCTGGTGCCGTATAGGCCATTCCATTGTCAAACAACCCAAAATTGTGGCAGTGACACCAGCCACGGAGCCACGTATTAACAGACTGAGTTTGTTTGTTTCTTTCAATGTCATTGCCCCTAACCGGAAGTAGGGAAGAAAAAATAACCTGTGTTCTGGATTCCCTTACTAGCTGTCCCAAGGCCCTGATATCTCTTTTAATCATCTTTGCACTCTGATTTGCACTTTCATCGCCTGCCACGTGGAACAGAAGCAGTGGGTAGCAATCCGAGGGCCGCACCAGGCTAGGGAGTTTCTTTGTGATGTCCCTAACCCAGGCCCCAGGGAGGCAGCAGACTTCCCTGAGAGCGGGGTCTGCCCTACATATCGGACCCTCTGTTTCCCTCAGAGCTATGTCACCCACAACTATAACCCTCCTTTTCTTCCTTGTAGAGGTAGTCTTAATATGGGGAGTAGGCCTTTCTGGTCCCGGCAAGTCTTCTGGTGTATTTGGACCGTCAGCCTCATTGTCCTTTGCCTAGTCTACCATGCTCAGGGCCTCATACCTGTTGTACAGAGGCTCCTGATGAGGGGAGATGGGCAAGGAGGGGGTTCGCTTGCCGCCCCTAGCACAGACTTGCCTCCATTCACCGTTTTCTGTTAGGCCACTGCCTTCCATGCCTTCAGCCCTGCAGGGCAAGGAGATGAGATCCCTGTGATCTAGTTTTATTTCCGGTGACTGGCCCAGTCTCTCTTTCAGGGACCTCAAAGCATGGGTCCACCAGTCGATTTCTTTCTCGCATTCAATCTTAACTGAAAGTGCATGGGACCTCCATGCTTCAAAAAGATATTCTTTTACACAATATTCATTTAACGTTAACATTAAATAGAAGTGATCAAGAAACAAAACAAAGAAACAAAGCCACAAAAACTGAGGAAGCTTATTTACAAATCTTTTCTCTCCCTCATCTGTTTACTTTTTGGTCCCATGATTCTGTTTCTTTAGTTCTTTACTCATCACCAAATTAGACAAGACCTGAATTTTAATTATTTTTTTTTAAAAAGCAGCCCCCAAAGAAGCAAAAAATAAAAGATAGACAACGGTCTTTCTCAACCACTAGATGTACAAAATATGCCAGTATTTCACTTAGGGATTGAAATAAAAACAGTTCAATAAAGGGGGTTGTGGGAAAGTAATGGAAGATTTACTATTGTCTGTTATAGACCGCCCAACCAGGATGAAGAGGCAGATGAAATATTCTATAAACAGCTGGGAGAAGTTTCAAGATCACTAGTCCTTGTCCTCATGGGAGACTTCAACCTACCAGATGTCTGCTGGGAATACAATACAGCTGAGAGGGAACAGTCTAGGAGGTTCCTGGAGTGTGTTGAGGATAACTTCCTGACACAGCTGGTGAGGGTGCCAACTAGGGAAGGTGCCTTGCTGCACCTGTTTGTGAACAGAGTAGGACTTGTGGGGGATGTGACGGTTGGAAGCTGTCTTGGGCATAGTGATCATGAAATGACAGAATTTTTGATTCTTGGAGAAGCAAGGAGGGGGGTCAGCAGAACTGCCACTTTGGACTTCCGGAGGGCAGACTTTGGTCTTTTCGGGATCCTGGTTGACAAAGTCCCTTGGGAGGCAGTCCTCAAGGGCTTAGGAGTCCAGAAAGACTGTACATTCTTCAAGAAGGCATTCTTAAAGGCACAGGAGCAGGCCGTCACCGTGTGCAGAGAGACAAGACAGTGGGGAAGACGAGCCTGGCTGAACAGAGAGCTTTTGCTAGAACTCAGGGAAAAAAGGAGAGTTTATGGTCTTTGGAAGAAAGGGCAGGCCGCTCATGATGACTATAAAGATGTTGTGAGGCTATGTAGGGAGAAAATTAGAAGGGCCAAAGCCCAACTAGAACTTAGTCTGGCTTCTGATGTAAAGGACAATAAAAAAAGTTTCTACAAGTACATTAGCAATAAAAGGACTAATGATAATCTCCATCCTTTAGTAGACAGGGGCGGAAACATAGTGACCAAGGATGAGGATAAAGCTGAAGTACTTAATGCCTTCTTTGCCTCAGTCTTTAGTAGTAGGACCAGTTGTTCCCTGAGTACCCAGACCCCTGAGCTAGAAGACAGGGATGGAGAGCAGAATGAAGCCCCCATAATCCAAGGGGAAATGGTGAGGGACCTGCTACAGCACTTAGACACACACACGTCTATGAGGCCGGACAGGATCCACCCAAGGGTACTGAGGGAGGATAATGTGATCAAGTGGGTGTATACTGGTCATTTAGGCTATTGATTAAAAAGAAAATTTCCAACCATTAGGAGAGTGAGCTGTGGAGCAGCCTTCCAGACAAGGCCCTGGCAGCAAAATCCAAGTTATTTGTAATATCCACCTCGATAAACTAATGGAAGGGGCTGTATGACAGGGCAGGAATAATCCCGGAGTTAGAAATTCAAGCTTCAGAGACACAAGACTTCTGCTACCCAGGTTTGTACCTGAGAGACAGTTGAAAAGGGGAATGTCAGTGATTTGTTGGCTGCATGATATTTCTTTTTATAGGTTTTGGTGCCTTATATAAAAGGGGCTAAAAGTTTTAATGGAAGTTGAGATTTTCCATGTAGCTTGAGGACGCCTGAGGTACTTGTGGTCTTCCCTTAACACTTGATGTGTGGCTTTCTGCAATAGTGGAAGGCTTTGACTCAGTAACCTGTGTCACCTCTTCCCATCCTACATCTTTTGTTCTCTTTAAATAGTAAAAGAATAACAACAAACATGGTACAAGATATGCAGGAGATATAAAGAAAAAACAGCTCACTGGACTTTATGCTGAACCACTCGCCGAGACGAACAGCTCCGGTGCAGGCACGTCCGCAGCGGAGCCGGCTGATCTCAGTGAAAAAGGGGCTTTTTCTGAGCTTTTTTGAGCCAGGGAAGCGCCAGGGCGGCACAGGGACCCGCAGGGCGCCGGCGGCTCGAGGGAGAGCAGCTGACGTGAAGGGGCGGGACCAGCGGCAACGGCGGCTCCCCCACTCCCATAAGAGGCAGTCCTAGGGAGCACTGCGACCAGGGTGTGGTGTGGTAGTTTGCACAGAAGGGCGCGCAGGAAGGGCGCTGAAGGTGCTGCCACTTCTGCCGGGTCCAGAGGTAGGTTCACCTGGTAAGAGAAGCGCAGGCATGGTCCCCACCCGCCGGAAGGCCTTGTCCTCAGCACCGGCCAGAGTAGATGCGGCAACACAGACAGCGCTCCCTTGGAAACACACAGGCACCCAGGCCTCTGGCTGCAGGGAGTGCCACAGCCTTGCTCTACGAGCAAGTGGTAGTGGTAATAATGGCTGTGTGAGGTGTGAGCAAGTGGATGATCTGCTGAGCCTGGTGGCAGAGCTCAGGGACAAAGTTGAGTGACTAAGGAGTATCAGGGAGAGTGAGAAAGAAATAGACTGGTGGACCCAGGCCTTGAGCTCCTTGAAAGAGAGACTGGGCCAGACACCGGAAATAAAAAAAGACCACAGGGATATCATCTCTATGCCCTGTAGGGCTGAAGGGACGGAAGGCAGAGGCCTACTGAAAAATGGTGAATGGAGGCAAGTCTGCGGTAGGTGCAGCAAGCGAGCCCCCTCCTTGTCCGCCTCCCCTCCCCTAGTACCATTATACAACAGGTACGAGGCCCTGGGCATGGTAGAACAGCCAAAGGACAACAAGGCTGGCAGTCCTAATACATCACAGGAGATGCTAGGACTGGAAAGGCCCGCTCACAACATTAAGACCACTGCTACAAGGAAAAAAAGGAGGGCTATAGTCGTGGGCGACTCAGCACTGAGGGGGACAGAGGGCCCAATATGTAGGGCAGACCCCACTCTCAGGGAAGTCTGCTGCCTCCTGCGGGCACGGGTTAGGGACATCACTAAGAGATTCCCTAGCCTGGGGCAGCCCTTGGACTACTATCCGCTGCTCCTGTTTCATGTGGGGGGGTGATGAATGTGCAGATCGGAGTGCAAGGATGATTAAAAGGGATATCGGGGCCTTGGGTCAGTCACAATGGGGATCTGGAGCACAGGTGATTTTCTCATCCCTACTTCCTGTTGCGGGCAATGACATTGAAAGGAACAGACGAACTCAGTCTGTTAATACGTGGCTCCGTGGCTGGTGTCAACGCCACAATTTTGGGTTTTTTAACAATGGAATGACCTATGCGGCATCAGGCCTGCTGGCATCAGATGGGGGCTGGCTCACTCAAAGAGGGAGAAGGGTATTTGCCCAAAAACTAGCAGGGCTCGTTAGCAGGGCTTTAAACTGGATTCGATGGGGGAAGGGGGTATTATCAGGGTTGCCCGTGACCAGCCAAGGGATGTTGCATCAAGGAAAGGGGAACAGGGTGCTGGTGAGGGCCTGCAGCCATTAGCTCCAGGATGTGCCGGCTACGCTGCAGCATGCTCAAAGCCTCGCGTAGATGAGCTAGGAGCTCCTGGACAAATGGGAGCCAATGGGGAGGCACTGTTAATACAGGACAAAGGAATGCTGACTGGAGAGTAGCACAAAGTAATTACAGCTGCTCGAACCAAATTGGCCTCAATGAAGACACGGCTGAAGTGCCTCTATGCAAATGCGTGGAGGATGGGGAATAAACAGGAGGAACTAGAGATGTGTACACGCCTCCAAGGCTACGATCTCATTGGCATCATAGAAACTTGGTGGGACGACTCCTATGACTGGACCGTTGGCATGGAAGGGTACAGGCTCTTCAGGAGAGACAGGCAAGGGAAACGAGGAGGCGGTGTTGCCTTATATGTGCATGAGCAGCTGGAATGCATGGAGCTCAACCTAGGGGTGGATAAAAAGTCAACTGAGAGCCTATGGGTCAGGATTAAAGGGAAATCGGGAGCAGGGGACATTACAGTGGGGGTATGCTACAGGCCACCCGACCAAGAAGACCAAGTGGATGAAGCCCTCTATAGACAGATAGGGGCAGCATCACGTTCACAGACCCTGGTTCTCATGGGTGACTTCAACCACCCTGACATCAGTTGGAAGGGTAATACAGCCAGGCACAGGCATTCCAGGAGGTTCTTGGATTGCATTGAGGACAACTTCCTTCTCCAAGTGGTTGAGGAGCCAACGAGGAGAGGAGCCATGCTGGACCTTGTTCTTACCAACAAGGAAGGGCTTGTTGACAGTGTCAGGCTCAAGGGTAGCCTGGGCTGTAGTGACCATGAAATGGTCGAGTTCGAAATCCTCAAGGCAACGAAGAAGGTGCGCAGCAGGCTGACAACCCTGGAATCCAGGAGAGCCGACTTCGGCCTCTTGAAGAATCTGCTTGGTATGGTGCTGTGGGATGAAGCGCTGGAGGGAAGAGGGGTCCAAGAAAGTTGGTTAATATTCAAGGACCACCTCCTCCAAGCACAGGAGCAACGCATCCCTACAAAGAGGAAGGCAGGCAGAAAAGCCAGGAGGCCTGCGTGGATGAATAAGGAGCTCCTGGACATGACCAAAAGTAAAAAGGAGGCCTACAGGGAGTGGATACAGGGGCGGGTAGCCTGGGAGGATTACAGAGGAATCGTTCGAGCAGCCAGAGAGCGGGTTAGACAAGCTAAAGCCCAGATAGAACTAAATCTGGCCAGGGACATTAAGACAAACAAAAAATCCTTCTATAGGTATGTAAGTGAGAAAAGAAAGACGAGGGAAAATGTAGGCCCTCTCTGGAAGGAAACGCAAGAACTGGTTACCCGGGACAGAGAAAGAGCTGAGGTACTCAATGACTTCTTTGCCTCGGTCTTCACTGACAAGGACAGCAGCCGCACTGCCCAAGACGCAGAATGCAAAGGCAAAGATTGGGAAAATGGAGCACCGCCCACTGTAGACAAAGATCAAGTGCGAGACCACCTGAGGAACCTGAAGGTGCACAAGTCCATGGGACCTGATGAGATACATCCGCGGGTCCTGAGGGAACTGGCAGATCAAGTCGCGAAGCCACTAGCCATCATATTTGAGAAGTCGTGGCGGTCTGGCAAGGTTCCTGCTGACTGGAAAAGGGGAAACATAACCTCTATTTTCAAAAAGGGAAATAAGGAAGACCCGGGAACTACAGGCCAGTCAGTCTCACCTGTGTGCCTGGCAAGATCATGGAGCAGATCCTCCTGGAAACTCTACTGAGGCACATAGAAAACAAGGAGGTGATTGGCGAGAGCCAACATGGCTTCACCAAGGGCAAGTCATGCCTGACAAATTTGGTGGCCTTCTACGGAGGGGTTACAGTGGCAGTGGACAAGGGAAGATGTACTGATGTCATCTACTTGGACTTGTGCAAAGCGTTTGACACTGTCCCACACGATATCCTGGTCTCTAAATTGAAGAGACATGGATTCGATAAATGGACCACTCGGTGGATAAAGAACTGGCTGGACAGTCGCACTCAAAGAGTTGCGGTCAACGGTTCGATGTCCAAGTGGAGAGCAGTGACGAGTGGCGTTCCTCAGGGGTCGGTACCGGGACCTGTACTGTTCAACATCTTTGTCAGCGACATGGACAGTGAGGTAGAGTGCACCCTCAGCAAGTTTGCTGATGATACCAAGCTGTTTGGCTAGGTAGACACACTGGAGGGGAGGAATGCCATCCAGAGGGACCTGGACAGGCTGGAGAGCTGGGTCCATGCTAACCTCATGCAGTTCAACAAGGCCAAGTGCAAGGTCCTACATCTGGGTCGGGGCAATCCCAAGCACAAATACAGGCTGGGAGGGGAATGGCTGGAGAGCAGCCCTGTGGAGAAGGACCTGGGGGTGCTGATTGATGAGAAGCTCAACGTGAGCCAGCAATGTGCGATCGCAGCCCAGAAGGCCAACCATATCCTGGGCTGCATCAAAAGATGTGTGGCCAGCAGGTCAAGGGAGGTGATGCTGCCCCTCTTCTCTGCTCTCGTGAGACCCCACCTGGAGTACTGCATCCAGCTCTGGAGTCCCCAACAGAAGAAGGACATGGACCTGCTTGAGCATGTCCAGAGGAAAGCCACGAGGATGATCCGAGGGCTGGAGCACCTCTCCTATGAGGACAGGCTGAGAGAGTTGGGGCTGTTCAGCCTGGAGAAGAGAAGGCTCCGGGGAGATCTTATTGCGGCCTTCCAGTACCTAAAGGGGGCCTACAGGAGAGCTGGGGAAGGACTTTTTACTAGGGCATGTAGTGATAGGACGAGGGGGAATGGCTTTAAGCTGGAAGAGGGCAGGTTTAGATTAAACATTAGGAAGAAGTTTTTCACTTTAAGGGTGGTAAGGCACTGGAACAGGTTGCCCAGAGAGGTTGTTGAAGCTCCGTCCCTGGAGGTGTTCAAGGCCAGGCTGGACGTGGCCTTGGGCAACCTGGTCTAGTGGGAGGTGTCCCTGCCTATGGCAGGGGGGTTGGAACTTGATGATCTTCAAGGTCCCTTCCAACCTAAACCATTTTATGATTCTATATCCTCTTGGGTTCTTCTGCCCTATATATGCCAGAAGTGGAAGAAATTAATTTGTGACTTCTAAACCTTCCCATCCCTTTTGCGCAAGTTGACCTAAAGCAAGATGGAAACGTCACTAATAGCCTCAGGCCTCTGACAGATCCTTGCATGGTATGTACAAATGGAGGCAAGGACTCATTATTTCCTCTGCTGTTTTTTGCACTATTACATAAAGGCAAATAAGCTCTTTAATAGCTAAATAGATATTACACAACTTAGCTCCATAAATCTAAATCAGAGTCTCTATGCCACGCTGGACAGACAAAAAGTAGGGTGAATTTGTGGTCCTAATGAAGTTGATGGCAAAGCTCTTGCTTACCCTGTTGAGATCACAGTTTCATCCAACATCTTGATTCAAGCCTGTGGCTGGCTGACCAGTCTGGATATTTAAAGCATATCCCTGTTTTTCCAAGTACTGGGGTGAGCTGACCTTTTTTTTTTTTTTTTTTTAGCTTTTTGCTTATGATAAAAAACCACAGAAAAGTATTTAAGACCAAATGTTGAGCACGCTCTTGCAAACTTGAATTGTAAGCCTAAAATGGGTCTGAAATAGTATCTCTGCATGCGAGAACAAATATTAGCAAAGCGGTTGTTCCTATGCTTCAATGTCTATACTTTAAGCCACTGAAAAGTGCAGATGAGTCGCATTATTTGTATGTCTAAAGGAAAGATGGGAAACACTAACTTTTGAGGGACAGGAGTCTAAACAACAAAAAACAGACATCAACAAAGTAAAAGCCCCTACTGAACCTCAAACCCATATTCCCAGCTGAAAGGTTATTTCTTTCGCACTCTTCCCTGAGCTAATTCAATGTAGAATGTCGTTAACAATTTAACAGTGAACAAGGGGATCATCCTTATCTTACAGAAGCAAACTATAAATAATCATCTTGGGCAAATCTAACATCCTGACAGGGAGGCAGCATCGCAGAAAACTGATTCCAGTGTATTAATAAACATAACTAAAAAACATTTTTTGCAGAGTGTTTTGGAGCTATAGAAATCCTTCCAATAAATATCAGATAAAGCTGTCAAGGTTGGGGGAAAATTGCTTCTGTGTATGTGATTAAGTCTGAACAGTTAAAAAGACTTATCCTGCTACAAACAATCAGGTATGGTAGGTCAGAACCATCCCAGTGTCATTGCTGACAGTTTTATTACTTAGGTTTTCCATGGACGTAATTCTCCAGGCAACCATCTGATAAGTCATAGTTGCCTTAACTGTTTCATGACCAGCCCACATATGATCCTACCAGGGAAAGTCAAAATCTCACAGGCTCGACTCTAACTTCCAGCTTTTATCAGTGTGAAATATGGTGGCAAGGCAGGCTGTGGCTTTGTCCCTGTTCTTATGCCAGCCAAAAGCCAGCTGGAGTGTGAGGGGCTGAAGAAATGGTCCTTCTTGCTTTTCTCACTGTGCAGAACAAGCAACAGCCCAAATTTAAGTTTCATATCTATGCATCATACTGCAAGCTACTCCATCAATTTGGATGAAGCCATGCTACTTTACACTTTCATTCATCCCTTTGGACACTTGTCTACCTCTTTCTCCCTTCATCCACACTTTTGTCTTTTACTAACACCTTTCTCCACTTTCCTTTCCTGCATTATTCCCACTCTCACATCCGTTATTGTACCCTCTTCACTACTCACACTGTCCCTTTCCTTCTCTCTCTCTTCTCCCTGATCTCCACTCAGCCTCTGGATAAGAGAAGACAAAGTGACAAAGAGAGAGGGAGATGTGAGAAAAGGAATTAATGTTGATGATGGGGAGTCAAACACAAAGGAAACATGAAAAATGGAGTGTATCACTTGAATGAGGGGCTTTGAGAGGCACTCAAGCATCCCTCCCCATCCCATCCTCCAGAGTTTCCTCTGGTGAACCCCTGGTTTCTCCTTTTTTTTTTTTTTTTTTTTTTTTTTGTCAGGCAGGACAAAATCTTGGCCTCGTTCTAAACTCCTGCTTCATTAGGTGGAAGCTTTGCTCAAGTGGTCATGTGCCACAATCAAGAACTAAACCCAAAGGTACATAAGCAGGTAAGATGACACTAGAATCAGTACAGTACCACATGGTTGTGCTGGGTTACAGTTGTCCTCGGGAAGCCCTTAGGATTAGCTAGCTTCCATCCTTTTTTTTCCTCATTTACTTTTTCTGCAGCAAGGAGTCATTATTTTTTTTCTGTCAAGGCCTTTGCAAACATTTACTGTTAAACATGAACATTAATTCTTAAGTATAATGATGAACATGGTAAATAAATTCAGTCTTATTGAAATACACAACAGAGGCATGCCCCCAGGCCCAAAAGTATCGCTCATACAAAAACAACAAACCCTGGCCTTTGGTGCTCACTGATGTCCTCTCAAACACAAATATAGCCAGAGATTACTACTCTGTATATTTATCCAAGTTATGAAATGAAGTCATGCTTGTTTTACATTGAAGAAATAACTTGAAGTGCCAAATTTCCAAAATAACAAAACCTAAGAATCTGGTTTGTATGTTTACTAAATACTAGGTGTGCTTTTTTTTATAGAAGAGACAAAGAACAAAGGAAACTGCTACTTCTTAGCTATTAAATGAAAAAACACTCAACAATAACTCTTGTGTATAGATTCCTCTGCCCTGTCCAGCCTCATCCAGATGTAAAGGTATGTTAGGTGTACGTGGCAAGGTTTTGGTAGTGGGCGGGGAGGCCTGCAGGGGTGGCCTCTTTGGGGCTGCCCTGTGCCACACACAGCCAGTTCTAGACAGCTCTGCAACAGACCCACCCCAGGCCAAAGTTGAGCCAATCAGCAAAGCTGGTAGTGCCTCTATGATAGCATATTTAAGAAAGGGTAAAAAAAACACTGCACAGCATCTGTGAGAGGGAAGAGTGAGAAAAATGTGAGAGAAACAAAACTGCAAACACCAAGGTCAGTGAAGAAGGAGGGGGAAGGGGTGATTCAGGTGCTGGAGCAGATATTCCCCTGCAGCCTGTGGAAGAGACTGCAGTGGAGCAGATATCCACACTACAGCCCATGGAGGGCCCCATGCTGGAACAGATTTATCCTGAAGGACTGCAGCCTGTGGGAAAGACCCATGCTGGAGCAGGGGAAAAGTGTGAGAAGGAAGGAGCAGCAGAGAGGAACTGGTACGTACTGACTGCAACCGCCCATTCACCATCCCCTCTGTGCTGCTCAGAGTTGGGGGGTGGAGGTAGAGGAATTGGAAATGAAGGAGTGAAGTTGAGCCTCAGAAAAAAGGGGGTGGGGGGAAGGTGTTTCAGTTTTTGTCTTTGTTTCTCACCATCCTACTCTATTTTTAATTGGCAATAAATAAACTTAATTTTCCTCAAGTTGAGTCTGTTTTCCCCATGATGGTAATTGGTAATTGATGACCCTGTCTTTATTTTGAGATGTGAGCTTTTTCATCTTATTTTTCCCCTCATCCTGTTGAGAAAGGGGAATGAGAGAGCGGCTGGGAGTGTTTGGTGACCGGTCAAGGTCAACCCACTGCAAAAGGTGATCTCTTTTCAGGCATCACAGAAACACTGGTGCCAAGGGACACTGTTCTTTTATAGACACAGCAGCACAATTAAGGTGACTAAGGAATAGGCCTTCATTTTATCTATAAGGAGTTCACTGGTAACAAGTGGTGTGGGAGGCAGGTACAGAGAATGTGTTTAAAGATTCTGAGTAGCTTATGTTACAGGATACAGCTCTAGCATTTATAAACTAACAGCTTGGCCATGGATTGCCTTCCCCATGCTACAAAAGCCTGATAGCTGCCACTCTTACTCCAGTTCCACCCATGAAGTTACACACGTGGTATTGAACAGCAAATGCTGTAAACTACATAACTTGCCACATAGTACAAAACCAACATTAACAACAATAATCAGTGTACACAGTCCTGTCTATCCGAGAGATCCTAGAAGCCCTTTGCAAACTTCACAGATCATTTTATGACAACCAAGCTCAGGGAAAATGGCCAGGGCCAGAATATGAACAAGCACCATGGGCTATTCTTACCCACCACTGAGTTACAGCCCTCAGCAGAGTGACACAAAACAAATGTTCAGCCATAAACAGTAAGACTAAAGAACTGGCTTAAAGCAGGAAATGCTTGCTTTCAGCAAGTAAAATAACTGTTCCATCCAGTGCTGCTGACCATTACATCTATTTAAGTAAACTGAAATATTATACAATAACCAAAAGTTACAATTTCCATTTGTCTTAGAAATGTATAGGAACATATTTTAATATCTTCTGAGAGTTGGGCCAAATTTGATTACCCTCTTCATTTTATCTGCTGCTTCTTCACTACAGACAAACAAACATGCCAAATTTCTGCCCAGAGTAAAAGACTGTTGTATGATATTATTAGAAAAGAAAACAACATATATAAACAACAAGACATGCTAACCTTATTCTGATTAACTCTCTCTAAATTTACCAAAACTAATACCAAAACTGTATAATTACCATGGGTATTTACTCAGAACCAGCTTCTCAATGCCAGCCCCTAAATCATCTCACAGAGACTGTCCAGTGTAAAAGTAGAATCATAGAATTGCTGAGGTTGGAAGGGACCTTTAAGATCATCAAGCCCAACCATTAACCTACCCTGACAAAACCCACTTCTAAACCATGGCCCTAAGTACCATGTCTACCCTTTTTTTAAACACCTCCAGAGATGGTGAATCCAGCACCTCCCTGGGCAGCCTATTCCAATGTTTAATAACCCTTTCCGTGAAAAAATGTTTCCTAATATCCAGTCTAAACCTCCTCTGACATAACTTAAACCCATTTCCTCTTGTCCTGTCACTTGTCACCCGGGAGAAGAGGTCAGCCCCCACCTCTCTACAACCTCCTTTCAGGTAGTTGTAGAGGGTGATAAGGTCTCCCCTCAGCCTCCTCTTCTCCAGGCTAAACAGCCCCAGTTCCCTCAGTCATTCCTTGTAAGATTTGTCCTCCAGACCCCTTACCAGCTTTGTAGCCCTTCTCTGGACACGCTCCAACAAATCAATGTCCTTCTTGTAGTGAGGGGCCCAAAAGTGAACGCAGTACTTGAGGTGGGGCCTCACCAGTGCCAGAGTACAGGGGGATGATCACTTCCCTAGTCCGGCTCACCACACTATTCCTAATACAGGCCACGATGCTGTTGGCCTTCTTGGCCACATGGACACGCTGCTGGCTCATATTCAGCCGGCTGTCCACCAACACCCCCAGGTCCTTTTCTGCCGGGCAGCTTTCGAGCCACTCCGCCCCAATCCTGTAGCGCTGCATGGGGTTGTTGTGACCCAAACGCAGGACGCGGCACTTGGCCTTGTTGAACCTCATACCGTTGGCCTCAGCCCATCGGTCCAGTCTGTCCAGATCCCTCTACAGGGCCAGCCTACCCTCAAGCAGATCAACATGCCCGCCTAGTTTGGTGTCATCTGCGAACTTACTGAGGGTGCATTTGATCCCCTCATCCAGATCATTGATAAAGATATTAAAGAGAACCGGCCCCAGCACCAAGCCCTGGGGGACACCACCTGTGACCGGACACCAGCTGGATTTAACTCTATTTACCACCACTCTCTGGGCATGGCCATCCAGCCAGATTTTACCCAGTGAAGAGTCCACCTGTCTAGGCCATGAGCAGCCAGTTTCTCCAGGAGAATGCTGTGGGAGACGGTGTCAAAAGCTTTGCAAAAATCCAGGTAGATAACATCCACAGCTTTTCCCTCATCCGCTAAGTGAGTCACCTTGTCATAGCAGGAGATCCGGTTTGTCAGGCATGACCTGCCTTTCACAAACCCATGCTGACTGGGCCTGATCACCCTGTTCTCCTGCATGTGCCGCGTAATGGCACTCAGGATGATCTGCTCCATAACCTTCCCAGGCACCGAGGTCAGACTGACAGCCTGTAGTTCCCCGGATCCTCCTTCCGGCCCTCCTTGTGGATGGGTGTCACATTTGCCAACCTCCAGTCAGCTGGGACCTCCCCAGTTAGCCAGGACTGCTCATAAATTATGCAAAGTGGCCTGGTGAGCACTTCCGCTAGCTCCTTCAGTACCCTCGGGTGGATCCCATCTGGCCCCATAGATTTGTGCACCTCCACGTGCTGGAGCAGGTCCCTCACCATTTCCCTTTGGATTACAGGGGCTTCATTCTGCTCCCCATCCCCGCCTTCTAGCTCAGGGGTCTGGGTACTCAGGGAACAACTGGTCCTACTGCTGAAGACTGAGGCAAAGGCGGCATTAAGTACCTCAGCCTTTCCCTCATCCGTGGTCACTATGTTACCGGCCCCATCTACTAGAGGACAGAGATTATCCTTAGTCCTCTTCTTATTGCTAATATATTTATAGAAACTTTTTTTGTTGTCCTAGACAACAGAAGCCAGGTTTAGTTCTAGCTGGGCTTTGGCCCTCCTGATTTTTTCCCTACATAGCTTTACTACCTCTTTGTAGTCCTCTTGCGTTGCCTGTCCTTCCTTCCAAAGGCCATAAATCCTCTTTTTTCCCATAAGTTGCAACACTAGCTCTCTGTTCAGCCAGGCCGGTCTTTTTCCCCGACGGCTTGTCTTCCGGCACATGGGGACAGCCTGCTCCTGCACCTTTAAGACTTCCTTCTTGAAAAACACCCAGGCTTCCTGGGCTCCTTTGCCCTGGAGGACTGCCTCCCAGGGGACTTTGTCAACCGGGCTCCTGAAAAGCCCAAAGTCCGCCCTCCGGAAGTCCAAGGTAGCAGTTCTACTGACCCCCCTCCTTGCTTCTCCCAGAATCGAAAACTCTATCATTTCATGATCGCTGTTCCCAAGACAGCCTCCAACCATCACATTCCCTGCAAGACCTTCCCTGTTTACAAACAACAGATCCAGCAGGGCACTTTCCCTAGCTGGCTCCCTCACCAGCTGTGTCAGGAAGTTTTCCCCAGTACATTCCAGGAACCTTCTAGACTGTTCCTTCCCTGCTGTATTGTATTCCCAGCAGATGTCCGGAAAATTGAAGTCCCCCACGAGGACAAGAGCTCACGATCTTGAGACTTCTCCCAGCTGTTTATAGAATATTTCATCTGCCTCCTCATCCTGGTTGGGTGGTCTATAACAGACTCCTACTATGATATCTGCCCTGTTGGCTCTCCCCCTGATTCTTACCCATAAACACTCAACCCCATTATCTCCATCATTTAGTTCAAAGCATTCATAACACTCCCTGACATACAGGGCCACACCCCCGCCTCTCCTTGCTTGCCTATCCTTCCTGAAGAGCCTATAGCCATCCATGGCAACACTATAGCTATGTGAGTCATCCCACCACGTTTCTGTGATGGCAACTACATCATTATTATCCTGCTGCACAATGGCTTCCAGCTCCCCCTGTTTGTTGCCCATGCTACATGCATTAGTGTATAAGCACTTCAGCTGGGCTATAGGTCCTTTCTCCTTTTTGCTGGAGGGAGCCGAATTTCTGCCACCGCCAGACTTATTCCTAAGGATCCCGGTTACACCCCCTCTCTTTCCCAGGTCTAGTGCCAGCATGCCACTTTCAGGCTTTTTACTAGCAAGTTCAGATCCATCCCCGACCCCCTTTGAATCTAGTTTAAAGCCCTGTCAACGAGCCCTGCCAACTCCTGCCCTAAAACCCTTTTCCCCCTCTGAGACAGGCATTTGCCGTCTGCTGCTAGCAGGCCTGGTGTCCTGAAAAATAGCCCATGATCAAATCAATCACGTGAATGCAGTAAGATGACTGAACAAGACCTCAGTAATTACTGATTATAGCAGTTCACTTACCCTATAGTAGTCTGTGCTGTACACATCTCTAGACATCCCAAAATCCCCAATCTTCACCAGCAGGTTCTCACCAACCAGGCAATTCCGGGTAGCAAGATCCCGATGCACGAAGTGCTGTGATGCCAAGTAAACCATACCAGCTGCAATCTGCTGGGCAATGTGAACCATCTGGGATTGAGTCACCTCAGCAGGACGGTTGCCTTCTGCCATCAGCACTGCATCTGGCCCATGTGCCCTGCACCAAAATACAAGCCAATGAAGTAATAAGCCACTTGTAAGAAAGAGAAGTGAAAGGCATTAGTGGGCCCTAAACCACAAAATTATCTCAATCAAATATAATGACAAAAAGGGCTATAAATTCATTGGTGAATTTGCCTCTTGATTTTTTTTCCTTTACTGTTTTCTTTCATGGTGAGAAAGACAGGTGATTTAAAGTGTTACACAATGGGTAACATATTGGTTAGGGAAAAAAGGTAGATGGTTTATAACAATATATCTCGTTCCTAAACCACCACCTTTCTCCTGTTTTGTTCCAGTAACTAACTTCCTAGCACTTCCTTCTCAGGTGCCATCTGAGAAACAACTGCAGCAATTTTAGATTTATACTTCTAATTTCCCATGAACACACACAACACTCTTCTTGCTGATTTCACCACTGAGGGCGAGTTCTCCCCAACATGGGAATTCTTGACAATGGGAAGAGGACACAAAACACAGACAAGTTGGAACAACTAAACAACTTCAAAAATAGGAGTTTTTCAAGATCTAGCAATCCCTTAAAAGATACACTCATCAACTGACTCATGAGAAATTCCTATATGCTCTAGGGCAAAGAAAACCTTTCTGCATTTGGAAAGCCCAACAAAGCACTATAATATGTGTACTTCACCTATCTTAACAGTGTCACATCAGTGACATTGATGTGTCACATACATATGTCGCATCCTGGTACCTTGAGGATTCAGATATCAGCATGCCTACATTTACCATTTTATGGCAAGCATTACTAGCCAGTACTTAGCCAATTAATGAGGTCATCTGACAGTTATTCTTCATTTGATACACCCTATAATATTCTGAATAGCCCTTTTAATCCATCACATTCTTCTGGCTTTACAGAAGCCTTTTTTTATTCCATTAACACAGGCTAATCTTTCAGAGACCACCTCTGCCCTTCTCTCCTGAACTTTCTTGAAAAAATACCCTACAACTGATTTTTATTTTTTCTCAAAAGCCCTTCCTTCCTACAAAGAGGAGTTTCAGAGTCACCTTTCTAATCAATAGAGGTGAGGTGTAGCCTTAATTTGTCCCTTGGGGAAGGGCATAGGAGTTTGGAAGCCTTGCAAATTAATCAAAATCTGTGAGATCAATTCTGACACTACGTATTAGAAATATGATATTAAAATTGCCCCAGGGTAAGAACTTCCTGAGCAAAGTGACAGTTGAAGGAGGGTGTATAGCATTGCTGGGATTGCATCTGATACTAGGTAAAGAAGCTAACTGCATTTGTTCTGCCACAGGCAGCCATACAGTTGTTGCTGAGGGAGTGGGGGGAATAAAAGGGAAGATATGAAATTCCCAACCAAGACTCAGAGGCAAATTCCTACTGAAAAGCATTGTACCTCTTTATTGCACTGATTTTTTTCTTTTAATGACCTTTCTCAATCATGAAGCTCTGAGTCTGCTAAATTAGAGAGCTCTTCATCTTTCACTAGTTTTCTCGAGGAGAATGTATCTAATGAAATTTTTGGATTATTTTAATGCATCTTGCTTATCTTCTTGGTGCTAGCTGTGAATTAGGAGCTCCTTAGTATCTGCAATAGCCAGTAACATTGACAGAGATTCCTTTGGATCCACATCAGTCTCTGCTAGCCAGAACAAGTACAGATCAGGCGTGACTTTGAGGCTGTAGTCCTAGATCTGAAACAGCCCTTGGCTGCACACAGGCAGCAAGCACCTTCGGCTTAAATTTCAGATTCATTTTTCCCTGACAGCCTTCGGTGGCGCTGCAGGGTAAGAAATACAGGTTTTTAAACAGTCTGTTTGCAAGTAACCTCTGATCTGCAGAACAAGCTGCAGCAAATGTGAGAGGAATAACAAATTGGAGCTTA
The DNA here is from genome assembly GCA_017639485.1 of Pluvialis apricaria. Lineage (NCBI taxonomy): Eukaryota > Metazoa > Chordata > Aves > Charadriiformes > Charadriidae > Pluvialis > Pluvialis apricaria. Next base: position 31,340,275 of record CM030043.1, on the reverse strand, counting down.
GGTTAAACAGTTTGTCCCAGTGTAATCATTTTACATTCTAAGGACAGGGGCTGATTAATAATTTAAAAAAAAGAAGCACTAACATAGGAAATACACTGTCTGCTAAACTACCTTTCTGTACAACAATTCAAAACCAGAGTTAAGAGATAAGAAAAGGCCAAACAAAAAGAATCAAAGAATAAGCATTTCTCGTGATGACAATGAATCAGTTGCAAATTTGGCTTGTTCTAATGGAAATTCGGTGCTCTGAAAAAGCACTGGGCTAGCAACTTTGAAAATTGAAGCTCTCTTCTGATCCACATCAGAGGTCCAAGGAGGTAAATGCAAATGCCCCAATATTGCCCTGACTTAAATCCTCTGCCAGAGAGATAATCATCCCAGGAAAAGTAGTGTTTGCTCTGCATCCTCAGTTCAGCTCCTGGTCTCCCTGTCAACCCTGCCAGTTCTGCCAATAAGGGAGGATGCTAGCTGATGTCTTTTGCTTTTATGATGTGGCTATTTGTTCACTGGACATTAGAAAGACAGCAAATTCACAACGCTATCAAAAATGGTGACACTACCAGTCACTAGCAATTTCAGTCAGATACAAAATCCAAACCAATTTTAAGAGACATTAGTTTGATTGCTTTACAGCTTTGTCAGTAGCATGCATTACACAGATATCTTTTCAAAATGGTGGTGTCCCATAGTTATCCTTAGGCAGAAGAGATCTCAGGACATTGAAATGCCTTTGTGATACCCTGTCATGGTTTAACCCCGGCTGGCAACTAAGCACAACACAGCCAATCGCTCACTCACCCCAGCGGGATGGGGGGAGAGAATCATAAGGGTAAAAGTGAGAAAACTCATGGGTTGAGATAAAAAAAGTTTAACAATTGAAATGAAATTATGGTGATTATGATGACAATAAAAATAATAATAATTGTAAATTGTAATGAAAAGGTAAATAACAAAGAGAGAGATATAAAACCCAAGAAAGACAAGTGATGCAAATGAAAACAATTGCTCGCCACCAACCAACGCCCAGCCAGTCCCCGAGCAGCATCCTCCCACCAACCTACCCCCCTAGTTTTATTGCTGAGCATGACATCATATGGTGTGGAATATCCCTTTGGTCCACTGAGGTCAGCTGTCCCACCTGTGTACCCTCGCTTCTTGTGCACCCCCAGCCTACTCGCTGGTGGGGTGGTGTGAGAAGCAGAAAAGGCCTTGACTCTGTGTAAGAACTGCTCAGCAATAACAAAAACATACCCATATTATCAACACTGTTTCCAGCACAAATCCAAAACATAGCCTCATACTAGCTACTATGAAGAAAAATAACTTTATCACAGCCAAAAACAGGACATACCCTTTGATGGAAACAACATAAGAGACGTTGAATGAACAGTCCCTTACGCAAATGTTTTATGTAGGTGCAAATGTTGTCTCTTAACTGTTTATTTTTATGTCAACAAGTGCAGGCTAGAAGAAATTATACATGCAGAAGACCGCTGGACATAATTTACTGGTTCATGAGTGTCCTGGTTTGAGCGACACAGGACTAATTTCTCTTCTAATGCTTGGGAAAACTGCACTTTTAGAAGACTCTAGTGTCTGAATTTGTGAAAGTATTTACTTTGTTGCCACCTATGGTGTGTGGGTTTCAAGGTCTCAGTGTTTTTCGAGCTTGCCAGGTGCAGGGATGAGGAGGAGCAAGACCTGAGTGCTTGACCCAAGCTGGCCAACAGGGTTATTTCACACCATCAATGTCACATTCACTATAAATTAGAAAGTTTTCTGCAAAGTTCTCTCTCTCCCTTGATGGCTGCAATCCTGAGAACTTCGTGCCCCGGTGTCAGACCCCTGAGGCCTTCCCTTCCTCCTGAAACCGTGGTGCTCGCAGTGTCTGACATTTGCTGCCCACTGCTGGGAGTGCACAGCTTCCTACTGATAGAATTGGCTGAGTATAATCTTTGCATATTCTGTATTGGTATTGGGATCAATATTGGTTCTTTAGTGCTATTAATGTTAATTATCTAATCTTATTCTATTAAATCTGTTTATACTTCAACTCCCGGGTTTCCTTGTTTTTTTCCCAATTCCCTTTCCCAGGTGGGGAGGGGTCATCGGGTGATAGAATGATTGTCTAAATGACAATAAATTGTTATGGGTTTCTCAAACCATAACAAATTTGGTGCCCAATGTGGGGCTGTAATGAGTTTGGCACTCAACATGATATTTTGCACTTAATTTTAATAGTGCTGGGAAAACCGTAGGTTTTAATTTGAGAGTTTTGAAAGGTTGAAGTTTTAAACAGGTTTGATTGGATTCATTGAACAGTCATTATGACTCTGTTGGAATGGTTTCAAAGGAATATAGTTGGAGTCCTCTGCTATCTTTGTATAAACTTAGATCGGGAGCTATGGGAGCTGTGGGGGAGTTCATTGCCATTTGTCTCTGGTTTAGGGCAGCTTATCATTTCTCAATGTGGACTTAAAAACATTGCCTTGTTATTTTGTGTGTAATCTTTCCTTTTTTTGTAACTTATGTAATGGTATCTCGAGAATTGCAGCAGTCGGACTCACCTTGGGACAGCGGGAGGCCTCTGCTGGACATTGTGCACGTCACAACAGGTTCACAATAATAGATAACTCATTGTTATGGTTTGAGAAAACCCACAACAGTTTATTGTTGTTTAGACAATCATTCTATCACCCGATGACCCCTCCCCACCCAGGAAGGGGAATCGGGAAAAAAACAAGGAAACCCAGGAGTTGAAGTATAAACAGATTTAATAGAGTAAGATTAGATAATTAACATTAATAGCACTAAAGAACCAATATTGATCCCAATACCAATACAGAATATGCAAAGATTATACTCAGCCAATTCTATCAGTAGGAAGCTGTGCACTCCCAGCAGTGGGCAGCAAATGTTGGATACTGCGAGCACCATGGTTTCAGGAGGAAGGGAAGGCCTCAGGGGTCCAGCACCGGGGCACGAAGTTCTCAGGATTGCAGCCATCAAGGGAGAGAGAGAACTTTGCAGAAAACTTTCTAATTTATAGTGAATGTGACATTGATGGTGTGAAATAACCCTGTTGGCCAGCTTGGGTCAAGCACTCAGGTCTTGCTCCTCCTCATCCCTGCACCTGGCAAGCTCGAAAAACACTGAGACCTTGAAACCCACACACCATAGGTGGCAACAAAGTAAATACTTTCACAAATTCAGACACTAGAGTCTTCTAAAAGTGCAGTTTTCCCAAGCATTAGAAGAGAAATTAGTCCTGTGTCGCTCAAACCAGGACAGAACCTTAGGTATCACCTATTTATTTATGACTGCTTCAGTACCAAATTTCAATTTCAGATGCGCGTTCCTGAATAGCTTTTAAAAAAAAGCCCCAAACTAGCCCTCAAGATGTAGTAATTTCCATTGCACTGAAGTTTCCAAGGCTCACTGTTTTCTTGCTGCAGATTAGTGGTACCTTTTCAAAACACTGAGAGGAGGGAAGTAGATTCTCAAAAGCTTTTAGACACCTACAGATAGAGATAGGTGCTGAGTGGGAGCTTCCTAAGTGCTAGGAGAAAAGATGCAAGGAAACAATTACTACTGCAAGTTTTATAAATGAAGATTTCAGAATATGCTGAAACATACTGAAAACTATTCCTTTGGTTCCCATTCTTTTTGTGGAAAGTATAAGGATTAACTTAATAGTACTTCCAAATAGGTAAAGATACAATAAGCCCCACATCACAGTACACAAGATGAATCAGTGGAGTGTTGCAAAGATTTTTCACTCTTAGGTGTCCACATTTTTCAGTGAGAGAAGCTAATTTGGCATTAAGTACCAGCAATGCCTATCTTCTCTTCCCACTTCTGACTTTCCAGCACAACACATGTTGGTGGATTTACCTGAGGAATTTGTTAAGATCTCCGTTCTTCATATACTCAAAGACCATGATGAGTGGATCACCCTCAACACAAATGCCATAGAACTTGACTATGTGCTCATGTTGCAGGTTAGTCAGCAGCTCTGCCTCACGGTGGAAGTCCTTGCGGGTATTGTCGCTGGCATCCTTCAGCGTCTGGTGGAGGAAAGGAATTTGTAAGGAAGGGGAGATGTTCGCAGAAGGCAGCAAACATGTGGAAAGGCACTGTAAGGTTAAGATAAGGACACTACTGTGTAAAGGATGGAGAAAGTACATTCTTAGTAACTGTTTTAGCACTGTAGATGTGATGCAATTGCAATTAAATAACGGTGGTACAATTTTCATTCCCCTGCCACACATCATCCCATACAACAATTTTTATTGTAAGAGGGTGCAGGAATACTCATGATCTTACTGTGCCAAGTGTTTTCCAAAAACAGAACAAAGAAATTTATCTTATCTGAAAAACATACTAGTACACAGCTGATCTGTGGCCTTTAGCATTTAACTCAAGCAAAACTCTGGTATCCTATTGGTATTTGTTTTAAGTTCCTTAAAGTAAAGCTTTGTTTGCTTAAAATGCTTAGCAGGAATATAGATGCATTTGTTATTTATTATTAACATTGCTGATGTTGGTTGCAGTGTGCTATACATCAGGTAGATTTATAGAAGGGTACATCCCTCGACCAGAACTCACAACCTGAGACCTCAACCAGAAACTCCTTTGGAATTCAGTAAATCTACTCATATGTCTAAGATTAAGCATATGCATAAGCAACTGGAGGATCAGTCTTACATTGATGGACAGAGAGGAAGTAGATGCAGAACAGAATTTTGTGGGGTCAATTTTATTTTTTCCCCATTTATACAGCTTTAAAATCTTGCATATTTTCATTTTACAGCAAATATATCAACACTGGATCAAATGGGAGGCTTAAATGTTGTATAACAAAATAATGCTAATTTAACTCCCCCACACAGGCAGTTTTAGATCTCTCCTCAAGAACTATGCTTCATGAGCAAGGAAATACTTTCACACACCAAAACCCCCTAATTGTGACACCAGTTAAGTAAGGAATAATCATAAATAGCGATAAACCATTGCTATGCTCTACCTTCAAAAGGTACAGTGGTTTCACTATATTAATTAAAATAATATTTTTAAAATAATAAGAGAATGGTAACAGATTACCAGTGCTCACAAATTGTTATTCACAGAAAGTGAAGGCCGGGCCTCTCTACCTCTGTACTTTAACTACAATTAGACTCAATGTGAAGGAAGAGACAAAAAAGTAGTTGCTTTGCCTTAACTAAATATTTTTTTCCTGGTCATCTAGTCACGTTATTTTCTATCCCAAATTCATATAGGGAGCACAGGACCAACCGCACTCATGAGAACAGACACAGAACAAGTTGATATAATGCAATGGTTCTGCAAATAAACCCAGTTCTTAGCTGTAACGAAGTCGTGGTTTGTTAAAGGTTTTTCTTCAACAGACACAATTCTAGCCACTTTTCTAGTATTGTACATATGCATGTGTGAATGAGGGGCGAAAAGACAACTGTCAGAGAAAACACTTGCTTTACTTATGAAAGTGCAACATAGGTCTCCAAAAATGAACAGTTACCATAATAAGGTCCAAATGGTGGGACAAGGAGCAGGCTAAACTGAACATCCACCTATCAAGTTGAGGGTTTTTTCCCTGTGTATTCCAGGCTCTATAGATCCCAGAGGCAATAAAAATCTGTCATGCCACAAACACCCCTTCTCTGAGGGAACCTCCTGTGTTTTCTGGCCCAGAGCTCCTCTTCCACAAGTTTTATCAATAATGATGCAATAAGGATTTTGGCTGCTTCACAAACTATGATACAGCACGCAGAGTTATATTCTCTAAGGTGGATATCATTTAATCTCCCCACCTATGGTCCCCATACAGTCATATCTGAACCAGGTGAGAACTGAATTGGAACATCTCTTCCAACCTTTCCAAGCTCTGGGATGATGCTTTGCACTGGCCCACAGTCCAATCTACATTATATAATGGAATCACCATTGAGAATTCTATTGCCACTTGAGTTTCCTCTGCTGGTGTCATGTATAACATCTTTGTTGGCAACATAGATGTTGGGATTGAGTGCACCCTCAGCAAGTTTGACGATGACACCACGCTGTGTGGAGCGGTCGACACGCTGGAGGGAAGAGATGCCATCCAGAGAGACCTGGACAGGCTTGAGAAGTGGGCCTGTGCAAACCTCATGAAGTTCAACAAGGCCAAGTGCAAGTGCACATGGGTCGGGGCAATCCCATGCACAAATACAGGCTGGGCGGAGAACGGATTGAGAGCAGTCCTGAGGAGAAGGACTTGGGGGTGTTGGTGGATGATAAAATCCCCATGAGCTGGCAATGTGCACTCGCAGCCCAGAAGGCCAACCATATCCTGGGCTGCATCAGAAGAAGTGTGGCCAGCAGGTTGAGGGAGGCGATTCTGTCCCTCTACTCCACTCTCGTGAGACCCCACCTGGAATATTGCGTCCAGCTCTGGAGCCCTCAACATAGGAAAGACATGGACCTGTTGGAGTGGGTCCAGAGGAGGGCCACGAAGATGATCAGAAGGCTGGAGCACCTCTCCTATGAAGACAGGCTGAGAGAGTTGGGGTTGTTCAGCCTGGAGAAGAGAAGACTCCGGGGAGACCTTATAGCAGCTTTCCAGTATCTGAAGAGGGCCTGCAAGAAAGCTGGAGAGGGACTTTTTACAAGGGCATGTAGTGAAAGGACGAGGGGTAATGGCTTCAAACTGGAAGAGGGTAGATTTAGAATAGATATTAGGAAGAAATTTTTCACTATGAGGGTGGTGAGGCACTGGAACAGATTGCCCAGGGAAGTTGTGGAGGCCCCATCCCTGGAATGTTGGATGGGGCTTTGAGCAACCTGGTCTAGTGGAAGGTGTCCCTGTCTGTGGCAGGGGGGTTGGAACTAGATGATCTTTAAAGTTCCTTCCAACCTAAACCATTCTATGATTCTATGACAAAGCAATTGGACTTTAATTCTTCTCAGTAACAGAACTAGAAAAACAATTCACATAAAAAACATTTTTAAATAATAGCAACCTGGAGGAAAAAGAATTGACAGGGAGAAGCATAGGCTCATACTCTTTCCAACATACTCTTTCCCTGGAAAGATAGTAAAATTACTGAAAACTTTGTCCTGTGAGGCTGGCATATTGTATATTTCAGAAAGTGATTTTTATCTCACAGAAACAGTAGCATTATCCCATGACAGAGCAGATATGGTAATTACACAGTTTCTGTGAAACAGCAAAATGCAGAAAGGTCTAAACCCAGGTAAAACCCAAACAGGGTTTCTGCTCCAAGGGGTGACTGAAATTTCTGTTACCCAACATTGCCAAGTCCCTTTTCATTATTTCATGGAGCACACAGAACAGACATAATGCATGAGAGAGAGGTTACATAGCAAGGCAAGGAGGAAAAGAACAAAAGTTAATAAGCACACAGAATTTACCTAGAAATGACAGAGTAATGCATTTAGCATGTTCTCAGTGCAAGGGAAAAATAAAACCAAATAAAACTGTAAGACCACAAGAGATATACAAAACATATGAATTATTATTGCTATTATTATTATCAACAACAAGTAAACAAAAGCTTTAGCATGCAAAGTACTCTCACAAGTCCATGGGAGTTGTTTTTGAGTAGGAACTGAGGCACAACTCCATGTACATACAGCCCTACTCGGCCAGCAGCTAAGGAGGAGAGACATGCTCCCTTGGGCAACAGAGGGACTCCCTGGCTATTACAGGAGCTCCACAACCACTGAATTCAGCATTTTCACACTAAATAGATGGACCACCACCTCACACATTCTCCTCTATGGGGTCTTTTTCTAGGTATCCACTTAGAAACTGGTCTCTGCAGATCTGTGCTCCATAGGGTGCGCAAACCTGTAGCTTGTCAATCCACCCCTACACCATTGAGCTGCATCTACAAGTAAGTCAGAGCAATAACAGGGGAATCTGGCTCTCACCAGCATCAGTATGACTCGGTAATGAAATTCTCAGGATACCTTTACACTCTTTCAGATTTTCACTGTGAAAACCTTACTACTGTTTCCCATCACCATACAATAGCTAAGCTGAAGAAATGAGGGGTGGTTTTTACCCTTATCTGAACTAAGAAGTTCTGAAGAGTTGGAAACCTTTAGTTTTCCTCCACAGGTACCGTGGAAATGTTTTTCATCTTGTACAGGCAGCACTCTACTAGAGTTTTTTCTGGAACTCTTAGCTTCTATATAATTTGCTACAGCAATGTTGATATTTCAGATATTTGATGCATTTTGAGTCAGATGAAGTAGCTCCTGTGAGGTTCAGTACCAGGGTTTTTAGCATGCTTGTACAAGGCTGCCGCAGTTGCCCAGCAACCAGCAGGCAAAAATTAACAGGCACCCTGGTGAATGAAAAGAAATTCTGATGAATCTCTGATGAACCTCACACAGGTTACACAATGCTTCCCCCAGGCCAGCTCACTTGGCTTTCTTGCTGCCTAAATTCTCCTATTACTCAGCAGTTATAGATTTCCATTGGCCATTGTACAGGCACATTTTTATTTTGGTTTCACTCAGGAGGCTGAAGCTCTCTAAAGCATTTGCTGTTCATGGAGACAACCTACCCTCAGCTGCTGGCATTCAGGACTGCTCCTCTGGGATGAAAAATCTTCATATTTTCACTGGGCCAAACCCTGTGCCCAACAGGGGGACCTGGACACAGTCATCTGTCTCGGTCTCTGCATGCCTGTGAGGTCCCATCCCTGATCAGTGAGAGTACTGCCCTCAATTTTAACTGCAGCATAACTATGAGCTATGCTTTGTACGATAATAAAAGAGAATGGCCAGGAAGTGCCAGGTGATTAACCACTTGGCTATACAGGGATCAATCCAATGGTCTAGTTAGCTAAAAACTCACTCTTTGACAGGGACCAGAATCAGATCTTCAAGAGTTGGTGCAAGTGGGCAGTGTAAGGGTATGTGAAAGGAGTGTGTCTGCTCCTTTAAGGGTATCTGGTCAAGGACCTTTTTTCAGTGCAGCAAGGGAAAATAAGAAAAGGAGGAAGCCATAAACAAGAACATTCAGGGACAGAAGCCTGACAAACACATGATAAGGGAGACGATGAGAACCAAACTTGATCAGTCACACTAATTGATGAGTGCCTGTAAGAGCTGTGAGAATGTTTATTCCAGCAGATTATCAGATCAGGGATGTAGTCAATTGGGAAACCAAGGGAAAAGACGGAAACCAGAAACCAAACTACACTAAGACCCAGACCTCACAAAGCATAGAGACAATGACAAGAAACAAACTTCACCAGTCACACTAATTGATGGGCTACATAGACATAAAAGGGCATAAAAGAGGCCAGTCACTTGAAAAACGGGGGCAGTCAGTACGCTTGCCTGACTGAGCCCTGTGCCTGATCACTGCAGCCTGTCCTACCATTTTATATTTTCTTATTAAATATTTTCTTAACTATTTCTCTGCATAATCTCACTCTCTATCCTGTGTGTATGTGTGCTTGCAAGGACTAAGTGCCAGCTTCTGGTGAGACCTGTATGTGCAGGAGTGGAATTTGGTGGTCTACTGGAGTCAGACCTGGGATCTAGGCACCCCTGACCTGTGGTGTCAGCTACTGGAGCGAGTGGGGATCTTTTGCCTCCAGCCACTGGGGCAGGAATGGTGTGTGTTCCCAAAACCCGCTACTGGCGGGGACCAGTATGAGTGAGGTGAGTGAGGTGCTCCGCACCTGTGGGTGGAGCAGGACCTCGGGTGCAGGCTGCTAGGGAGGGCCGAGTATCTGTATCTTCTCCAAACCTGATGCATGTGGGGTATATGTGCTAGCAAACTTTAAGCTGGACTAGCCAGCGAGTAGGGGGGCCTCGGGTCTGGGCTGGGGTATCAGGCAGGTGGGGTATCTGTGCTCGTATGTCCGGGGGAATTGCAAATGTGATGCATGGGGGACAAGTGTGTCAGTGCATGAATGTTTGCTAGTGAGCATCAAGATGGACTAGCCGACAAGTAGGGAACCAGTGCAGCGAGTAAGGGGGCCCAGGATCCAGGCAGGGGTGCTGGGCAGACAGAGGGGCTGTGCCAGTACTCGAGTGATCTGTGAATGTGTGTGTGCTTGTTTATGTAGAGAGTGTTGTGTATGCTTTCAGTAGTGAACTTCTATCTCTATCAGCCGAAGAGGAGGAGGGGACTTGGCTGTGTACGTCTATGTTTGATGCAAGTCCTGTATGTAGGCGCTGTTGAAGGCAGCGCCTTGTCTGTGACTGGCTGTGTCAGTGTCCTCTGTGTGTGTGTGTGTCTGTGTCTCTGGGATACCTGTGCGGCTTCGTTACTGGTTGAATCTGCAACTGGGAAAGCGGCAGCTGCGTCCCTCAGCCTGGGCAGAGACTGAGTCCCTGGGCACTGGGCTAGGCTCCAGGGGCTGGGCAGAAGAGATCCTGGGCTGGAGTGACTGGAGAAGGCGGCCACACTTCTTATATCACTTAACAGGCATAACTTGCCCACAAGCATAATTCTTCCTACTTGTCCCTCCATGGCTATGTGCAAGTTGCTTATTAAGGACACTGTAAAGAATGTATTTGGTAAAAACCCCCATACCGTTCCAGAAAAATGATAGATTTGTCATCTAAATCCATGGATACATCTCTCCCTTTAAATGCTGAATGAATGTGAATTACAGTGAGAAAGAGCAGCAGATAGAGAATACAGGTACAGCATTTTACAGCTGCTGAAGTGCTAAGCTCCATTTGGTCAGGATTTTCAAAGGGAACAAGTGAATGGAAAGGCTTTTATTTTGCTACCAAGCGGTTCCCTGAGGTGACAGAGAAGAGAAAATTTTCACTCTAGCTTCACCAAATTACAGTAGAAAATTCTGTCAGTTCTAGTTTTGTCATCTCCTCTCTCATTCTTTCTCCTGTCTATATATACCTTCAGGGCTTCATTTTTTCTCACCAGTCAGCATGAGTGAACAACCCCAAGTATCAAAAAGCTTGTAACCTTGACAAATCTAAAAAACCCATGCTATTTTTGATGGAGCAAGAAAGTACTCAACAAATCCATCCTCTTTTTGTGTTTTCTCACTGCCAGATCCAAAACACTTTCCCGTTTACAATTTTAAAAAGATGATCTGCTGGGATTCTTTTACTGTATGGTTTGATCCAAAATGTACACACAGTTGCTTAATTGTGAATGGACAGATAGTATTATTCTGATCCCTAAGCACAGCCCAGATTCTAAAATGTATATTCTCACTGCCTTAAATGAGATACTTTAAACTTTGAACACCTTGTTCAGCTTTCAGCAGAACACAGATAGAGACAGAAGACTGTTGGCAGGGAGAATTGGCAAATCCTTAGTATAATATGGTTTCACTGATACTGTTTTCTTGTGTGCATGCATAGCTGAGGATGACAATTGACCTCATTGGTTCTATTTTGAAGAACAAAAAGGCTTGGCATGGTGAAGCATGTCTGGTGTGCAAGCTCTGAGATCATGATGGAAATCTAACTTCTTGGGAGATTCCCAATGTGCCATGTAGTCTATGCCCTTCCAGGGTTCCAAAGAAATCCTTTTTCCCCCTCAGAAACATGAGAATTATTCTGAATACTGGCAAGTCCAAGGTTATGGTTGTTTTCACATAGTTTCCTTTTCTTTTGGACTGTAATTTGGGAGGGTTGAAAGGAGAATACTCAAGAATCACTCCTCAGGTTCTGAAATATCATGACTTCTGGATTTCCATATAGCCAGTGTTTAACAGCACATGACAATATTATCTGCAAGGTTTTTTTATAACATTCCTGGCAGTCATATTAATGACAATTACCCACAGACAATTTCAAAGGTTGATTAAAAATATTGCACAGTTCATGGAAAAATAGGCCTTATTTGACCAGCAGTTATACACATAGCCTATTCACTTATGTGGTTATAGATTTTTTTTTTAGACACACAAATGTCACATGTATTTTTAATGACTTAAATGTTATTTTTCACCAATCACATCTTAGATAAAAGATTTTGCCCCTTTTCCTCATGAAATTCAGCTCTCATTTTATAATCCACAGCAAGACAAAATTTCATGTTCTCTTAATGCTCTGTTAGCCTTGTGAACCCCTCCACATATAATAGAGGAGTTACATGGGGCTATGGAATAGGCATACATGATCATTTACAAATAAAATAGCATTAGCTGCAACCATGAATTAATAATGGAAACCCTAGACTCTTTTACCTTCACTGCCACCAACATCTTGTCCTGCTTGGGACAGAGGTTATAGCATTCAGCCAGAAAGACTTTCCCAAAGGCTCCTTCTCCGAGTTCTCTTTTAAGAACAATATTGTGGCGCTTGATGTGCTGAACAACTGTGAACAGAACACAAAATGGAGGTCAAAAGTGAATTGCAAGGCCACAACAGGAAGGGGTCTGTGCTTGGAGACAGGTTTGCCTGTACAGTGCAGTGCATATCATGAAAAGAATCAATGTGCCTATATGTTATGCATTAGCACTTTGTCCAAAAAGAATGTGTTAATATATTTATATTTGGAATGTAGTGCATTTGCTGGATAAGAAGAAGACCTAGAATTAAGAGTCATCTGGGAAAAAGCTATTTATCATTGCACTTGGATGAGTGCTGTAGAGCATACATAACAGTGAATGCTGCTGGGTAAACAATCCAGAGTTTGGGATATATTCAGATGTGGACCAACCTCGGGCTCTGTGCTTGACCACATGCATGTTCCAAACTGGGTGTCCATTTACTTAGAAACTGCCTTATCTCCATTGCTAAAGAATGTAAAAAGGAGTGCTGCTATTAACAGCAGTACAGAGAAATGACACAGCCTGACCCCCTTGCTATCACTAACTTTGGGGTAAGGGGCCACAGTCTATGAAAGGAAAATACATATGTTCCAAATCATAAGTTTGTGAAGATGTGACCTCAGAACACTGCATATATACTTAATAATAACGTGCACATGTGTGAGGTGAGCGTGGTGCTGGAATAAACTAGAAGAGAGACCCGGGATGCTCTGAGCCATCTCCAACATAAGCCTACCAGGAAGGCAGCATGCCTGAGAAGCATACCTCCACGAGACTCAGCTGCCACTCAACCAGGTGCAGGAAACCCCACTGCCAGCATGTAAACAGGCTCTCTGCATATGCTCTGATCCCATGAAGGGATGCATGTGTTTCACCACTCACCTGCAGGGCTCGGTAGTGCCAGAGGTGCAATGCCCAGCTGCCCTCTCACAGGCCAGCATGCCACTGTCTCTTATTTCCAGGGTGATGACTAAATGTGCTGTTTTCAAAGGGTGGGGAGAGACTATTAAATATTTCAGTGCTGACATTTTCAAACCTTAACAAAAGATAAGCTATGAACAAGGCCTTTGCTGTAGGGTTCTCCCAAATGAGGTTGGGGGCATGGGTCTGTAGAGGGTACAGAGCCAATATTTATTTAGCTTTTCATCTTTCATTTTGACAACCTCTAGAGTGCACGGCCTACAAACAGGAGTACTCAATGTACTCTGCACTTGGGTGATATGTAGCTTTAAGCCCTCTGGATCCCAATATTCCCACTAGTCATGCCAATACCCTTTGGCTCCAACACTCTATCAAACGCAGACAGATTTGCTGTGATCACATTCATTTCATATAACAGCCAGCCTGTTGGACAGCACAGTATGGAAGAGTGGCTATTTACAAAGTTCCAGGCCCACAAAAACCTGTTCCTACCATTGCTGTGGTTGTAGGGTGAGGCAATTATGAAAATAGTCCTCCTTGTATGACAGGTCTCTCATTAAAACTGAGAAGCCGTGCTTTGAAATAATAGCAAAATAGACATTAAAAGAGACCACAAGTTACAAACATTTTTGATTCTTGTCAAACTCTGGTCTACTGTAAAATTAAGTTATATAATGGTAAGATAAACACACACACACACACACACAACTTTTTGGCCAGCAGCTGAAATGCTGAGCAGCTTCCCTACAGTCAGTATTAATATAATCTATTTTAATTTCCTTATCATAGAATCATAGAATCATAGAATTGCTGAGGTTGGAAGGGACCTTTAAGATCATCAAGTCTAACCATTAACCTACCCTGACAAAACCCACTTCTAAACCATGTCCCTAAGTACCATATCTACCCTTTTTTTAAACACCTCCAGAGATGGTGAATCCAGCACCTCCCTGGGCAGCCTATTCCAATGTTTAATAACCCTTTCAGTGAAAAAATGTTTCCTAATATCCAGTCTAAACCTCCTCTGACATAACTTAAACCCATTTCCTCTTGTCCTATCACTTGTCACCCGGGAGAAGAGGTCAGCCCCCACCTCTCTACAACCTCCTTTCAGGTAGTTGTAGAGGGTGATAAGGTCTCCCCTCAGCCTCCTCTTCTCCAGGCTAAACAACCCCAGTTCCCTCAGTCATTCCTTGTAAGATTTGTCCTCCAGACCCCTTACCAGCTTTGTAGCCCTTCTCTGGACACGCTCCAACAAATCAATGTCCTTCTTGTAGTGAGGGGCCCAAAAGTGAACGCAGTACTTGAGGTGGGGCCTCACCAGTGCCAGAGTACAGGGGGATGATCACTTCCCTAGTCCGGCTCACCACACTATTCCTAATACAGGCCACGATGCTGTTGGCCTTCTTGGCCACATGGACACGCTGCTGGCTCATATTCAGCCGGCTGTCCACCAACACCCCCAGGTCCTTTTCTGCCGGGCAGCTTTCGAGCCACTCCGCCCCAATCCTGTAGCGCTGCATGGGGTTGTTGTGACCCAAATGCAGGACGCAGCACTTGGCCTTGTTGAACCTCATACCATTGGCCTCAGCCCATCGGTCCAGTCTGTCTAGATCCCTCTGCAAGGCCAGCCTACCCTCAAGCAGATCAACACGCCCACCTAGTTTGGTGTCATCTGTGAACTTACTGAGGGTGCATTTGATCCCCTCATCCAGATCATTGATAAAGATATTAAAGAGAACCGGCCCCAGCACCAAGCCCTGGGGGACAGCACTTGTGACTAGACACCAACTGGATTTAACTCCATTCGCCACCACTCTCTGGGCATGGCCATCCAGCCAGTTTTTTACCCAGCGAAGAGTACACCTGTCCAGGCCATGAGCAGCCAGTTTCTCCAGGAGAATGCTGTGGGAGACGGTGTCAAAACCTTTGCAAAAATCCAGGTAGATAACATCCACAGCTTTTCCCTCATCCGCTAAGTGAGTCACCTTGTCATAGCAGGAGATCAGGTTTGTCAGGCATGACCTGCCTTTCACAAACCCATGCTAACTGGGCCTGATCACCTGCTTGTCCTGCATGTGCCGCGTAATGGCACTCAGGATGATCTGCTCCATAACCTTCCCAGGCACCGAGGTCAGACTGACAGCCTGTAGTTCCCCGGATCCTCCTTCCGGCCCTTCTCGTGGATGGGTGTCACATTCGCTAACCTCCAGTCAGCTGGGACCTCCCCAGTTAGCCAGGACTGCTCATAAATTATGCAAAGTGGCCTGGTGAGCACTTCCGCTAGCTCCTTCGGTACCCTCGGGTGGATCCCATCTGGCCCCATAGATTTGTGCACCTCCACGTGCTGGAGCAGGTCCCTCACCATTTCCCTTTGGATTACAGGGGCTTCATTCTGCTCCCCATCCCCGCCTTCTAGCTCAGGGGTCTGGGTACTCAGGGAACAACTGGTCCTACTGCTGAAGACTGAGGCAAAGGCGGCATTAAGTACCTCAGCCTTTCCCTCATCCGTGGTCACTATGTTACCGGCCCCATCTACTAGAGGACAGAGATTATCCTTAGTCCTCTTCTTATTGCTAATATATTTATAGAAACTTTTTTTGTTGTCCTAGACAACAGAAGCCAGGTTTAGTTCTAGCTGGGCTTTGGCCCTCCTGATTTTTTCCCTACATAGCTTTACTACCTCTTTGTAGTCCTCTTGCGTGGCCTGTCCTTCCTTCCGAAGGCCATAAATCCTCTTTATTTCCCTAAGTTGCAAAGTTTCTCAGCACTGGCTTTTTAAATAAAACATAAAATACAGTTAGCACAAGAGACAGGCCTGAATGAAAACGCATCTTTTCCTCCCAGATGCAAATTAACTGGCTTACTTCACCTTTACTAATATTCATAACAAAATAAATATCAAGGTTGATATACTGTCCTGGAGTGTTTCCTAAATACAGGATATGTGATATACATCTCAAACATAATTTAAGCAGAGGGTGCAGATATCATGGCACATAGCAGGCCTGAAATGTGCTGCCATTCTGCAGTATCATATAAGTTGCTCTGCTTTCCTTCAGGTTTTCTAATTGTTCATGTCTCAACTCACAGGAAATATGTCAGTAAACAGTCCCTAATACTAACAGAGGTCTTCAATTACAGCTAAAGATGCAGGGATTATTTTTTAAATGAAAGCCATTCAAAACTCTTTGGTTGATTATAGTTTTACAAATGTTTCCCTATGCTTGCATTAGAAAACCATGGCAAGTTGACAGATTGTAATTATATTTGGTTGTTGCGAGGGAATCCAATTATGGTCAGACCAGTCCATTTGAGTGGGAGGAGATAGAGAATGTGAACAATTTTGAAGATTTCTTTTCTACTATAGAGGCAGGACTCCTTTCCACCCGAGTCCTAGAGGCCCTTCCGTGCCTCCCAATGCCAGACAGCCTAGCCCTGATTTTTCACCTTATTGATATCATGTGGACTTAAAGGCCACTGTGACCTGTACTTTAAAAAATGCTTACTCATAAATGAGCCATTATTTTTTGCCAGCATTAGAACTTGCCTTTCACCAGCTGTTCTCATCAGGGCAGAGACTGAAACCGTGAGGTCCTGTTTTGTTCCTGTTCCTGTTCAGCCGAAACTGTCATTCAGTCCTACCTCTTTGGGTAATTCTCTTTCCCTCTACTTCATCAATAGCACTACAAGGTGGTCTCCCTTCCTTTACTAGAGAGAGGAGAAGTTTAGCTCCACGTTACAAGTGTCATCATTTTAAAATGCTCATAAACCCCATTAACTTTCATAGGCAGAGAGCATGGCTAAAATCCTGGCCTACTGGAGTCAGTAGCAAAACTCCACTTCAGTAGAGGCAGGTTTTCATTTCATTCTCTTTAATATCACCATCAAAGATCTGGTGATAAAAACACTCAACCACTTAAATTTTGTCTGGCTTGTCTCCTTTTTGAACACAGAACAGCACTGATGTTTACCTTAATGGTAAAGAGACTTTTTTGAGACTTCACAAACAATGTAGAGGAAAAATAAATAAGAAAGATGAAATACTTCTGTACAGTACACTTACAGCTGCTGCTAAATGCTCTTATATAAACCAAGCATTTAAATAAACAGCCTGTCCCATACCAAACTGTCAAATGCAAAGCATAGCAAGCTGCAGAAGTGATCTGTACAGAATACGTTTGCAACTTGTCACACTCTATCCATCCCTGTTACCTTTCTGAGCTGAACTGAGTTACTAAATAAATAAAAGAAGACAGTAAATGTGACTAAATGGGCACAGATTAAATATAAGAACAATGTAAGTAAATCAAACACATGTGATGTGATGTGATGTGATGTGATGTGATGTGATGTGATGTGATGTGATGTGATGTGATGTGATGTGATGTGATGGAAATATGAGCTGAGGAAAAAAAATCCATTTAGCACACTCAGGGCCAAGCCATGATGACGCTGTCATCAGTGGCAGGAGATTCCAGCAGTAGATACACTGAAAAATTCAAGTCAAAATCTGCTTTCAATTAATATCAGGATACAGCAAATTATCTCTGTTAAAGTCGAAGGGATTATCCTGGATTTACACTGAAGAAACAAAGCAGAATTTGGCCAAGGAAGTGGCATAACTGAATTACCAAAGACGTGGTCTCACAACATTTTATCACAGGCAAAGATACACAAATGTTCAAAGGGTGGTTATGTATATCTTGCTCCTTTTGGCTCTAAATGGTGGTTGCCTTTGAGCTGCTATCTGTACTTTTAAAAATCACTGCTTTCACCCCCCAGGAAACCTACCTTTGATTGTGGCGCTGAACAAAGAGGATCACACCACGTTCTGGACTGGGTCCCAACAAAATGGGCAGCTCAGGATCACCACACCGCATTGAATTCACTGAGTTGGATGTGACTGATTTCAGCCACAGACAGCAAGATATTCAACGGTATAATCTAAACAGATTAGTGTGCTTAATTAAAAAGTGAAATGCAGTGACAGTGTAAAAGTGCTTTTTCCTTGGTCACAAAAAAATAGGTCTAAACATTTTATCGCCACATAGAATAAAAGAATCATAGAATGGCTTGAGTTGAAAGGGACCTTTAAAGATCATCTAGTCCAACCCCCCTGCCATGGGCAGGGGCATCTTTCACTAGATCAGGCTGCTCAAAGCCCTATCCAAACTGACCTTGAACGCCTCTAGCGATGGGGCATCCACAACTTCCCTGGGCAACCTGTTCCAGTGTCTCACCACTCACATCGTAAAAAATTTCTTCCTTATGTCCAATCTAAACCTACCCTCTTTCAGTTTAAAAATGTTGCCCCTTGTCCTGTCACTACAGGCCTTGATAAAAAGTCTTTCTCCATCTTTCTTATAAGCCCCCTTTAAGTATTGAAAGGCTGCAATATGGTCTCCCTTGGAGCCTTCTCTTCTCCAGGCTAAACAACCCGAACTCTCTCAGCCTGTCCTCATGGGAGAGGTGTTTCAGCCCTCTGACCATTTTTGTGGCCCTCCTCTGCACCTGCTCTAACATGTCTTTCTTGTACTGAGGACCCCAGAAGTGGATGCAGTACTCCAGGTGGGGTCTCATGAGAGCAGAGTAGAGGGGGGAATCGCTGGCCACGCTTCTTTTTATGCGGCCCAGGATATGATTGGCTTTCTGGGCTGTGAGCACACATCGCTGGCTCATGTCCATTTTTTCATCCAACGGTATCCCCAAGTCCTTCTCTGCATGGCTATTCTTAATCCATTCATCCCCCAGTCTGTATCAATATTGGGGATTGCCCCAACCCAGGTGCAGGACCTTGCACTTGGCCTTGCTCACTCCTCAAGCCTGTCAAGGTCCCCCTGGATGGCAACCCTTCCCTCAAGCGTATCAACTGCACCACTTAGCTTAGTGTCATCTGCAAACTTGCTGAGGGTGCATGCAAATCCCACTATCTGTGTAATTGATGAAGATATTAAATAGTATTGGTCCTAGTAAGCACCCTTGAGGGACACCACTTGTCACTAGTTTCCACTTGGACATTGAGCCCTTGACTGTAACTCTTTGGATGTGGCCATCCAACCAATTCCTTATCCATCTAACAATTCGTCTATCAGGCCCATACCTCTCCAATTTAGTGGCCAGAACATTGTGGGGGACCATATCAAAGGCCTTACAGAAGTCCAGGTAGATGACATTCATAGCTGTTCCCTATGTGACCATTAAAACATCTAAGCTGACCTTTTGCACAACATGGAGCATAGTATTGAGTGAAATGGCTTGTATTTGGCAGGAGAATACCTCCAGCAAGGGGTTGTGCCAGTCTTGATTTGAAAGTCTGTGCTATTTTTTTTCTCCTTTTTTTTCTCCAGCTTGTCTGGCTTTCACTTCCCTCATTGGCTTTTAGGACACTTTCTCTACTGGTTTAAACACTCTTTTAAGGTCTTCTATTTTTTCTCTGTGAAGGAATCAACATTCTTCTTGGTCATCTTGGTAAGGCAAAGAGATGGAAGCCCCTCCCTGGAAGGCATTTTCTCCAGTTTGCCAGTCATTTTTATGGCTCTTCTCTCAGAAAATTTGCAATATCCTTTAGAAAATAGCTGTATCCAGTTGTTTTTTCCAACTGTAAACCACATTCTTGTATCATTCTCCACAAGGCTGTAATACAAACATAAAATCAGCCCCCTACACATCCAAAGATCGCATTAGTCCTTTTAAGGCTAGGTTTCCTAAAGAGCATGAAAATTATGCAATTGTGTGTGGGTCTCATCTTAACACCTCACCCAATTACAATATCACAAGTGTTAGAAGTTTCAGATGTTTTCCCATATACCTTATGAACACAGCAGAGCAGAGGAGAGATCTCTGTCCTTACGGATTGGCTGCAGCAGGGGCTCACTGCTTGACAAACAGTAAAAGCTACAGAAAACAGGCTCCATCAGCACTGCTCACTGAACTACTAACACTGGAGATGATTAATGGGTGACTTGAAGAAGGCACTTCCATGGGCAGTGATCTTCCTGGAAGAAGAACTGGAGACATCTACAAGAAGAAAACCTGTAGGGATTTCCTAGTTGTCAAGAGCTACATATGATGATAAATCTGATAAATTTGTGTTGTTATAGCTAAACCTTTCAGATGCTTTGTTTACAACTTAAATCCTGCCAGGATCTATATTTTAAACCCCAAAGTATTTGTTGCCTTGACTGAGAATTAGACTTCCCTCTGTGATGTATTGCTTCAACTCCTGGGAGGGTGCCCAGATGACAGTCCTCCCCCATAGCAGTGGGGGCACCACAGCTCTTGCCCGCTGTAAATTAATTTTGCTGGAGCTAGATTGGCATCTCTCTGGCTGAAACTAAGTGTTTGCTATTTGTTAGATTTTATATTTGATTTCTGGTGAGGTGTATTATCTCACCCTTTTGATACAGTAATTTCTTTATTTTATTTGTCAGAGATCCTTTCAGTTTGGCTACAGATAGGCATATTGCCATGCTCTGTTAGATTCTTAAAATCAAAGAGGAACTACTTAATAATAAATTAGAATAACAATGCTTTCATTGTTTTAAATGCATGAGCATTACGAGCTAAATTCACCTTTCAGGAAAACAAGAATACTGAAGTTGACATTTTTTTCAGGAAAGAATTTGACCTTACATAAGAAAACTAAGGTACGCAAAGCACTCGAGCCTTAGTAATTTGAAATTGTTTTTGATTTCAGTGATAAGTATGTATTAAATGTAGGTTTGCTCTCTTATGTGCTAAAACAACTGGGAATCAGAATAATGGAAAGCTAAATTTGTCTTGCTATGTTCAAAATAAATGGCAGGTATTATTCAGTCTGCACTTTCTCTCTTTTCTGCTTTCAGCCCACTATCAGCTTTCCAACACAGTAGGGTAAGTCAACTCTAAGCAGAAAACTGTGCTGAATTTTTGACCATCCTTTGCCTTTGCAATTGATTAGTAAATGTGAATCTCAATGTGCTGCTTTGAAAAGATTACTGGTTGTAGAACTTCAAGGCTATTGTACATGAGTTGCTATAGAAAATGCTTGCTGATGTTATTTTATTGTGGTCCCTCTTCCATGTTTAAGTTAACTGGAGACAATGATCTGAACCCTTCTCCTAGCTCAGAGCAGGAAATCCTTTCCCTTAGCATGATACTAATCTTTTGGGATCTGTGCTGCAGAAACAGAAGCACTCAGCAAAGGAATACTGTGTTGTCTATATCCTTAGATGCTTGCAGGGGCAAATAAACATACTGGCTTCAAAATATTAACTCTTTTCTGCCTTTGTTTTCAGAAACAGGCATAGTCTGAAAAGCATCTCAGGATCCCAGTTTGAGAAGCAGGACTTGTAAGAAACTTCATACATTCAGGGACTGAGCCACTGTGTGGCTTGATAGTGGGAACAACAGGACTTTCCCAGATCATTTCCCTTGCAAAAACATATTTTCTCTTCTCCCCTCTTGGATTTGCATGTATTTTCATATAATACTGTCAGATCTAGCAGAGAAGTTGATAGTTGATAGATATCTTGGTCTTGGGAATCTTGTGAGGTCCCAGTTGACTGGAAGCTAGCAAATGTTATTCCAATTTTCAAGAAGGGTAAGAAAGAAGACCCTGGTAATTATAGGCCTGTCAGTCTCACTTTGGTGCCTGGTAAAATTATGGAGAAGATTATTCTGGGAGTTATTGAAAAACACCTGAAAGACAATGTAGTCATCAGTCAAAGCCAACATGGGTTCATGAAGAGAAAGTCATGCCTTGCTAAATTAATATCCTTTTATGACAAACTTACCCACCTAGTTGACGAAGAGAAGGCAGTGGATGTGGGTTTTTTGGATTTTAGCAAAGCTTTTGATGCGGTCTCTCACAGTATCCTTCTGGACAAAATGTCTAGCATACAACTAGATATGTACACAACACAATGGGTGAACAGTTGGCTGAAGGGTTAGGCTCAAAGAGTTGTACTAAATGGGGTAACATATGGTTGGTGGCCAGTGGTGTTCCCCAGGGCTCAATTTTAGGGCCAGTTATCTTCAATGTTTTTATCAATGACCTGAATACAGGAGTTGAGTGCACACTAAGTAAGTTTACCAATGCTACTAAATTAGGAGGAGACGTTGATGCCCTCGAGGGTAGAGAGGCCTTACAGAGAGATCTTGATAGATTAGAGTGCTGGGCAATCACCAATCGTATGAAATTTAACAAGGACAAATGCCAGATTCTGCACCTGGAATGGTGTGATCCTGGATGTACGTATAGACTGGGGAGATAAGAGGCTGGAGTGCAGCCCTGCAGAAAGGGATCTGGGGGTTTTGATTGATGGTGAGCTCAATATGAGTCAACAACGTGCCCTGGCAGACAAAAGGGCCAACCACATCCTGGGTTGCATAAGGCATAGTATAGCTAATCGGTGCAGCCTCACCTCAAGCACTATATGCAGTTTTGGGCTCCACAATATAAGAAGGATGTAGAAATATTAGAATGTGTCCAAAGGAGGGCAACAAAGATGGTGAAAGAACTAGAGGGCATGACTTATGAGGAGTGGCTGAGGATACTGAATTTGTTCAGCTTAGAAAAGAGAAGGCTGAGGGGTGCCCTCATTATCTATAACTTCCTGGTGGGGGGGAGTGGAAAGGGAGGTGCTGATCTCTTCTCTCTGGCATCTCATGATAGGACATGAGGGAATGGCTTAAAGCTGCATCAGGGGAAGTTCAGATTGGATATTAGGAAATAGTTCTTCACTGAGAAGGTGGTCAAGCACTGGAACAAGCTCCCCAGGGAAGTGGTCATGGCCCCAAGCCTGTCGGTGTTCAAGAAGCATTTGGACAATGCTCTTAGATATATGGTTTAATGTTTAGGTTGCCCTGTGTGGAGTCAGGAGTTGGACTCGATGATCCTCGTAGGTCCCTTCCAACTCAGGATATTCTATGATAGATTCCATGATTATATTTTTCTACATTTCAGACAAATTAGGAGGCCTCCTTCTTTGTTATTTTATTTTGTACTATGAATGGAGGGTTTTAAAGACATTATATTTTGGGCCACTGAACATGTACATTTTACACATACTGAGCATTTCTGCAATATAACATGGTAGCAGAGTCAAAGACTTAGCAAGTTCCTATAAAGCTGTATTCCCCTCTGTTTCTGTGATCTTTTAGATTGCTTCTTTGAAACATTAACTAATTTTGCCCCTTTCAGTTCAGAAGGTTCCAATGCAATATAAAATTAGGCATACAAATTAAAGTGACTATACCACTGGAATTTTTAGGATTCCTAAAGTGGAGAAGCTTATATAATGACAGTACCTGCACATCTTTCACTTTTTGAGTCTGTTGGAAAATGTCAAATAAGTTTGACAAGGGAGCGATAGCGTCAACAACATACAGTCCCTTGCAACAGGTCTGCACCAAATAAAGCCCAGGGCCGCTTGCCCCTTAGCAGACCAGAGGCAACACCATGCTATCTGTGCCTCCATGGCTGCAGACCAGCAGGCACCAGTCATCTAGTAAGCATGTAGCCTATCTGTCTAGCTAGCAAGCCAAACACAGGTAAGCAGGGGACATAAAGCAGGAGCAGAGGGATCCTCAGTTCCACTGCAGTCAATAGAAATCCAGGTCTGCTGCTCAGCAAAGTTCCCTTCAGACATCTGTTTAAATAGAGGCTTTGTAAATTTTCACTGATGTATAAATCCCCTTCCACAAGTAAATAAAACTTTATTTTAGCGAAGAAGAACAAACACAGACACATTAATTGAAAGTCAACTACATATGCTGTGTCAGCAGCTAATGAACAAAGACCCATACTCCTTTAGGGTAACGACAGCTTCCTACAGGATCCAGCATGTTAATGAACTGTCAGAGCTCCAGAACTAACAGTGAAAACACAATCAAACAACGACCAAATAGGACCTTTTAAAGCTGTAGCTCATGATGAGTCTGAGGACAAGTTCAGTCTCTGCCATTAGGCTTTCAGCATCTAAAAGCATCTTGGTTTTGAGTTGATAATTACACTGTGCTGATCCAAGTAGCTGTCACTAAGGAACAGGAGCTGCCCAAACACAGCAAAATGCATAGAAGTTTACTGGCTGATTTATTACACCATAATTAACTCAGTTACAGCCTTTTGAGACATGGAAGTGAAAGACAGAAAGAAAGAGAAAAAAAGAAGGAAAGGGAAGAAGAGTACAAGAGCTTTGAACATTTTGTCCCAGTCAGTTTCCAAGAAAGAGGAAAACACTAGGAGAGATTCAGTTGAAGAATGCCCTCCCACAGCCCACTGTTTTTTGAGAAGTGGCTATTGGGCAGATACCCAAGAGATGTATTTACCAAAGCACAAAGATGTAGTCTTTGCAGAGATGTGAAGCCTCCCTGAATGGCAGCACACATGCATACCAGAGCAAACATGAATGGCAGAAAAGGCTGAATGAACTTCATTCAGGATCTGACATACTGTGTCAGTATAATGAACATAACAAACAAGAGTGTTACACTCATAAGCAGGCTGAGTCGGCAGCTCCAACTAATTAGCACCTGGTTAATTTTATGGTGATAACTAGTACAAGTGTATGCTATTCTATAGAGCCTTAATAGATATTACCATAAATCATAGCCATCTTTCTCCTCTGTGCTCTTTATTCCCAGAAAGTACTTGCAATTCATGGGAGGAAGTGAGCAGGCTGCACAGCATCAGAGAAGATGGAGAAGGGAGATAGGATTTTCTCTGAGACAGAGCAGCTTGAAGAGCCTCACACCACATTTGCAGCAGAGACGCAGGCAGTGTTCACCCCTAGTAGAATGGTAAGTACAACCTCTGGAGAAGGATGGAAGCTGGTGACTTCTCCGACGAGGAGAGGAGCCGTGCTGGACCTTGTTCTTACCAACAAGGAGGGGCTGGTTGACAGGGTCAAACTCAGGGGTAGCCTGGGCTGCAGTGACCACGAAATGGTTGAGTTTGAAATCCTCAAGGCAACGAAGAAGGTGCGCAGCAGGCTGATGACCCTGGACTTCAGGAGAGCCGACTTTGGCCTCTTGAAGAATCTGCTTGGTATGGTGCCGTGGGATGAAGCGCTGGAGGGAAGAGGGGTCCAAGAAAGTTGGTTAATATTCAAGGACCACCTCCTCCAAGCACAGCAGCAATGCATTCCTACAAAGAGGAAGGCAGGCAGAAAAGCCAGGAGGCCTGCGTGGATGAACAAGGAGCTCCTGGAACTGACCAAAAGAAAAAAGGAGGCCTACAGGGAGTGGAGACAGGGCCGGGTAGCCTGGGAGGATTACAGAGGAATCGTTCGAGCAGCTAGAGAGCGGGTTAGACAAGCTAAAGCCCAGCTAGAACTAAATCTGGCCAGGGACATTAAGACAAACAAAAAATCCTTCTATAGGTATATCAGCGAGAAAAGAAAGACTAGGGAAAATGTAGGCCCTCTCCGGAAGGATACGCAAGAACTGGTTACCCGGGACAGCGACAGAGCTGAGGTACTCAATGACTTTTTTGCCTCAGTCTTCACAGACAAGGACAGCAGCCGCACTGCCCAAGACGCAGATTGCAAAGGAGAGGATTGGGAAAATGGAGCACCGCCCACTGTAGATGAAGATAAAGTGAGAGACCACCTGAGGAACCTGAAGGTGCACAAGTCCATGGGACCTGATGAAATACATCCGCGGGTCCTGAGGGAACTGGCAGATCAAGTCGCGAAGCCACTAGCCATCATATTTGAGAAGTCGTGGCAGTCTGGCGAGGTTCCTGCCGACTGGAAAAGGGGAAACATAACCCCTATTTTCAAAAAGGGAAACAAGGAAGACCCAGGGAACTACAGGCCAGTCAGTCTCACCTCTGTGCCTGGCAAGATCATGGAGCAGATCCTCCTGGAAACTCTGCTGAGCCACACAGAAAACAAGGAGGTGATTGGCGAGAGCCAACATGGCTTCACCAAGGGCAAGTCATGCCTGACAAATTTGGTGGCCTTCTATGAAGGGGTTACAGCGGCAGTGGACAAGGGAAGATCTGCTGATGTCATCTACCTGGACTTGTGCAAAGCGTTTGACACTGTCCCACACGATATCCTGGTCTCTAAATTGAAGAGACATGGATTCGATAAATGGACCACTCGGTGGATAAAGAACTGGCTGGATGGTCGCACTCAAAGGGTTGCGGTCAACGGCTCGGTGTCCAAGTGGAAAGCAGTGACGAGTGGCGTTCCTCAGGGGTCGGTACTGGGACCCGTACTGTTCAACATCTTTGTTAGCGACATGGACAGTGGGGTAGAGTGCACCCTCAGCAAGTTTGCTGATGATACCAAGCTGTTTGGTGAGGCAGACACGCTGGAGGGGAGGGATGCCATCCAGAGGGACCTGGACAGGCTGGAGAGGTGGGCCCAAGCCAACCTCATGCAGTTCAACAAGGCCAAGTGCAAGGTCCTACATCTGGGTCGGGGCAATCCCAAGCACAAATACAGGCTCGGCGGAGAATGGCTGGAGAGCAGCCCTGTGGAGAAGGACCTGGGGGTGATGATTGATGAGAAGCTCGACATGAGCAAGCAGTGTGCGATCGCAGCCCAGAAGGCCAACCGTATCCTGGGCTGCATCAAAAGAAGTGTGGCCAGCAGGTCAAGGGAGGTGATTCTGCCCCTCTACTCTGCTCTCGTGAGACCCCACCTGGAGTACTGCATCCAGATGTGGAGTCCCCAACATAAGAAGGACATGGACCTGCTGGAGTGCGTCCAGAGGAGAGCCACGAGGATGATCAGAGGGCTGGAGCACCTCTCCTATGAGGAGAGGCTGAGAGAGTTGGGGCTGTTCAGCCTGGAGAAGAGAAGGCTCCGGGGAGATCTTATTGCGGCCTTCCAGTACCTAAAGGAGGCCTACAGGAGAGCTGGGGAAGGACTTTTTACTAGGGCATGTAGTGATAGGACGAGGGGGAACGGCTTTAAGCTGGAACAGGGCAGGTTTAGATTAAACATTAGGAAGAAGTTTTTCACTTTAAGGGTGGTGAGGCACTGGAACAGGTTGCCCAGAGAGGTTGTTGAAGCCCCATTCCTGGAGGTGTTCAAGGCCAGGCTGGACGTGGCCTTGGGCAACCTGGTCTAGTGAGAGGTATCCCTGCCTGTGGCAGGGGGGTTGGAACTTGATGATCTTCAAGGTCCCTTCCAACCTAAACCATTCTATGATTCTATGATTCTATGACTTCTGACACCAAGAGGAAGGCTCCTGCCCCACCTAAGGGCTTACAGTTGCAAAATAGGCTCACCGCCCTCAAAGTTGAAGAGGACCCACACGTACCTACAAGCAAAGGACCTGGTCCACCTAACCCTAAACCATGCAAGACCACAAGAAAGAAACAGCGAGTCATCATAATGGGTCAATCCCTGCCGTAGGAGACAGAGGTATCCATCTGCTAACCTGACCTATCAACTAGAGAGGTTTGGTGCCTGCCAGGGCTCAGGATCCAGGATATTGTGGAGGGACTGCCAAAGCTTGTCTGGTGCTCTGACTACTATCCCCTGCTTTTCTTCCATGTGGGCACAAATGATACTGCCAGGGGAAACCTGGATAGGATCAAAAGTGACTACAGAGCTCTGGGGGCAGTAGTCAAGGGCATGGGGGCCTAGGTGGTGTTCTCCTCAATCCTGCCAGTGAGGGGAAAGGGTGTGAGGAGAAGGGCACTAATAGAACAAGTCAATAATTGGCTGCAGAACTGGTGTTGGCAGCAGGGTCTTGGGTTCTACAACCATGGGACCCTGTTTGCAGATCAGCATCTGCTTGGGAGAGATGGCATCCATCTCACTAAGCAGGGAAAAGCTATTTTTTCCAATAGGATGACTGACCTCATAAGGAGTGCTTTAAACTAGGAATGATGTGGGAGGAAGAGGGTGACCAGCAGTCCTGTGAGGCAGCAATGGACAGGGTCGATGAAGAAAGGGCATGGGGTGGTGTGACGGAAAGGGATCATAAAGACAGCAAAATGAGGCTTGAGTGAGGTCACCTCTAGCACTTGTATGTAAACAAGGAAGTGCCTACAAGGCACCATTATGCAGAAATCCTCTAAACCCTCTCCAGGAACTCAACATGATGGGGTGTGTCTCTGAAGTGCCTGTATACTAATGCATGCAACACGGGGAATAAACATGATGAGATAGAGATCTGTGTGCAGTTGCAGGGCTACAATCTTGGGATCACAGAGATGTGGTTGGTTGGCTGTCATGACTGAAGTGTTCCAATGGAGGGATACAGGCTCTTTTGGAAGGACAGGCTGGAAAGACAAGGAGGAGGAGTTGCCTTATATGTGAGAGCAACTGGAATGCATGGAGTTTTGCCTGAGGATGGAAGAGGAGCCAACTGAGAGATTAGGGACTAGGATTAAAGAGATGACAGGTAAAGGTGACATTATAGTGGGTATCTGTTATAGGCTGCCTGACCAGGAAAAACAAGTGGATGAGGCCTTCTATAGCCAACTAGAAGCAGACTGTGGTCTTCATGGGGAAGTTCAACCACCCTGATGTCTGCTGGGGGGTCAACACAGCAGGGCATAAGCAATCCAGGGGGTTCTTGGAGTCCATCAATGACAGCTTCCTCCTCCAAGTGACAGGGGAGCCAATGAGGAGAGGTGCTCTGCTGGACCTCATACTCACCAACAAAGAGAAGCTTGTTGGGGATGTGAAGGTCAAAGGCAATCTTGGCTTCAGGGACCATGAGATGGTGGAGTTGAGGATCCTGAGGGCAGGGAGGAGGGTAAAAAGCAGGCTCACAACCCTGGGCTTCAGGAGAACAGACTCTGGACTCTTCAAAGTTCTTGGAAGAGTCTCATCGGATAAGGCCCTGGAGGGAAGAGGGGCCCATGAAAACTGGTCAATATTCAAGGATCACCTCCTCCAAGCTCAAGAGAGGTGAATCCCAACAAGCAGGAAGTCAGGCATAAAAGCCAGGAGGCCTGCGTGGATGAACAAGGAGCTCCTAGCCAAACTCAAACACAAAAAGGAAGCCTACAGAGGATGGAAATAGGGAGAGGTAACCTGAGAGGAATACAGACATTGTCCAAGCATCCAGGGATGGAGTTAGAAAAGCTAAAGCCCAAATGGAATTGAATCTGGCCAGGGATGTCAAAGACAACAAGAAGGGCTTCTATAAGTATATAGGTGACAAAAGGAAGACTAGGGAAAATGTGGGCCCATTGCTCAACAAGACAGGGAACCTGGTTACACAGGACATAGAAAAGACTGAAGTACTGAATGCCGCCTTTGCTTCAGTCTTTACTAGCAAGACTGGCCTTCAGGAATCCCAGGTCCCAGAGACTGGGGGAAAGTCTGGAGTAAGGAAGATGTACCCTTAGTTGAACAAGGTTGGGTCAGGGAATACTTTAGCAAACTGGGTGTACATAAGTCCATGGGCCCTGATGAGATGCACCCATGAGTGCTGAGGAAGCTGGTTGATGTCATTGCAAGGCCATTCTTGATAATCTTTGATTGATCGTGGTGATTGGGAGAAATGCCCGAGTACTGGAGGAAAGCAAATGTCACTCCTATCTTCAAGAAGGGCAAGAAGGAGGACCCAGGGACCTACAGTCTGGCCAGCCTCACCTCGATCCCTGGGAAGGTGATGGAGCAGCTAATCCTGGAAACCATTTCCAGGAAACCATGTCCACATGAAGAACAAGGTGGCCACCAGGAGGGATCACCAGGGGGAAGTCATGCTTGACCAACTTGATAACCTTCTATGATGAAATGACTGTCCCTGTAGATGAGGGGGGAGTATTGGGTATTGCCTACCTTGACTTCAGGAAGGCTTTTGACACCATCTCCCATAAGATCCTCATGGAGAAGCTGTTGATGTATATGGGCTGGATGAGCACAGTGACGTAGATCAAAAGCTGGCTGAACAGCCAGGCCCAGAGGGTGGGATCAGTGGAACAAAGTCTAGTTGGAGGCCACTAGCTAGCAGTGTACCTCAGGGGTTAATACTGGATCCAGTCTTGTTTAATGTCTTCATTAATGATCTGGATGATGGGGCAGAGTGTACCCTCAGCAAGTTTGCTAATGACACCAAACTATAAGGAGTGGCTGGTATGTCAGAGGGTCATGCTGCCATCCAGAGGGACCTTGACAGGCTGGAGAAATGGGCTGACAGGAACGTCATGAAGTTCAACAAGGAGAAATGCAAAGTCCTGAACCTGGGGAGGAACAGCACCATGCAGCGTTACATGCTGGGGGCCACCCAGCTGGAAAGCAGCTTTGCAGAAAAGGCCCTGGGGTTTCTGGTGGACACCAAGTTGAACATGGGCCAGCACTGTGCCTTTGCCATGAAGAAGGCTAATGGTATCTGGGGCTGCATTAGGCCTAGAAAAGAGAAGGCTCGGGGGGGGGGATCTTATCAGTGTATATAAATACCTGAAGGGAAGGTGCAAAGAAGAGGGAGTCAGGCTCTTTTCAGTGGTGCCCAGTGACAGGACAAGAGACAGTGGGCACAAACTGAAACACAGGTGGTTCTGTCTGAACATAAGGAAACGCTTTTTTACTGTGAGGGTTACTGAGCTCTGGAACAGGTTGCCCAGAGAGTTTGTGGAGTCTCCCTCCTTGGAGATACTCAAAAGCTACCTGGGCATAGTCCTGAGCAACTGGCTCTAGGTGGCCCTGCTTGAGCAGGACTGTTGGACCAGATGACCTCACGCAGTATCACACAGCATCGTCAGGGTTGGAAAAGACCTCTGGAGATCATCTAAGTCCAACCCCCCTGCCACAGCAGGGACACCTACAGCACATTGCACAGGACGGCGTCCAGGCGGGTTTTGAATGTCTCCAGTGTGGGAGACTCCACAACCTCCCTGGGCAGCCTGTGCCAGTGCTCTGCCACCCTCAAAGGAAAGAAGTCCCTCCTCATGTTAAGATGGAACTTCCTATGCTCAAGTTTGTGCCGGTTACCTCTTGTCCTATCACTGGGCACCACTGAAAAAAGACTGTTCCCATCCACCTGGCACCCTCCCTTTAAGTATTTATAAGGATTGATAAGATCCCCCGAGTCTTCTTTTCTCCAGACTAAAAAGACCCAAGTCCCTGAGCCTTTCCTCATAAGAAAGATGTTCCAAACCCCTAATCATCTTAGTAGCCCTTTGCTGGACCCTCTCCAGCAGTTCCCTGTCCTTCTTGAACCGGGGAGCCCAGAACTGGACACAGTGCTCCAGATGCAGCCTCCCCAGGGCAGAGTAGAGGGGGAGGATGACCTCCCTCGACCTGCTGGCCACACTCTTCTTGATGCACCCCAGGAAGCCATTGGCCTTCTTGGCCACCAGGGCACATTGCTGGCTCATGGGCATCCTGTTGTCCACCAGGACTCCCAGGTCCCTTTACACACAGCTGCTCTCCAGGAGGTCAGCCCCCAACCTGTACTGATGCATGGGGTTATTCCTCCCCAGATGCAGTACCCTACACTTGCCTTTGTTGAACCTCATCAGGTTTTTCTCTGCCCAACTCTCCAGCCTGTCCAGGTCACACTGTATGGCGGCACAGCCTTCCGGCATGTCAGCCACCCCTCCCAGTTTTGTATCATCAGCAAACTTGCTGATGGTACACTCTATCCCTTCATCCAGGTCATTGATGAATATATTGAACAGGACTGGACCCAGTACTGACCCCTGAGGGACACCACTTGTTACTGGCCTCCAACTGGACTCTGCACCACTAACCACAACCCTCTGAGCTCTATCTGTCAACCACTGTTCAATCCACCCCACTGTCCATTCATCTAACCCCCACTTCCTAAGCTTGCCTGCGAGGATGATGTGGGAGACAGTGTCGAAAGCCTTGCTGAAGTCAAGGTAGACAACATCCACTGCCCTCCCCTCATCCACCCATCCAGTCACTCCATCATAGAAGTCTATCAGATTAGTCAGACATGACTTCCCCTTGGTGAATCCATGTTGACTACTTCTGATAACCTTCTTTTCCTCCAGATGCTTGGAGACGACAGCCAGAACAAGCTGTTCCATCATCTTTCCAGGGATGGAGGTGAGGCTGACTGGCCTGTAGTTTCCCGGGTCATCCTTCTTGCCCTTCTTGAAGACTGGAGTGACGTTGGCTTTCCTCCAGTCCTCAGGCACCTCACCTGTTCTCCAGGACCTTTCAAAGATGATGGAGAGCGGCCCAGTAATGACTTCCGCCAGCTCCCTCAGCACTCGTGGGTGCATCCCATCAGGCCCCATGGACTTGTGGGTGTCCAGTTTACTTAATTGTTCTCTAACTTGTTCCTCTTCTGCCAAGGGAAAGTTTTCCTTCCTCCAGACTTTCTCTGTTACTTGCAAAGTCTGAGACTCCCGAGAGCTGGCCTGAGCAGTAAAGACAGAAGCAAAGAAGGCATTCAGCAACTCTGCCTTCTCTCCATCATCCGTCACCACAGCACCCATCGCGTTCAAGAGCGGGCCCACATTTTCCCTGGTTTTCCTTTTGTCTCCTATGTACTTAAAGAAACCCTTCCTATTGGTCTTGAAGGTCTCTCCAGAGGTCCCTTCCAACCTCAACCATTCTGTGACTCTGTGAAAAGTACTGATTTATTGATACATTGATGGAATTTCAAATGAAATTGATTGCAATAAATTTTTTATTCTTAATTTTTATTTTTATTTTATTCTTTTTATTCTTTTAAACACATGCAATTCCAATAGTTTGCAATTGAGCCTGAAACACTATATTCAGAAACAGATATCTGGCAAGAGATCTAAGAGAGAAAGAGAGTATGTGAAATTATTTATGGGAAGACCTTTTTTGTCCTTGACAATTTAAATGTCTCTCTTTATTGGACAGATGCTCAGTGTGGTAGAAGATATCTGACTCAATTTATATATTACTGCTGTTTACCTGATTCTCTTTGCTAAAACAATAAAAACACAAAGATTTGGACCACCATGGCAATGTAGCAGACTGTAGAGCATTAGCTCTGCACATCTCCCAGGAGCACCATAGCAAAGTCTCGAGCCCTCATACTGCAAACATTTATGCACAAGCTGAACTTCATGTACCATGATTAGTTTCCTTGACACCATGTAGGTTTCATTGCAGCACACAAAACCAAACAGAGACTTATGTATTTTCAGGATCAGGACCTAGTTAGCACTAGTCAGCTGTGAGTTAATGCTTCTGTACTTAATATGCAGCTTACTAAATGTGAGAGAATTCTGTGTTTGGTACAGTTTGGGAGTTTGTGGTTTTTTTTCACAGAACACCACGTATGTTGTTTCAGCATAAATGCTGAAAGTGAAATACTGTGTAGTCACTGATGTTTGTTTGTTTATAATGTTTAATGCAACTGGGAGTGGAGGTACAGGAGCCTCATTTAAAAGCATGTCCTTTTATATAACATTAGAGAGCTCTAGTGGACATGTTGCCCATTTGTGATTCCCTAGAGGCTTCTGTTTTTCACAGGAATTAATGCATCTATAGAACATCTTCCTTGTGCTGATCAAGTATCAGCAATTTGGTGACTATTTAATGCATTCCATTGCTTATTCTATGCCAGATTACTCAAAAGCCCTCTGGTAGAAGAGATTATGGGTTATTTCTAATTAAAAATAGTGCCACGCAACAAAATTATGGTAAGAGAACATTGGGAATGTATAATAAAAATGCAGGAAAATGCCTCCTGTTGCACTGCAGGAAGATCCTTATGTGGATTGTGCTTAGTGCAAATATCAAACTGTGGATTAGTGTTAATGTTCACAAGACAAATAGGTAGCCTGGCATCAGTCTTTACACCCTTTGAAGTCCTGCACACACCCATGCACAGATCAAGGAAGGCACCTATTGTAGCATTTAAGCTATGCAAAGCTGGAGGCAAAGGTTTCTGACCTAGATCGTATGCCCTTAAACTACAGTTTATGCTGTGAAGCAAAATCAGTCAGGATAGATATGGATATCACTTAGTTGCACATCCAACGCTCACCAACTGCACTAGCAATCTTTAGAATGATTTCTCAGAGAAACAGAACAGGCTTCCAGCAACACTTCAGAAATGTATGTACAAGTTCACAGCATAGAAAGGTAGAAAGAACCTTCTCTGAAACAGTTAAAGACCTTAATGTATAGGTGAAACATAGTAAGTAGTGCAGTTACTATTAATTACAATATTCTTTAGCTATTTTTTCAGTTATTTGCTGCAGTGTTGATTGCTGCTTCAAAAATCAGCATTTCATATTGTGGTGCATTAAACCCAGCCAACAGGCTCTTGCTCACTCCTGGGACAGGGAGAAAATACAAGGAAGGTGTATGGACTCATGGA
Source organism: Pluvialis apricaria (assembly GCA_017639485.1). Lineage (NCBI taxonomy): Eukaryota > Metazoa > Chordata > Aves > Charadriiformes > Charadriidae > Pluvialis > Pluvialis apricaria. Next base: position 31,305,812 of record CM030043.1, on the reverse strand, counting down.
TCGAGATAATGACAGTTTAAAAGGGAAAGCAAAAGCTGTATGTGCAAGCGAAGCAAAAAGAGGAATTCATTCACTACTTCCCATCAGCAGGCAGATATTTAGCCACTTCCTGGGAAGCAGGGCCTCAGCACACATAGCAGTTGCTTGAGATACCATAACCACAAACGTCCTCCCTTCTTCCTCTTTTCATTGAGCTTTTATTGCTGAGCATAATATCATATGGTATGAAATATCCCTTTGGTCAATTTGGGTCAGCTGTCCTGGCTACATCCCTTCCCAACCTGTTGTCCACCTCCAGCCTACTCACTGGGGGAGGGGCGAAAGGAAGAAAAAGCCTTGGTACTATGCAAGCACTGTTCAGCAACAGCCAAAACACTGGTGTGCTATCAACACTGTTTTAGCCACAAATGCAAATATTGACTTCTGGTTCTGACCCAGGATGTGATTTATCCCAAGAATACATTAGGTGCACAGGACTGGCCAAAGACCACTGAAAATAGTGGAATGACTACCGGTGACTTTGATGGAATACAGATTGGGCTTTGAGCCTAACACTGAGTTCATTGATTCATTGCAAGGGCTGAATTTGGCTTTGACAGATGTAAAGCACTTCATCCCATGTACCAAAGTCCTCCTTAATGAATTGCATACATTTTAACTCCACCCTTCTACCCCACCATTTTTCTATTAGCACTGCTAAGAAGCCCCAGCACTTGCACAAAAAAAAAAAAAAGAATGACGACTGAACTACATATAGACATTTGTACTTACAGTTGTCTGGCTTGAGATGACTTTTGGCACTTCCAAAGTACTGGGGATTTTCAATTATAGGAATCTTTGTCATCCCAATGATGACTGCATCAGGACCCCCCTCAGAAGAAGATGGAGTGTTACTGCCATTTGAAATGTGATGGAGGGGACTTGCCAAATCATCATCATTGCTGCTTACTGAAGAAGGACCTAGAGAAAGAAACAAAGATTGTCCTGTAACTCAGAACATTTTCTCTCCCTCAGACAATTCTTTTTTTTCTTTTTTTTGACCAGTTTGTCCTCCATCCCACTAGTCAAGAACTCTCTTTATGTCCCTTGCTGATCTTACCTCAGGAATTTTATACGTCTGGCCATTAAGAGTGGGAATATGATATAAATTTTAGTACTAAAGATCACCTAGACTAAATACATCAGGGTCTAGCCTACTGTGTCACTGGGAAAGATCTCCAAATTTGATGAAAGCCTATCATTTTCATAAATAAGCTATGAAATACACACATTAACTTTTTTACCTTATGCCTTACTCTGATCACGCTGCAATAATTCCTTTTCCCACAAGGCTGGTGAACATCCACCTTCCATTTGAGGAGGCATTATAACATAACAGACATGGCGGAGATGGGCTCATCCTAACGTGGGAAGCTGTATGATTCCTGAAGGACAAAATGGCTGAAAGCCAAAATCCAGAGGACAATTTGTACAGTCACAGTAGGTGCAAGGCAGACACTCAGAAGAGCGGTGGAAAACATTCTTCCCACCCCACCATGAGATCTGAGGTCATTTCACAGGGGCTTGTCCAGCCTAGGGGAACATTTCTCTGCCTTATGAGGCCCTATCAATACCTGAGTCTAGTGACCTTCCAGAAGGAGAGGTTTATTTTGATCAGTAATTTAGTGACAATTTTTGTTTTTTTCTCAGTTTGTGCTTTGTATTTTTAATGAGATGGAGATAAAACCTTATACATCGGTAAAAATAACCAACCTACTTAGCAGAGTTCCACTTATGAGAGCTGCAGGGGCCTCTGATCTAACACTGAGATCAGAGCAGATAATATTTGAACTCTTGTGATTTAACCCCTGCTAGCTAATTCTATGTTATATTCTCCAGTTTACATTCAGAATTCAAAGAAAATCAGCATCACCATTAAACAATGACATTTTGCCTAATCTGCAACTGAAGAGCTGACAGAGACCACAAACATCAGTTTTCAGATCATCCTCCATCCATGCTAACCAGGGATTTTGGGGTAGCATTCACATCTCCTAGAACGGCATCCTCAGATGACACCTGTGTTTGTCCCGCAGGCGAAAGTGACAGGCAGGGAAACAGCAGCGTTCACAGCAATGGGGGCAGCAGAGAGGACTTTAGGGAAGACAAAAAGCTGTGTTTACTCTGAGTCGACAGCCACTCCTTTGGAGCCCCAGACAGGTTTTAGATTGAACAGAAGAGGACAGTGCAGAGGCAAGACAGGGATCTGAGTATCACCTGCACATAGATGGCATCTGCGTTTGCTGGAAAGTCGGGGGATGCAGAGGGAGAGAGGATGGGGACCAACAGCAGATCTTGTGGATGCTTCATGGACGGCACGGGAAAAGATGGGGAGGATATACCACACACACAATTAAGGAACAAGATAAGAACCAGGACAGGCCCAGACACATCAGCCAAGAAAAGGCAGCTTTAAAGAAAAGAAACTTAGACTTTCTTACAGTTTTGTGGTTCACAGTATCATTACAAAAGCACTTTGTCATTACATAGCATGACTTACAGGAATAAAATGTAAATAATTTGGCATGTGGCTATTTCAACCATCGCTTTAGAGGCTCAAGCATACTCCCACCTCTATCCTGCTTTCTTTTCTCCCTAATTGGTTTAATGGTGCATGAGGGAAATGTTCTCATTGTTTGAAAAAGTACTTCCTCCACGGGCTTGAAACATTAGAAGCAATTTTTCAAATGCCTTGTACTTCACTGGAAAGTCACTATTGACAAATGTAAGTGAAGCCTACATCTCTGCAATTTATCAAACAGAATACTAATACCAAGGCTGGTTGTTTGGTTTTTGGTTTGGTTTTTTTTTTATCACCCAAATCCTCAAAAGACTGATTCTACTAGGAAAGCTACCAGGATTAAGTTTTGGTGAAGATTTTTCCAATGAAGTGCAGAGCCTAACAAACTGTTGGTCCCTCAGATGGCACACAATACACATTTTTCAAGTGCATGTGAGTTTGCGTGCAGAAGAAATAGAGTGCAAACATGAAAAACAGGTGTTCATTTTTTCTAGAGATTGTCCTTTGGCCTCCAAACTTTCTGAATGTCAAGCTAATGGCACCAAAAAGCAAGCAAATACACGTTATTGGAAACAATGCAGTCTTTTTATACTAATACAGTTTTAATATGAGGGTCAAATCCCTTTCTTTACAGCAAATGGGTGAATTTTCTTGGCTATGCAGTTAGAGGTACTCCTCTAAGTCTTGCTGTTCTCTGCTTCACAGGAGGAGGCTCTTTTGTCATCATTTGCTTCTACCATGCATACAGCAATGACATGGAAAAGTGTCCGTTATAAAGTTATATGACAGTAAAGCAGTATATTCAACAGGAACTCATAGCAGCTATGTGGGTACATGGCTGCTGGCCAGGGTCAATCCATCACATTCACCTAAGCTGTCTCAGGCAAAAAAAGGCTTGCAAATACAGAATCAGAAAGAACATATGGTTCTGGTTTGCACTTGGCATGGCATTGCTAGCGCGCATTCCCAGACTTTAGTTTAGATGAGCACAATCACTGTATCCATCTAAACCATCATCCATCCCTCAACTGATGATATAAGCAATCTACTGTATGTGCATTTACTCTCTGAACTATAAAAAGATTTATTGGAGACTATTGTATCCCACATTCCTCTTACCACACATTTTTGTGCATCACACATCACTTGAATTATCCTTGAAGTTACCACCAATGGCTCAGCCATGCTAGGAGGCAATAGAAGTAAAAATTATCAAAACCAGCAAATTTTAGCTTTGTGGTTGGAGCTGTGTAGTTAATCCAGGGATATATCTGCTTAGTCAAGTGTTACAAGGCAGCTCAGGTAAAGAGGATTGCTTATAGTGATTACATTTGTGCTGATGCCTTAATAACTATGACTTCTTCCATGAAAAAGGATGTTGATTACTAGGAAGATTTATCAATAAATCTTGCACATTGACTCTTCTTGCTTCAAGTCCTTTTGTTCCCAGAGAAACAAAGACCAGTCCGTGCAGAGACATGGTAGTGGTGCACCATCAGTCAAAAGCAGGACAGTGAGTGCGTATCACCAGTCAGCATCACCTCTGTTGGATTTTGAGCCCATACTGAATCTTCTCTCTTTTTCCTTTTGGGATGGATGTATTTTTTCACTAATTAAATACCTTGTTCTCAAAAAGCACTTACACAAGACTTCTTTCCCAATGAGACTCACATATTTGCTGTAGATTCCAAGAAATTCTTTTTTTCTGCATGATTAAAAGGCAAGTTTTATACTTCAGCAAGAACAGAGACTCAAAATTTCTTGTTATCAAGCTAAGATCTAAGTTTCCTAACAGAATATATATCTCCTTTTTAGCTCAGCTCTTGAATCCCTGCCTATCTTCCACTTTGTCTAGAAGACAACTCATCAGTCATAGCTTGGCACACTTTTTTCTGACTTAGATGCTACAAGCTTTATTTTGAATGCTCTTTTACATTCCTAAATTCAACAACTGTTGGCAACTGTGATATTAAATAACATTTATGCAATTGCATATTAAGACTGCAATAATTAAGACTGCAATTGCATATTATTAAGACTGAATAAGACAGCCCAGACTAATAGAAAGTAATGCAATTATACCAACATTATTTTATATTATTGGTCTCAAATGCTGCATGCTGAATACAGGGCATTGAATTAAAAGGCATAAATAGGACACAAAGGAAAAAAAAATCAAAGCTAGCTGAATAAACTTCCCAAAGACAAACCTGTCTAGCCTCTCTTCAGGCAGTGGACCTGTTCAAAGTAATTTCATATTTTTCTGCAAATTCATTCAGAGTGAGCTTATTAAAGTGATGATCTTTGCTTTGCAGCTGTCGATGCTTTTAATGTGGGAAAGGTCAAGGCATGGTGCTACTATGCTTCCTCAGCAGTTTGGCTGTGTGGAGCAATAGCATTTCTTGCCTCCCTCCACCTTCCAACCAACCCCTCATCTCATATCCCCATCCCTGCCAGCTCCTGTCACTAGTGTTAGCCTCAATGCCATCATCTCAATATTCACTGCCACACTCAGTTGCCAAACAAGTATTATGGAGTTAATATTCCATCGTTGGTGGTGAATAAAACATAAGATCACCCCAAGCAACATTATACCCAAGTCTATCCTGCTGAAACACAATGCTCTTCACAGCTCAAACAATGCATGTCCTTCTATCCCAGTGTCTAATGTGCAACACACTGAGCCAAAAACTACATTGTAGATTTTAAGTTTGTGAATAAGAAAACTAAGATTTGCCAGGCTTGGACGTTTAGGGGATAAATAATTTCATGTCTTCTGACAGGTATCATTAATGTATTTAACTGATTTGCACCCACCAGTGCTTATTTAAGCTTGTATTATGTCACTCCTTGATATATGAGGTGAGAAAAACATTCTGAAACTGTCCAAGAAATTCAGTTCTCATGCAACAAGCATGTTCCCAGGAAGTCAATGGAACCGAAATGGCAATTGTTCCAGAGAGCTAGAGAACTTCCCTACACCTAGCAGCCTAATGTCCCTACTTCCCTTCCAACAATCTCTGAATTAAAGAAGGAAGGAGGCTCCTTAGAGATCTCTGGCAGGAGAAACTGTCTGGGAATAGAGGTTTAAACTCAATAAGCAGCCTATAAGACTATGTTCACCTGCAATCATTGCAAAGCAAGGTGGAAAGATTTGTTTGAAAATTGTGATGGAGCTACACCACTCTGACATCACCTTTCACTTAGGTGATCAAGGCTCCAATTTGTTTTCCTTTTCTTTTCACATGAAAATCAATGGTTTATCCTTCCTTATTTGGTGCAGCTTCATCAGAAGACTAAATTATATTCTCATTGTATTGTTTTGATGCAAAGAAAATATGCTACAGTGGCAGAATATTTTCTTTCCTAAAAAGAATAATTTAAGTAATATGTAACCTTAAGGGCAATTAAATAATAAGTATGTTAGCCAAGCCAGGGCTTACTGATGTATTAGGAATCCACGGGGCAATACCTGTGAAATGCCTCAAAGGAATTAGGGGTCATTCCTCTAAAAAGGTGACAAGGTCAACAGCCCAACTGAAGTGTCTCTATACCAATGCACGTAGCACAAGTAACAAACAGGAGTTGGAAGCCACTGTGCAGCTATGACTTAATTGCTATCACTGAAATGTGGTGGGATGACTCACATGACTGAAGCCCTGCAATGATGACTATCAACAGTTCAGAAGGGACAGGCAAGGAAGGGGGGGGGGGGGGGGGGGGAATGCCCTTTATATTAAAGAATGGATTGACTGCACAGAGCTGTCTTTGAAAAACAGCAATGAACAAGTTGAGAGCTTATGGGTAAAAATTAGGGAACACGCCAACAAAGGAAATCTCGTGGTTGGTGTTTAATACAGGCCCCCTGATCAAGGGGAGCTTGTCAATGAAGCATTTGTACTTCAACTACAGGAAGCATCATGCTCGCAGGCCCTGATCCTGTTGGGGGGGCTTCAATCACCCTGACATCTGCTGGAAAAGTACCACAGCAAGCTGTAAGCAGTCCAGGAGACTCTTGGAGTGCATTGAGGATAACATCTTAATCCAGGGATAAAGGAGCTGAATAGAGCTGGCAGCTCTTTAAGGACATTCTTCTTAGAGCACAAGAGCTCTCGATTCTCATGTGTAAGAAGTCAGGCAAGGAAGGCCTCCTGGTCAAAGTGTAACAAGGAAATGTTACATGTGCCATGCAGTGCATGGGCATGGCAGCATGGGCAACAAACATGAGGAGCTGGAAGCCATTGTGCAACAGGATAACTATGATGTAGTTGCTATCACAGAAACATGGTGGGATGACTCACACGACTGGAGTGCTGCAATGGATGGCTATAAACTCTTCAGAAGGGATAGGCAAGGAAGGAGACGCGATGGGGTGGCCCTGTATGTCAGGGAGTGTTATGAATGGCTAGAACTAAATGATGGTGACAAAAGGGTTGAATGTTTATGGGTAAGAATCAGGGGGAGGGCCAAAAAGGAAGATATCATAGTGGGAGTCTGTTAAAGATGGCCAAACCAGGATGAAGAGGCAGATGAAATATTCTATAAACAGCTGGGAGAAGTTTCAAGATCGCTAGTCCTTGTCCTCATGGGAGACTTCAACCTACCAGATGTCTGCTGGGAATACAATACAGCTGAGAGGGAACAGTCTAGGAGGTTCCTGGAGTGTGTTGAGGATAACTTCCTGACACAGCTGGTGAGGGTGCCAACTAGGGAAGGTGCCTTGCTGCACCTGTTTGTGAACAGAGTAGGACTTGTGGGGGATGTGACGGTTGGAGGCTGTCTTGGGCATAGTGATCATGAAATGACAGAATTTTTGATTCTTGGAGAAGCAAGGAGGGGGGTCAGCAGAACTGCCACTTTGGACTTCCGGAGGGCAGACTTTGGTCTTTTCGGGATCCTGGTTGACAAAGTCCCTTGGGAGGCAGTCCTCAAGGGCTTAGGAGTCCAGAAAGACTGTACATTCTTCAAGAAGGCATTCTTAAAGGCACAGGAGCAGGCCGTCACCGTGTGCAGAGAGACAAGACAGTGGGGAAGACGAGCCTGGCTGAACAGAGAGCTTTTGCTAGAACTCAGGGAAAAAAGGAGAGTTTATGGTCTTTGGAAGAAAGGGCAGGCCGCTCATGATGACTATAAAGATGTTGTGAGGCTATGTAGGGAGAAAATTAGAAGGGCCAAAGCCCAACTAGAACTTAATCTGGCTTCTGATGTAAAGGACAATAAAAAAAGTTTCTACAAGTACGTTAGCAATAAAAGGACTAAGGATAATCTCCATCCTTTAGTAGACAGGGGCGGAAACATAGTGACCAAGGATGAGGATAAAGCTGAAGTACTTAATGCCTTCTTTGCCTCAGTCTTTAGTAGTAGGACCAGTTGTTCCCTGAGTACCCAGACCCCTGAGCTAGAAGACAGGGGCAGGGAGCAGAAGGAAGCCCCCATAATCCAAGGGGAAATGGTGAGGGACCTGCTACAGCACTTAGACACACACAAGTCTATGAGGCCGGACAGGATCCACCCAAGGGTACTGAGGGAGGTGGCAGATGTGCTCACCAAGCCACTTTCCATCATTTATGAACAGTCCTGGCTAACTGGGGAGGTCCCAGTTGACTGGAGGTTAGCAAATGTGACACCCATCCACAAGAAGGGCCGGAAGGAAGATCCAGGGAACTACAGGGCTGTCACTTTGACCTCGGTGTCTGGGAAGGTAATGGAGCAGATCATCCTGAGTGCCATTACGTGGCACATGCAGGACAAGCAGGTGATCAGGCCCAGACAGCATGGGTTCAGGAAAGGCAGGTCCTGCTTGACTAACCTGATCTCCTTCTATGACAAGGTGACCCGCTTAGTGGATGAGGGAGAGGCTGTGGATGTTGTCTACCTGGACTTCAGTAAAGCCTTTGACACAGCATTCTTCTGGAGAAACTGGCTGCTCATGGCTTGGATGGATGTACTCTTCGCTGGGTAAAAAAACTGGCTGGAATGCTGGCTCCAAAGAGTGGTGGTGAATGGAGTTAAATCCAGTTGGCGGCCAGTTACAAGTGGTGTTCCCCAGGACTCAGTATCGGGGCTGGTTCTCTTTAATATCTTTATCAATGACCTGGATGAGGGGATCGAGTGCCCCCTCAGTAAGTTTGCAGGGACACCAAGTTGGGCTTGAGTGTTGATCTGCCTGAGGGTAGGATGGCTCTACAGAGGGATCTGGACAGGCTGGATCAATGGGCCGAGGCCAATGGTATGAGATTCAACAAGGCCAAGTGCCAGGTCCTGCACTTGGGTCACAACAACCCCATGCAACTCTACAGGCTTGGGGAAGAGTGGCTGGAAAGCATCCTGGCAGAAAAGGACCTGGGGGTGTTGGTGGACAGCCGGTTGAATATGAGTCAGCAGTGTGCCCAGGTAGCCAAGAAGGCCAACAGCATCCTGGCTTGTATCAGGAATAGTGTGGCCAGCAGGACTAGATAAGTGATTGTCCTTCTGTACTCGGCACTGGTTAGACCGCACCTTGAATACTGTGTTCAGTTTTTGGCCCCTCACTGCAAGAAAGACATTGAGGTGCTGGAACATGTCCAGAGAAAGGCAACAAAGCTGGTGAGGGCTCTGGAGAACAAGTCTTATGAGGAGTGGCTGAGGGAACTGGGATTGTTTAGCCTGGAGAAAAGGAGGCTCAGGTGAGACCTTATTGCTTTCTACAACTACCTGAAAGGAGGTTGTAGAGAGGTGGGGGTCTATCTCTTCTCCCAAGTAGCAAGTGATAGGACAAGAGGAAATGGGTTGTGCCAGTGGAGGTTTAGGATGGTGTCCTGGTTTGAAGTAAAACAGGACCAATTTTGTTCAGTAACTTTGCTTCTTAGCTGGGCCTATTCTAACTACTGAAATTAACAGCATATTGTGCAGACAATGTTCGCTCTCTCAGAGTGATAAGACCTATGTTTATAGTTGATGCCAAGGCATGGTATGCAGAGAGGCTCTTGCTTATACTTATTGCTATAACAACCAAGGCCAACCAACTTTGTTACTTGCCCCATTGGAGGGTCAGAAGTGGAAAACGAGTAGAGGTGTCCCACCTGTGGGGAGGAGCAGACAGGACAGGTGACCCAAAACTGACCAACAGTGTATTCCATCCCATCTGCCTCATGCTCAGTATAAAAGCTGAGGAATCAAAGGGTCAGTCCTCTTTCTTCAATGGCCAGCGTCTGAGGAGGACTCTGTCTGTTTGTCTGCCTTTGATTCCGATCCTGAATCCAGATCCGGAATCCAGTTCCCATCTGTCACTGAGTCCAGTCTGGGACTTCCCCAGTGCCAGCCAGTGACGTGATCATCATCCTGGGAGCTTGATACAGTTTTGTATATATTTCATTGTTTTGTTTTTATTTTATTATTAATATTTCATTAAAGTAGTTTAGTTCCTTCTAAACTCATAAGTCTCTTTTTCCCTCCTCTGCCTCTCTCTCTTTGAAGATAGGTAGGGGGGAGCATCCGTCGCTCACCTCATGCCCAGTTCCACCCAAATCACGACAGATGGATATTAGGAAAAGTTTCTTCACAGAAGGGGTTATCAAACATTGGAACAGGCTGCCCAGGGAAGTGGTGGAATCACCATCCCTGGAGGTATTTAAAGGACAGGTAGACATGGCGCTTATGGACATGGTTTAGTAGTGGTTTTGGCACTGTTTGGCTGATGGTTGGACTCGATGATCTTAAAGGTCCCTTCCAACCTAGACAATTCTATGATTTAAAGTTGCTCACTGAAAGCCATGAGATCTACAGGATGCAAGGACAGATGTGCAAGTCAGTAGGTCTGGGATAGACTGGCATGGCAGTTCACCCATGAAACCTACTTCACAGGACAGAAAAGGCCTCTAGGAAAATTGGTGAAGTCTCTTATGCATGTTTATTTTCTTAGTATTGATTGTGCAGGAGAGAAGATGAGTGGCCCCTTCTCCTCTGTCTCTGCTTCATGAAATATTCTCCAGGGATGTCATCAGGGAAGCCTTAGCCTGTGGTACAAAGGTTACTGATTTCCTTCTACTTTCAGGCAGAACAGGAGGCATTTGTATGACATATAATAACCACAGTCTGGTACATATCTTCAAAGTCTTAAGCACCGTAACCAATAAATCCTCACTGTTTGTCCTCCATGAGATAAAGATTCCTGTTTTGGAGGTAGCAAAAAGAGATCTGCACAGCTTGTTGATTTGTCCAGAGATGCAGGCAAGATCTTTGTCAAAGTCACAACTAGGAATTGGGAGGGACTGCCAGCCCCTGCCACCAAACCACTCTTCCAGCTACAGGATAAATGGCAGCTATAAAGCTGCCTGCTGCTTTATGAGCACATTTGCACTGTCTGCTGCTCAGATGATGTGTCCTGTCATAAAGAATAATGAATTTATGGCCTCTCATTATCGGTAATCAAATGAAACAGATCTGGGACAAAAATCTAGCAGGGATGTGGTGTATTAATCAATACAAATATGTGAGCCAGAGAAGAATACAGGGAAAAAGAAAATTTTAAAGAAGGAAAGAAATAATGATTTATCTTTTTTAATATACATCACCAAGACCATTCATTATACCCACCTGCACATTTGGATATCTAGGAAACATGGGTAAAATGACAATCCTTCAAAAATATTACAGTGAAAAAAATCACAGCAATAAGAATAAAGATCAGCTGGAATGCACTTGTAGGCATCAAGCAAAAAAGTATAATTCAGCCAAAATTACAGAATCACAGAATCACAGAATGGTCAGGGTTGGAAGGGACCTCTGGAGATCATCTAGTCTAACCCCCCTGCCACAGCAGGGACACCTACAGCACATTGCACAGGACGGCGTCCAGGCGGGATTTGAATGTCTCCAGTGTGGGAGACTCCACAACCTCCCTGGGCAGCCTGTGCCAGTGCTCTGCCACCCTCAAAGGAAAGAAGCTCCTCCTAATGTTAAGATGGAACTTCCTATGCTCAAGTTTGTGCCCATTACCTCTTGTCCTATCACTGGGCACCACTGAAAAAAGACTGTTCCCATCCACCTGGCACCCTCCCTTTAAGTATTTATAAGGATTGATAAGATCCCCCCTCAGTTTTCTTTTCTCCAGACTAAAAAACCCAAGTCCCTGAGCCTTTCCTCATAAGAAAGATGTTCCAATCCCCTAATCATCTCAGTAGACCTTTGCTGGACCCTCTACAGCGGTTCCCTGTCCTTCTTGAACAAGGGAGCCCAGAACTGGACACAGTGCTCCAGATTAGTCCTCCCCAGGGCAGAGTAGAGGGGGAGGATGACCTCCCTCGACCTGCTGGCCACACTCTTCTTGATGCACCCCAGGATGCCATTGGCCTTCTTGGCCACCAGGGCACATTGCTGGCTCATGGGCATCCTGTTGTCCACCAGGACTCCCAGGTCCCTTTACACACAGCTGCTCTCCAGGAGGTCAGCCCCCAACCTGTACTGATGCATGGGGTTATTCCTCCCCAGATGCAGAACCCTACACTTGCCTTTGTTGAACTTCATCAGGTTTTTCTCTGCCCAACTCTCCAGCCTGTCCAGGTCACACTGTATGGCAGCACAGCCTTCCGGCGTGTCAGCCACCCCTCCCAGTTTTGTGTCATCAGCAAACTTGCTGATGGAACACTCTATCCCTTCATCCAGGTCATTGATGAATATATTGAACAGGACTGGACCCAGTACTGACCCCTGAGGGACACCACTTGTTACTGGCCTCCAACTGGACTCTGCACCACTAACCACAACCCTCTGAGCTCTATCTGTCAACCACTGTTCAATCCACCCCCACTGTCCATTCATCTAACCCACACTTCCTAAGCTTGTGTGTGAGGATGATGTGGGAGACAGTGTCGAAAGCCTTGCTGAAGTCAAGGTAGACAACATCCACTGCCCTCCCCTCATCCATCCATCCAGTCACGCCATCGGAGAAGGCTATCAGATTAGTCAGACATGACTTCCCCTTGGTGAATCCATGTTGACTACTTCTGATAACCTTCTTTTCCTCCAGATGCTTGGAGATGACAGCCAGAACAAGCTGTTCCATCATCTTTCCAGGGATGGAGGTGAGGCTGACTGGCCTGTAGTTTCCCGGGTCATCCTTCTTGCCCTTTTTGAAGACTGGAGTGACATTGGCTTTCCTCCAGTCCTCAGGCACCTCACCTGTTCTCTGTGGAGACATTCCTAAATGAAAAAGGGCATGGCTTGGTTCTGTTGAGCAACCCAGGGTTTGAACTAAGCACCCAGCATGAGGAAGAAAAGATCTAAGTAAAAAAGAAAAGTGACATCACCAAACCCGGGAGAAGAGTGAAACAGAGATGCGTGGACAGAGGGCCTTAGCCAATCGGGTTGAGGGGCGTTGCGCGTGAACAAGGGAGCTGGACCAATCATAGTGTTGTTGACTATGCATGCTTTTGCTGCGAGCCTATATATACTCTGCTAAAATACTCAATAAACGAGAACGATCATACTCACATTGAGACCGCGTCGTTACTTCGGATCCGATCCCACTCTGACATCTGGTAGCAGAGGATGGTTACCCTTCAGCACGACTGAGCTCTCCGAGACTGCGGTAAGCAGCGAGAGGAGGGGAGTGGGAAACACGGCTGGAAGGAGTGCTGCTTGTGAGCATAGACTACGGCAGACACGGTTCGAGGTGGCCTCTCGCCTTCCAGGTTTAAAGTGAAGTATAGTTGCTATCATGGAAGTTGAAGCAACAGCAACGCTGCTCGCAAGTATCCTCTCTAAGAGAGGGGTCAAGACAGCGGCTAAACAGCTGATTAAGCTGATTAAGTTGGGACGATGATGGGGACATTTTAAAGACACGCATATGTTGTTTTCCCCTACGGAATGGCGATCCTTCGGTGATACAATGTGGGAAAAAACAATAACCGGGGACAATAAACAGGAGAAGGAGATAAAGGCTGTTTGCGAGTTGTGGCGCACGGTGTTATCTTTCAAGGCCATGAAGGCGGAGAGGGAGGTAGCCTGTGCCGCCGCTCAAATGCTGGGTCCGACCCGACTAGAGCAGGATATAAGAGCACGGAAACGAAACCTGGTGCGTGGGCACGGTTCTTCGGGCAGCCGGCGGTGAAAGGGATGACCGGAGTTACGTGTAAAACTGTTGCCGAGGTCCGCGCGGGCGCCGACCCTGCTCCGGCGACACAAAGGGCGGAAGTGGCCGCTCCCGAGCCGAGGCAGCCGACTGAACAAAAGGCGGAAATGGCGCCTCAGGAGACCCGAGAGGGGGTGCGGCCGCAGTCGCCGTCGCAGCCAGGAGGAGAAACCTGTCGGCCTGTGCCTTCGGCTCCTCCTCTGCCCCCCCTCCACTGACTCATCTGATCCTGCAACACCACCTGCTGACGACTGCCAGGATCGATCACATGAGAATACAGATAAAGTGTTACGAACAGTGCTGCAACGTCTTGATGACCTGGACTTACAATTAAAGGGCATGACGTCACAGGCCGAACATCCCTTGATGCGCAAAGGAGAATCGAACCCTCCTTCCTATCCTGAAGTTCCACCAGCACCTCTGAAGCCTAAACGGTGGAGCGGAATCATTAGAGATGCTATCTTGGAGGGACAGTGGACTGCCGCTGCCAGCTTAGGTAACACCCCGCAGTTGGACTTTCCAGTGGTTCAGGATCTACAAAATGGCACCGGGAAATGGCAGCCGCATGACTGGAAGATCCTGCAACAAGCTCGTACCATAATCTCCAACTATGGATTGAAATCGGAAGCTACTCGGCAAATTGTCGTCTGGATTTTCTCTGCTGATTTGATGTGCCCCTATGACTGTCGAAACCTGATGAGGTTGTTGCTCACACCAACACGATTCTTGGTATGGGAATCATCTTGGCAGCAACGCGCGATGCAGGAAGCAGCACAGAGACAAACGCAAGGTGACCCACTGCTAGGGGTCACCACAGAAATGTTCACTGGAAGTGGGCAATTCGCCGCCCTAGAAAAACAGCTGACTTTCCCTGCAATTCTCCTGCAGCGAGCCGCGCAACTTGCCCTGGACGCCTTTTTTGGTTTGCCTGGATCGACAATTCCATCATTCGGAACTATAAAACAGGGAACAACAGAAAAATATAGCAACTTTATTCATAGGCTGTGGGAAGTAGTGATGCAACACCCTGACCTGAATGATGAAAACAAAACCCAGATGTTTAAAATATTGGCCTTTGATAATGCCAATAACGCCACCAAACAACTACTGGCCACCTTACCCAGAGGGGCAGGAGTTGAAGACATGTTATTAAGAGTCGACAGGGCCGAAGGCCAAAGACAGACCTCTACAGTTGCAGCAGCGGTCCAAGGAGCGGTAAGAGAGATCATACAGCCATTAGCCGCGGTTGTGCAGAAACAACAAATGAAAGGCAGTGCAAACCCCAATAAACAATTCACAGGAAAATGCTTTCGCTGCGGAGAACAGGGGCATGTTAAAGCTCTCTGTGGAAAAGCAGTATGGTGTGAAAAGTGTCAGAAAAATACTCATGCCACAAAAGCGTGTACGGGAAACGGGAGGCAGAGCGCGGAAAGAGGCCGCGTGATGAAACAAATGAAACCTCACGAGGAACCAAAGGCTTTCTACAACAGCGCCGACCAGCAACCAGGGGGAGCCTGGGATTTGACTTGGCAACAGCAATAGACACGCCACACTCCAGAATTGGGCTGCCATAGACTTTTTGTTATTAGCGCATGTCATGGGTGTGAAGACTTTGATAGGATGTGTTGTATGAACCTCTCAGACCGCTCCAAATCAGTGCACCAAAGCATCAGAGAATTGTATCAAGGAATACAAAAGCTGAGAAAAGATGATGAATGGGGATGGTTGAATCAAATACTATCAGGTTGGGGAATCAAAGGTTGGATAGCTATAATTGTGAAAACTGGCTTGCTTATATTGCTCATTGTAGTTGTTATAATCTCAGTTGTATTATGTATCTTCTCTTGTCTACAGCGCATGCTCATGAAAATTGTGCACCAAGCCTGGGTTGCTCAAAAAGAAGAAGGGGGAATTGTGGAGACATTCCTAAATGAAAAAGGGCATGGCTTGGTTCCATTGAGCAACTCAGGGTTTGAACTAAGCACCCAGAATGAGGGAGAAAAGATCTAAGTAAACAAGAAAGGTGACATCACCAAACCTGGGAGAAGAGTGAAACAGAGGTGCGTGGACAGAGGGCCTTAGCCAATCGGGTTGAGGGGCGTTGTGCGTGAACAAGGGAGCTGGACCAATCATAGCGTTGTTGACTATGCATGCTTTTGCTGCGAGCCTATATATATACTCTGTGAAAGTACTCAATAAACGAGAATGATCATACTCACATTGAGACTGTGTCGTTACTCTGGATCCGATCCCACTCCGACAGTTCTCCAGGACCTTTCAGAGATGATGGAGAGCGGCCCAGCAATGACTTCCTCAGCTCTCGCGGGTGCATCCCATCAGGCCCCATGGACTTGTGGATATCCAGCTTACCTAACTGATCCCTAACTTGTTCTTCTTCAACCAGGGGAAAGTCATGCTTCCTCCAGACTTTCTCTGTTACCTTCAAAGTCTGGGACTCCTGAGAGCTGGCCCGAGCAGTGAAGACAGAAGCAAAGAAGGCGTTCAGCAACTCTGCCTTCTCTGCATCATCTGTCACCACAGCACCTGTCTCATTCAACAGCAGGCCCACATTTTCCCTAGTTTTCCTTTTGCCTCCTATATACTTAAAGAAACCCTTCCTATTGGCCTTGACATCCCTTGCCAGGTTCAATTCCAAGGCTGCCTTGGCTTTCCTCATTTCATCCCTGCATACCCTGACAGCATTCTTATACTCGTCCCAAGCGGTCAGCCCCTTCTTCCGCATACTGTAAACTCCCTTCTTCCACCTGAGCTTTTTCTGAAGATCCCTGCTCAGCCATGCAGGTCTCCTTCTTCCCTTGACTGATTTCTTGCTCTTTGGGATGCACCTATCCTGAGCTTGGAGGAAGTGGTGCCTAAATAACAGCCAGCCCTCTTGAGCCCCCTTACCCTCTAGAGCCCTCTCCCATGGGATTTCTCCAAGCAATTCCTTGAAGAGATCAAAGTTAGCCCTCCTGAAGTTTAAGGTTTCAACCCTCTTGTCATTTTGTGCATACTGCACTTAATCCTGAACTCTGTCTTAAGATTAAAAAAATTAAATCCTTGTTGCCTTTCATTTCCTTTTAAAGCTATTTAATTCAACAATCTCTTCCCTACACACTTTTCGTAAATAATCCAAGTGTTAACAGTCCCATTTCTAGGGTTGGGAATGAGTTGTTCTGTTCTCTGGAAGATAAATAGAATGTGTACAGAAGCAACACAAGTTACTATGGCAGGGGGGTTGGAACTAGATGATCTTTAAGGTCCCTTCCAACCCAAACCATTCTATGACTCTATGATAATAGCATCAAATTCAATTTTCATTTACATCCACACTAGCTAACTTTAAACCTGACATTCTGCACAGAAGCAAAATTGAATGATTATATACAAGAAACTCACATACTGTGCTCAAATTATAAACAATGTCTGCAGAAATGTGGTATTGCTGTTTACTCAACTCTTATTTAGGTGATCCTGCAGCCCTACTAGAGATTTCTTGGTCTTGCATTGAGTCCCAACCCTCTTCATCTCCAAGCATTCCCCAGCCTTGAGAACAGGCTTTGAAAACAAAATCCCAAGGCCCACCTACACCTGAAAAGGAGGACATGGGAAGCCGGTGAACTAACAGTCCACCAACTACTTGCTAAGCACTGCGATATCTTCCTGAGTAAACAGGCTTTGGGTCTTGGTGACCTAAATTTTGCATGTGCTCAGGAGGCAGCATTCGGCTTTTGGAAGAAGGCTGCTGGAAAGGCAGGAAGCTTCAGCACAGAAGAGAGGCTGTCCAAAACTGGCCCTCAGTGAGCACAAAGCAAGAGGCAACTTACTTTCCTTCCAGAGCATTAGTGCCTGATATTTTTTTCCCCAGTTGACATTAAATTACTTAGCAATAGTGTAACTGATTCTTTTTGTGTCTCTGTCACAGCAATTATTTCAGTGGCTTTCTCTATAGCCCCTCAGCAGCTATATATCTCTCTTTGGCCTTAGAATGGAGATCCTAGCCCCTGCCCAGAAACTTTTACTGGCCTGCAACAGGTGGTCTTCTGGGAAAAGTCTTGCTGCTCAGCAAGCATGTGTCAATAAAAATTCTTGTGATAGCCAGGAGAAACATCTGCCATTGTTCTATAACATGGAATAGCCTTAGTGACAGACTCACTGTAGGATTTTGTGGTTGTCTGCATCTATAAGAAATCATAAAAGGAAGAAAAGCAATTTCTTTGCTTTAACATGGTTATAGCTTTTTAGGATTATGCTCAACTAGATCTTTTGGGACATTGTTTAAAAATAACTCAGCTTTGAAGAAGGGAGGGAGCTAGATGGACTGTTTGGAAGAATATTCCTACCAATACAGCTTCAGATCAAAGATACAGAGTTGCCTCAGAACAACACACTTCTTTCCCAAGCAGTGAGGCCTCAAATACTCAAAATCCTCTTCAAATGCAGATCTAAAAATTACTGCAGCAGAGCAAAGGGCAGCTGTGAATAGAAAGGCATCACTTCAAATTTCATCATGTCCCAGCAGTGTCACTCACAAACTATAGGATTGTCTCCACAAGTTGGCTGACTTGCCTCTAGATATTGGTCCTCTACTGCTGTTCACAGCCACCTCCTCCTCCCTGCCACAGGATGCTTCATCTCCTGAAGATTCCATCCTGCCACCTGTCTTCTGCCAGCTTTCCTTGCAATCGTCTCCATGGCAAGCATGAAAATGCCCTACACAGAACGCTGCTTGCACCATACCAAGCAGGTCAGCCATCCTGGAGATAGCCACAAAACTACAATGAGGTTTTGCTAAAACATTGGAAGTATCATTGTTTCTATTTTGCAGGGCTCTAAATAAAGCAATGTTTCATTTTTTTCAAGATGATGTATGAAATATTTTCATAAATAATTTCTACATTGCCAGAGACTATTCATCTTTTACAAAAAAATCAGTCATGGTTGCTTCTCATCAACAAATTTATCAGAACAGATTTATGTGGAAATCAAATACTCTCAACAAGGAACTGCTAAAGGAAGCTGATAATACAGCCTTATTCCTGGTCATTAGAGGCAAATACTATAATGCAGAGTATAACAGTTTTGGAATTCTATATGAATCTAATGAATACATGCAAAGCATTAGCACTGACTGATGTAAAAAACTCTATGAAGTTTTCTAATTAGTGTATGTCTGAGTTGATCTGCAAAACCAGTCTTGTCTTCAGACTGCAAAACAAAACAAACCATACACAGCCACCATCCTTTTTTGCACTGGACTGGATTCAAAATTGGAGTCTGCAACAGTCACATACAAATGGGTTGCAAAGGACTAGATTGTGAAAGGCAGACGTGCACTTCCCACATGCACCAAAAAATGCATGCCCTTACTTCATGCTCACCCACCCATACTAAATATCCGAGTATCAGACTTCAGGGCAGGAACATAGTCACTTAGTACTCCCTGCTCTGGTATGTACACATTTATACTACAATTTCAATAAATTGAAGGTTTTTAATTTTCACAGTCTTTAGTAAGGACCCATTTTCTCTGAAGATTTTTCTACAGCCTACAAATTTTATCAGATAAGGCTTTTCAGTTGTTTTTTTTTTTTAAAGTCAGAATAGAGTGTTGAGCTCCAATTAGCTAGTTGATAAAAAATGCAAATAAAATAAAATTTGGGGATGAGGTGAAAAAGTGAAACAAAATATGAAGCATGAAATCCTATGAATAGAAAATGTGAAATAGCAATACCAAGAGTCTAATTGTCTTCATCTTAATGTCAACTGAGAATAATTTATTAAAGTCACAATGGTGCAAAATCCCTATGAATGACAGTGGAATCAGGACCTCTATCTTTGTATTAGGAATGATGCCATCCTTTTTGACAAACGAAGTCTTGAGCTGCTGTGGCACTTAGTTCTGTCACTGAAAGGCAGTATCTCTAATATATAGTTACATATGAATTGTGTTAGGAATGGGTTAAAGGAATAAATCTGTACTATTTCCAAGAGGCAATGCCAAAAAGGTAATTGCCCATATTCATATCACTATGTTATAGAAAGTGAGAGTTTCAGGTACTGAAAATCTATAAAAACTGAAAATCTGTAAAATACATTTCTCTCTCACACTGAGAAATTAATATAGGACCAAAACCTGAGATTCTGACTCTGATCATGCTCAGACAAAACTCCCACTGAAGTCAATGGGAGTTTTGCCAGGGAGAGGATTAAAGACAGTATGATTGTCTGCATTCTACCAGAGATGTAAAAGCTATCTAGCCAGGTTTTCATAGCAGTGTCACTGAGGATATTAAAATCGGCAAGAGTTTGATCTTTCAGCCTTTTCACTCATGCAATCACATGGACTTGCAGAGGAGGGATGGATGTGATGGGGACAAGCCAGCATGCCAGACATTGCTTATCACTGGGCTGGGAGCCAGCAGAAGTGAATTTCTCCTGCAGTATCTTGCTTCCCTCCTCCTCTTTAAGGCCCAACAAGAAGCAGGAAAGCGGTAAATAAGCAAGCCTGTATCCTTGGAAATCAGCACTATCTGGAGGCAGGGCAGCATGCTCATCATCACAAAAATCTGCTGAAGCCATCCACCATATACGTGCCTCCACAGCATTGTGCTCTGTGCCCACAGAGATAACACACCTCAGAAGAGAAATGGCAGGAAGTATCAATATGTAACAGCTTCATTGGGCTTCTGCTGTGGTGGCAGGGCCTCACAGGTAACCAGAGGTAGCTGTTATCCCTAGGGAGATACCAGGCTCTGCAGGGAGGGGACGTCACACTGTCTTAGGGGTCCTTGGGTTTTGCTGGCTGCTCCCTCTGCTCACGTTACCTTTGGTGGGTACAAAAAATAATGTTAAAAATATATGGTTCATCAAGTGAGTGGTTTGGATGTTTTTGTGCTTCAATACAACTCCCAGAGGCTTTAGAATTTTGTTTGATAAGATGGTAACAATACTTCTTACTTTACCAGCCAATTCCTCCATGTATTGGTAGCAAAATCTATGGAATGTAAATACGATGACTTAAAACTCGGGAGTCCCAGACTTTGCAAGTAACAGAAAAAGTCCGGAGGAAGGAAAACTTTCCCTTGGTTGAAGAGGAACAAGTTAGAGAACAACTAAGTAAACTGGATATTCACAAGTCCATGGGGCCTGATGGGATGCACCCACGAGTGCTGAGGGAGCTGGTGGAAGTCATTGTTGGGCCGCTCTCCATCATATTTGAAAGGTCCTGGAGAACAGGTGAGGTGCCTGAGGACTGGAGGAAAGCCAATGTCACTCCAGTCTTCAAGAAGGGCAAGAAGGATGACCCGGGAAACTACAGGCCAGTCAGCCTCACCTCCATCCCCGGAAAGATGATGGAACAGCTTGTTCTGGCTGTCGTCTCCAAGCATCTGGAGGAAAAGAAGGTTATCAGAAGTAGTCAACATAGATTCACCAAGGGGAAGTCATGTCTGACTAATCTGATAGCCTTCTACGATGGCGTGACTGGATGGATGGATGAGGGGAGGGTGGTGGATGTTGTCTACTTTGACTTCAGCAAGGCTTTCGACACTGTCTCCCACATCATCCTCACACACAAGCTTAGGAAGTGTGGGTTAGATGAATGGACAGTGGGGTGGATTGAACAGTGGTTGACAGATAGAGCTCAGAGGGTTGTGGTTAGTGGTGCAGAGTCCAGTTGGAGGCCAGTAACAAGTGGTGTCCCTCAGGGGTCAGTACTGGGTCCAGTCCTGTTCAATATATTCATCAATGACCTGGATGAAGGGATAGAGTGTACCATCAGCAAGTTTGCTGATGACACAAAACTGGGAGGGGTGACTGACACGCCAGAAGGCTGTGCCGCCATACAGCGTGACCTGGACAGGCTGGAGAGTTGGGCAGAAAAAAACCTGATGAAATTCAACAAAGGCAAGTGTAGGGTACTGCATCTGGGGAGGAATAACCCCATGCATCAGTACAGGTTGGGGGCTGACCTCCTGGAGAGCAGCTGTGTGTAAAGGGACCTGGGAGTCCTGGTGGACAACAGGGTGACCATGAGCCAGCAATGTGCCCTGGTGGCCAAGAAGGCCAATGGCATCCTGGGGTGCATCAAGAAGAGTGTGGCCAGCAGGTCATCCTCCCCCTCTACTCTGCCCTGGTGAGGCCACATCTGGAGCACTGTGTCCAGTTCTGGGCTCCCCAGTTCAAGAAGGACAGGGAACCGCTGTAGAGGGTCCAGCAAAGGTCTACTGAGATGATTAGGGGATTGGAGCATCTTTCTTATGAGGAAACGCTCAGGGACTTGGGTCTTTTTAGTCTAGAGAAAAGAAGACTGAAGGGGGTCTTATCAATGCTTATAAATACTTAAAGGGAGGGTGCCAGGTGGATGGGAACAGTGTTTTTTCAGTGGTGCCCAGTGATAGGACAAGAGGTAACAGGCACAAACTTGAGCATAGGAAGTTCCATTTTAACATGAGGAGGGACTTCTTTACTTTGAAGGTTGCAGAGCAGTGGAACAGGCTGCCCAGAGAGGTGGTGGAGTCTCCCACACTGGAGACATTCAAAACCTGCCTGGACACCGTTCTGTGCAACCTGCTGTAGGTGACCCTGCTGTGGCAGGGGGGTTGGACTAGATGATCTCCAGAGGTCCCTTCCAACCCTGACCATTCTGTGATTCTGTTAAAAGAGAATTGGTGAGCAGATATGAAAGTTATTATCTCTATAAAATAAGACCATTTCCACATAGACTTAGGAAGAAAAAAAGGCAGACATTCCCAATATTTTTCTGAGGAACAGCAGAACACTTGTTGACATCTAACTTCAAAGAGTGACTATGATGGATATCTTTAATTGCTGCCATTCCTCCTCAAATCATCACGCTATGTTCAGGGTGACTGAAGACACCATGATTCCTAGGTCACCACTAGACTTACAGCTCTGCCCTCTTCTTTAATATGGGGAGAACTCATCTTTGGGACAGATTTTGGAGAAGGGAAGAAAGCTCTGTAGAACTTGCAGCTCCCCTTCCCTAACCACTTACAGGAAATATCTCACTACACTGGCCCAGAAGAATGGAAATATGGAAATTTTTTTTTACTAATAAGGAGATCCTCAAAACTTGAGCATAGCAGGATTAAAGTGTTTGGATGTGAGAGACTGCAGAGAAAATAAGGAACAATTCAGAGAACTACTAGTCTTAGTAGGTGAAGCAAGAGTAAGTTTATGGAGAAACGACAAGAATCGGGACAGGAAAAAAAAGATACAATGTACAGTACTGTAGAAATAGAAGGACAGTGTATGCTGAAAAAGACTGCTGCAAAAAAATAAAAAAAAAGACAAGAATATTTCAATGGAAGAGTGAAATGGATGGAATTAAAAAGCAAAAACAATGAAAAGCAATCACAAAAGAAACAAGGCAATATCATCTCTTCTTTTTTACTCAACATAATTGTAAGGAATTAAAATCAAACCAAATCTCAGAAATGTAATCCAAATTCGTGGAAATATATAGGTTTATCTCAGTCTTTTGCTGCTAGTCTTTGTAACTAACTTTCTGTTAAAAAAACCCCACAAACAACAAAAGTCATCATCTTTCTTATAACAATTTCATAAATCAAAAAGATCAAATGATAAAGTCAGGACTGGATAGGTAAATATGATGAAAATGAATGTATAATGTTATGTCTAAATGTAGTCCCTGTTCTTGCAAAATACTTGTACCTTTGTTTAACTGTACTCGTTATAGTACTCTCCATTGAACAGTTAAGTGTGTGTGTAAGTATATAGTCTGCAGGACCAACAGTATAGTTTGCTATTCTTGCTCTTGGATCAGACTCAGCATTTCAGCCTACTAAAGATTTATACCCTTACCCAAAAGTATGGACTGTATTAAGTACTGCCTAACTGAACATGTAAGTGATGACAGTGGTTCAAAACCCAAAAGCACTAACACACAGTATTGACCCCTTTATGCAAACAATTAATACTATCCTTAGTCTTTCTGTTAAAGTCAATAGAGCCACATACATAAATAAGATTTGCAGGACCAACTCTACAATTTACTGCTTTAGGATTTAAGGCCATATTCTGAAAATACAAAAGAAGTTAACTTTGAGTATGCGAGTCTTCCCATTGAAATCAATGGAATTACACACACATTCAAATTAAACATGTGGAAGAGTTTTCCAGAGCTAATAATGTAATAAAATAAAAGCAGCTTCGTAGTTCACCTTTGATAAATATGTTTCATAGAATCATAGAATGATTAGAGTTGGAAGGGACCTTGAAGATCATCTAGTTCCAACGCCCCTCCATGGGCAGGTACACCTTCCACTGGACTAGGTTGCTCAAAGCCCCATCCAGCCTGGCTGTGAATACTTCCAGGGATGGAGCATCCACAACTTCCCTGGGAAACCTGTTTCAGTTTCTCAACGCCCTCAGATTAAAGAATTACTTCCTAATATCTAATCTAAATCTACCCTCTTTGGCTTTCTGGGCTGTGAGTGCACATTGCTGTCTCATGTTGAGCTTCTCGTCCACCAACACTCCCAAGTCCTTCTCCTCAGGGCTGCTTTCAATCCATTCTCCGCCCAGCCTGTATTTGTGCTTGGGATTGTCCCAACCCAGATGTAGGACCTTGTGCTTGGCCTTGTTGAACTTCATGAGTTTTGCACAGGCCCACCTCTCCAGCCTGTCCAGGTCCCTCTGGATGGTATCCCTCCCCTCCAGCATGTCAACCACACCACACAGCTTGGTGTCATTGGCAAACTTGCTGAGGGTGCACTCAATCCCAACATCCATGTCGCCAACAAAGATGTAAAACAGCACCGGTCCCAGTAACGACCCCTGAGGAACGCCACTCGTAACTGGTCTCTGCTTGGACATTGAGCCATTGACGGCAACTCTTTGAGTGCGGTCATCCAGCCAGTTTGTTATCCACCAACTGGTCCTTCCGTCAAATCCATGTCTCTTCAAATTAGAGACAAGGATGTCATGCGGAACAGTGTCAAACGCTTTGCACATGTCCAGGTAAATGACATCAGTTGTTCTTTCCTTATCCAGCAACGCTGTAACATCGTTGTAGAAGGCCACCAAATTTGTCAGGCACGCTTTGCCCTTAGTGAAGCCATGTTGGCTGTCACTAATCACCTCCTTATTTTCCATGTGCCTTAGCATGGTTTCCAGGAGGATCTGCTCCACGATCTTGCCAGGCACAGAGGTGAGAATGACTGGCCTGTAGTTCCCTGGGTCTTTCATGACTTCTCAAATATGATGGATAGTGGCTTGGCAACTTCATCCCATGGATGAATCTCATCAGGTCCCATGGACTTGTGCACCTTCAGGTTCCTCAGCTGGTCTTGAACCTGGTCTTCTACAGTGGGCAGTTCCTCATTCTCTCAGTCCCTGCCTTTGCCTTCTGCAACTTGGGCGATGTGGCTAGAGCACTTGCCAGTGAAGACCAAAGCAAAAAAGTCATTGAGTACCTCAGCCTTGTCCATGTTCCGGGTGACCAGGTCTCCCGTTTCCTTCTGGAGAGGGCCCACATTTTCCCTAGTCTTCCTTTTGTCCCAGACATACCTATAGAAGCTTTTCTTGTTGCCCTTGATGTTATTTATAAAAAACAATATCTTTCAAATTATGTTCAAACAGAAAAAAATTGTCAGAGGAAACAATGTAACATAATTTCTTCTGAATGTCATTTTAAAGAGACAGTAAGAACAAGGCAATAGAAAAGAGTGTGATAGCTTATTTTTGGACTTTCTTGAGTTTTATAGCTGCATCAGGGATTGGCTTCTCCCTGCTGTTGCAGAACCAGATTTGAATATACTTCTAGGGTTCTCCAAACACAACCAATTTCTAAATGAGAAGTCCAAGGGAGGTGGCACTTCACTTGGTAAGAACACAGTCCACTCCCTAGTGTGCAGCATGCAACTTCCATAAATAAGCTCAACGGCCCCTCTCTATATCTTTTCTTTATTTCATTTACCTATTGAGTGGAATCTCATGAAATAAAACAAAATCTAAATGAAATAAAATAAAATATGAGAAATCATGCTTAAAAATAAGGTCAAAGAAAAAATAATGCAAAGGACCAAACACAAATGAATACCTGACAATCAAACATAAAAGGCATTTAACACATACATAAAATGTTAAACAAAAACTTTACATGAATTTACGAACCCGAAAACATTGGCTCTAGCTTGCAGCCAGGGAATTTATTTATTAAATTTTGTTCTTGTTTTTAACCTTGTTTCAGTAAGTTCACAATGTTTATAAAGAGCTGAAAGCTTATCTATATTCCACATCACTCTAAAGAAACTAAGATTTAACCCTCCTTACCCTATAAGATACCCTTACAGAATAGGTATGAGGCCCTGGGTACGGTAGATAATGAGATAGAGGAGGAACTTATGCAAACAGTCTTGCCAAGGTCAGAGCAATCAACCCCTCGCAACAAAACCTGCATTAAGACCAGCACTGAGAAGAAACAGCAGTGAGTTATGGTCATAGGTGACTCCCTCCTGTGCGGAACAGAGGCACCCATTTGCAGACCGGACCCTCTTTTCAGGGAAGTTTGCTGCCTTCCTGGGGCCCGAATTAGGGACGCCACCACAAGACTGAAAAGCTTAGTACAACCTTCAGACTACTATCTGTTCCTGCTCTTTCATGTTGGTACTAATGATGTCACAAGAAAAAGTCTGACGTCGATCAAAAGAGCTTTCATATCCCTGGGAAGAATGCTAAAAAATTCAGGAGCACAGGTAGTGTTTTCCTCAATCCTCCCAGTAATGGGGGGGGGGAGACTTTGGAAGAAACAGGCATGTCCAAGACATCAACACCTGGCTCAAGGGCCAGCGCCTCCACAAAAACTTTGGGGTTTTAAATCATGGAAGAGCCTTCAAGTCACAAGGTATGCTGGGGGCTGACAGGATCCACCTGTCCTAATGGGGAAAATGCATCTTTGGGCCTAAGCTGGTGGGACTGATCAAGAGAGGGCTTTAAACTAGAATTGATGGGGGAAGGGGATACCATCTGGAATGCTGAAGGTAAGCCAAGGGTCAGCATGACATTGCCTGAGAGTGGCAACACTAATGGGAACATTTAAGCTGCTCCAGGGAGCACTGAGGGCTCAGGAGCACATCTGAAATGCTTGTACACCAATGACGCAGTATGAGAAACAAACAGGGTGAACTGGAGGTGTTGGTCAGTTCCCAGAGCTATGATGTCATTGGTATTAGTGAGACTTGGTGGAATGAGTCCCATGATTGGAGTGCTGGGATGGAGGGCTACAGACTGTTCAGGAAGGATAGGAAGGGCAGGCGAGGTGGAGGAGTTGAACCCTGTATGTAAGGGAGAGGTTTAATTGTACAGACCTTACAGTTAGGGATGATGTGGTTGAGAGCCTCTGGGTGAGGATTAGGGGGATGGAAAACAAAGCAGATGTCATAGTGGGTATCTACTACCAATTGCCCAGCCAGGATGATAGCACTGATGAGTTATTCTATAGGCAATTAGGAGAAATCTCTGGATCGGTAGCCCTTGTCCTTATGGGAGATTTCAACTTCCCAGATATCAGCTGGGAATATCATACTGCTGTGATGAGCAAGTCTGGGAAATGCCTGAAGTTTGTGGAAGATAACTTCTTATCACAAGTATTCAGTGAGTCAACTAGGAAAGGTGCCCTCCTAGACTTCTTGTTTGTGAAAAGAGGACTCATGGGAGATGTGATGGTAGGTGGCTGTCTTGGCCACAGTGATCACAAAATGGTTGAGTTTAAAATTTTCAGTGTAATGAGAAAAAAGGTAAGCAAAGTCTCTCCCCTGGATTTCAAGAGAGCAAACTTTAAGCTACTCAGGGAGCTACTTAGCAGTGTCCCCTGGGAATCTGCTTTTGAGGGCTTAGGGGTCCATTGAGTGCTGGTCAGTGTATAAGAACCACCTTTTAAAAGCACAGGCACAGGCAATCCTATTGTGTCATAAGTCAAGCAAGCAGGGCAGAAGACCAGCTTGGCTGAACAGGGAGCTCCTCTTGGAACTCAAGAGGAAAAAGAAATTGTATGATCTCTGGAAACAAGGTCAGGCTTTGCAGGAAGATTACAGAGCTGTGGTTCATCTATTACAGGGAGAAGACACAAAAAGCCAAAGCTCAACTAGAGTTGAAACTGGCCAGTGTTGTGTCAGAAAACAAGAAAGGCTTTTTTAGTATGTTAATAGCAAGAGGAGGTCCAAGGAAAACATTGGACCAGTACTTGTTGAAGATGGTCACCTGACAAATAGGGATGAAGAAAAAGCAGAGGCAGTCCATGCTTTTTTTGTAACAGTCTTTAACAATACTGATAGACCTCAGGCTGCCCAGTCCTCTGAGTTGGAAGACCACAACAGCGGGAACAGTGACTTTCCATTTGTGGACACTGAAATTGTAAGGGACCAGCTGTATCAGCTGAATGTTCACAAGTCCGTGGGGCCTGGTGGGGTTCATCCCAGAGTGCTGAAGGAGCTAGTGAATGTTACAGCAGGACCCCTCTCGATCATCTACCAGAGGTCTTGGGAGTCTGGGGAGGTCCCTGCTGACAGGAAGCTAGCCAATGTTAGTCCAATTTATAAGAAGGGCGTGAGGGAAGACCCAGGAAACTACAGACCTGTTAGTCTAACCTCAGTACTTGGGAAAACTATGGAGAAGATCATACTGGGTGCTATTGAAAGGCATTTAAAGGACAATGCAATCACCAGGCACAGTCAACGTGGGTTCACAAAGGGAAAGTCCTGTCTAACTAATTTGATATCCTTCTACAATAAGGTCACCTACCTAGTGAAAGAAGGGAAGGCGGTGGATGCGGTTTTTCTGGATTTTAGGAAGGCTTTTCATACTGTCCCTCACAGCATCCTTCTGTCCAACTGTGAGATGAGCAGGTTCATGCTGCGCCGGGTGAAGAACTGGCTGAAGGGCAGAGCTCAAAGCATTATAGTGTATGGGGCTTCATCTGGCTGGCAACTGGTCACCAGCAGTGTTCCTCAGGGCTCAGTTCTAGGGCCAGTTCTGTTCAATATTTTAATCAGTGATCTGGACGCAGGAGTTGAATGCACCATTAGCAAGTTTGCTGATGATACTAAACTGGGAGGTGCTGTTGAATCTCTCGAGGGCCAAGAAGCCTTGCAGAGGGATCTAGATTGGAGCACTGGGCAATCATTAATGGCATGAAATTGAATAAGAACAAATGCCTGATTCTGCACCTGGGACAGAGTAATGCCAGGCACAAATATAGACTGGGAGAGGAGTGGCTGGAGAGCAGCCCTGCAGAAAGGGATTTGGGGGTGCTGGTTGACAGCAGGCTCAGTAGGAGCCAGCAGTGTGCCCTGGCAGCCAAGAGGGCAAATCACATTCTGGGGTGCATTAAAAACAGTATAACCAGCCAGTCAAAAGAGGTGATTTTCACGCTGTATTTAGCGTTGCTGCAGCCTCACTTTGAGTATTGTGTTCAGTTCTGGGCCCCACATTTTAAGAAGGATGTTAATATCCTTGAATGCATCCAGAGGAGGGCAACAAGGCTGGTGAAAGGGCTGGAAGGAATGTCCTATGAGGAGCAGCTAAGGACTTTGGGTTTGTCTAGTTTGGAGAAAAAGAGACGACTGAGGGGCGACCTCATTGCTCTGTACAGCTTCCTGAAGAGGGGAAGTAGAGATGAAAGCGCTGATCTCTTCTCCCTGGTATCTAGTGATAGGACACATGGGAATGGTTCAAAGCTGCGCCAGGGGAGGTTCAGACTTGACATCAGGAAACGGTTCTTTACCAAGAGGGTGGTCAAACACTGGAACAGGATTCCTAGAAAGGTGGTCGATGCCCCATGCCTGTCAGTGTTTAAGAGGCATTGTTCAAATCAATGCCCTTAATAACATGCTTTAACTGTTTTGGTCAGCCCTGACGTGGTCAGGCAGTTGGACTAGATGATCGTTGTAGGTCCCTTCCAACTAAACTATTCCATTCCATTCCATTCCATTCCATTCCATTCCATTCTAGGCAAAATCTCTATCTGCCTTAAGTAAATGGGAGTTCTGCTACCAGTTTCAAGAGAAATTGAATTTGACTGTTAGTAATTAAGTAACAGTGACTAATTCCTTTATATTGCATTTTCTTACTCGTTTTAAACCTTGAGGCACTCCTAGTATTTCCACATTGCAAATGGGTAATGGCATATTCAGAAATGTATTAGCTTTAAGCCACTGCACGTTTCCAAAATGGTGTGGGCAAAATTCCTTTTCTACAAAACAATTGATAGTATTAATTTTAAGACACCAACAAAACCAACAAGATTTTATTAATTCATAGACAAAAATATAACATCAGTACAAATGTATAGTATTTCAGAACAGCTAGGCTTCTGCACAGGGACTGTTTTAACTGGAGAGGAAGGCTCTAGGATAGACTAGTATTTACAAGATGAGTCTTGTAAGGTTATAGTCACATGTAGTAATGAGTATCTTAATAACTTATAAGGATTACTAAGTTATTGTTGGAATTGGTGCTCTTGCTAGTTCTACTGCTTTATAAAATATCTTAAATTGAATTAATACACCTTTGCCATACTGTGGGTCCACGAAATTCCTGAGAGGAGAATTCAAAACTGTACCACTGAAAATCCAGATCATCACACAGAATACTAACAACACAGCCCTAAAAGTCTACTGTAATGTTAAGAAAAATGCACACTTGTAAAGTATGTTGACCTTCATGACTGTCTATGCATGTTGCAAACAGAGTTTGAGGAAGATTGAGGATCTGTTTCTACATGTTGTACAAAGGTAATAGGCTTTTCCAGGCCTTTATGCCATATTTTTACTAAGTGGCTGTGGTTAATTATTATGTCCTAGGTAATTTTCTGATGGATGTTTGGAAGTTAGGGGTTAGAGAATTATCATCACGGTTTTGATAGTGTAGCATTTAAAGCTACTGCTTGGTTGCTACCTTCCCTTCAGATTTGCTAGGCCTTTCAGACCCTTTCTACGGATTTTTGTTTTCTTAAATCTGTAAGACTGCATACATTTTTGGAGAGTAAGTCAAAGGACATCTATATGTATTTACACAACTATACAAATTTATGCTGCACTTAACACTGAGACAAATCATTGCAAGGAATGCTTTCTGGCCTTTGAGTTTTTTCCTTACCTGGTCTGGTGCAATCACAGTGAAACCAGAATGTTGTGTTTAAAGTCACTTCTGAATTTTCATTTCAGAAGTTTTTAACTGATGAACTTCTATTAAGTGTACAGCACTATGCAAAACACAGGTAGACAATAGCTCTGCTTATATTCTTAGTTACATCAGCATGCATATTAGTTACTCTAGTAGCCAAAAGCAATGTCTAAAACCAGTATGGAAAGAGAATCAGATCTAGGACCTGAATAGTCCATAAGAGTCGACAAGTCCACAAGGGAGTCCTGCAAGTCCTATTAAAGGCATGATAATTAATCACAATAAATACATCTTTAATCACATATTAAAGTGTTCATTGGCACAAAAAAAAAAATCTTATCATATCTATTCAACTATAACATAGAACCAAAAAAGACAGAGCATTCCACCTACCAATAACTTACTTTTTCCCAGCCAGGATCAGTATAACTGGAACAACTTTTTTTTTGCAACTTGTTAATTTCTATAAATGTAGGTAAACTCTTCTTCAAACTCTGCAAATTTCATGTCAAATTCAATGAATGCTTTCCAGTGGAAACCTATCTTTGAGGCCAAATTTACAAAGACAGAAGAGTTGCTGCACTTGTACTAAATGTCCAGTGGCTAGGATGTGTATCCAAGATGTAAGAGACCAGTTTGATTTCCTTTTGAGTGCCCCAAGCACTGTTGTCTAAAAACCAGGCATATTCCTCCAATTTTATGCATCTGGCTTTTAAAATTTCTTTTGCTTTTCTTATGTGTGGGTTTAATGAAGCATTCTGTAGAGACTGAAATGAAGTTAGTGGAAACTTCTTGGTGTAGAAAACAAAACAAAACAAAAAAACCCAATTAATTTCTATTCATATCAGCATCTTTTGGTTTGATGTATAACCTACACAGAAGTAACCACTAGTTTACAGAAGTGAAAAAATAAATAAATATTGACTTTTTCCACTGAAACATAGAAAGCAACCAGGTAGAGGATGTGGAAAAGAAAAGGACACAGAAATACAGAAAAATTAGGCAGGGGGAAGGTTCTTACAGGAGAAAGGTGAAAGAGCAAAAAAAATGACTGAAACGTAGAGATGCAGAAACTGAATAGGAATACTTTAGAAAAAATGATTCCAAGGAAATTAAAAAAAAAAAAAAAGCTACAAACCCATTAAGCAGCAGGCAATCTGGACTTACTTTGTATACTAGCTCTCTGACTATTTGGAGTAATTGAGCTAATATAACCAAAATATTATGGGGAGCAGGTAGTTAGAAAATGATTTGACATGTCTTTAACAACTAAACTCTCAATTGGCTTCTCAGAGTTCAAAAGGAGTCAGTTAGGCGAGTTGAGGCAAAACCTGATTTTGGCTCGAGTTGCTGCCAGGGCACTAGATTCTGAGTTTAATATTTAAAAAAAAAATAAAATACAAGCGCTACTGTTATGTAAGCTGCCATTCACGCTTGCAGAACAAAGTACACTGAAGAATAAAAATAAAAATCTTAAAATAAAAGTGGAAGAGAGAAAAAAAGCTATCCATCTTCCCTGTACAAGGAATGACAAAACTTCATTCATCCTCTAAGGGAACATTATGTATCTATCTCTCTCAGATGCAAGGAGAACGTGCTACGTAAAGTGTAAAATGAACCGTGTTATTAATATGGATCTAGCTGAGCCAACAGTGAGGTTTTGGGTTTTTTAAATCTGACAATTGGCTTTCTGGAAGTATCACAGCTGACTATCTCATGAGCTTTGCAGTTCTGTATCTCACATACTAGATGATCTGTAACTTCCTAAGGTTTTATTCTCATTAGGAGCTGGATAAAATGCCTTTGAGACCTATTCCTTTCAGCCTTCCTATTCATTGTATTACTTTTAATAATCACATGGTTCACAAAAAAAAAAAAGCATAAGAGGAAAAACCCCATATATTTCTACACACTGAACTCATTCTGAAAGAAGAGCCTATCATAAATATCATTCTTCTTATATGTGAAGAAGCCATTTTTTCCTCTTTCAACTAGCACACAGAATAGATCTGGTTAGTTAATGGCATGATAACACCTAATGCATTTTATTGCCAGATTTGGAAGCATCATTGGTATGGAGATAGTCAAATATCCATGGGCTCAATTTCTGCCCATCCCAAACAATCTCCATCACACCCCTTCTCACAGGCCATATTCCCTATGAGCCTCCACCTAAGTCATTCAGGAAGGAAAATGGTCATCTTATGAACTTTTTCATAAAGTGAAAGTTGTCCGAGATCCTTTTTACTCCAAAAAGATATGAAATAATATATTCCTATGATTCGTACATAAATTGGAGGTCTACAGGCGAACTTTCTTGGTCATTACAAATCTCATCTAAACTCTTCCAGGGAAGTTTCCTATAACAATGACTTAAGTGAATTCAGAATTAAGTCTTCATATACTTACATTGTGCTCTCCAAATATGCTTCTAAATGTCTGAAGACTTGCATCAATTCAGGGATTGTATATGTAAACCCAAACATTCAAGGGAAAGTACAAACAAAATAAATGTTGAACAATTAAAAGTTTTGAAGATGTTAAGCCTCATTCTGCTTTTTTTTTCTTCACCAAGTACATACGGTTTATCCTAAGCAGAGTGTTACTTGGGGCTTTGATCCAAACAGAGTATTTGGAAACAAAAATCAGCTTGCATTTTTACTTTTTCCAATTTGGAGGCAATCAAGTATACCATGACATGTATCTCTAGTCCTTTCAAATGAACAGTGTTTTACATGGAGAAAGCTCAAACTGCTGAGTAAAAGGGAGGAAAGTAAAGAAAAGAAAGATGTAGTTGTATTACCTAAAAAGATATTCTTATCAATTTTGTCGATTTCTAATTTCAAGTAGAAAATTAAATTAAATAATTCATTTCTAGTTTTAGCTGCTTGAACCACTGCTTTAAAGAGCAGTGCTGGCTAATGCTGCAGCAAAATGAGGACAAAATGTCACCTCACATTTATTTTTAAAACTCTAATGATAAAAATAAATGTTATTTTTTACCTAAGGATACAAGCATGGATAGAAGACAAACAAATGAAAACCTAAGAGTTAAACACAGAGACTTGGACACACTCTGACTCATTAAGGGACCAGGAATCCCCAGAACCTTTTGGGTCTGAATTTCACATTGGTCCTTTCCAGATCATATTTTCCAATGACTGACTTTATTTAGTAATTGGAGAAATTAAGACCAGAAGAGGTTAAACAATCTATCCTATAACCTGAGGACTAATTAGAGTAAATCCAAACTTAGAATTTATGCTCTTATTTATAGTTCTTCAGTAATTGAAGTATTTTAAAAAGATTTTTTTTCCACTATCACTAGTATTTATTCTAATGTTTAAATTTATGCACCACAGATATGGATACAGAGTTTATCGTTTAATGGAGGCTGCCACCTGTATGAGATTTCCAAATGGGCTTAATAAAATTGGAGCCATTAACATTAGTGTTGCATGCAGCATTCAATCTATTTAATGGTTTGGTTCATTGATCTACAAGTTCATATAACTAGGAAGGGGGTCAAATAGAATTATATGTACTTTAGTAAAGGATCCTATAAATCTCTTCTCAGTGTAAAATGAGTTAAGATCAAGACATAGTAAAATTTGACCTGTCTACTCAGCATTTCAGAGGCCAAAAATATTTTGGGTTAACAGTACCCTAACCTGCCAAAAATTATCATTTAATACCTTAATCTGGTTTACCTTCTGATTTGTTTTGTTTTCTTTTCTTTTATTTCCTGGTATGAGGTTCTGAAGGGAGAGGCTGCAGTGCAGACCTCAGACTGCAGGAGGTGTTTAGACCTTTCTCCTGGGGAAGGGATAAGTGGCACACCTGCCTGCAAAAGGTGTGCACAAGTGGAGGACCTCCTGCAGCAGATGGCTGAGCTGCAGGAGGTGGTGAGGAGACTGTGTAGCATCAGGGAGGCTGAGAAAGAGATAGATAGCTAGTTCCAAGCACAGTCTGCAGTGGACCCACAGCCCATGGCCAAAGAGCCAAAAACTCCCAGCCCCATGTCTCTTCTCACACCTGAAAAGCCGCCCCTGCAGCCCACCCCCACCCCCCTCCAAGACTTTGTCGTATAAACCCAATACACAGGATTTCTGGGGAAAAAAATTGGCTACATGCCATTTAAAGACCGCTAGGCAAGGATGAATGTGAATACAAAATGCACCCCTCGGAATAATCCCAGACTTTTTACATCATTCATTTTATTACATGAAAGACCCTGGATATACGTTACCTCCTACCAGAGGGGAGTTCTGGGATCATGATGAGACACAGGTATTGGAAATATATGCAAAAATGTAAGTCACTTGATTATATTTTCTGCAAGGTTGAATAAATACTATAGACATTATCCCCTACAATGCAAGGCAATTACTTAAGGTACTGAGTTCCAGGCACTTCTGAGAGTTCACCTATATAGCCCTTAGTTATGATGGTGAACACTGGTCAACAAGAACAAAACCAGTGGGGCCTATGAGATGGCTCTCATCAGAAATGGTCACCAAGCATTCCCTAAGCTAATTCCTTCACTAAGTATTCCCTAGCTAAATCAGAGGCTCATAGGCCCCAATTCCGAAACTCAGAGTGGTCATCAACACAGCAAAACGCAGTGCCAAGTCAGGTCCCAAGAAAGAATAGCTGAGTTCAGAGCCAGCTAAAAAACCCAGAACCAGCTGGGTTGCTGTACCCAGATAATTGAGCTAGTTGGTTTTTTATGTTTGTTTTTATTTCTGCTTGCAGACAAATGTATTTTCTAAGAGCAGTGCTTTGTCCCTAGAATGGAAGCGATATCACCAAAGAAACATGTGCCTACAACTCCTCCCAGTAGATTAAAAAGAGATGTGGTTTGAGCATATGAAGACACAGAATCAAAATCCCTAATTACACTTCATAGAGGAAATTCTGACTGCTTTAAATCCAATGAGACAACTTTTACTGACTTTTGCAGGATCAGAATTTAACTTCAGGCACACAGGACTAGATACAAAGTTTAGTGAAGCCAATAGGCTTGTGCAATGGGCTTGTACAAATTTCAGGGGGACAAGATTAAAGGGAGGGCACGGACAGGTGATGTTACAGTGGGGATCTGCTACAGGCCACCTGAACAGGAAGACCGAGTGGATGTGGCCCTCTATAGACAGATAGGAGCAGCCTCACATTCGCAAACCTTGGTCCTCATGGGGGACTTCAACCACCCCGATATCTGTTGGAGGGACAACACAGCAGGGCATAAGCAATCCAGGCAGTTCCTGGAATGCGTCGACGATAACTTCCTTCTCCAAGTGATAGAGGAGCCAACGAGGAGAGGTGCCATGCTGGACCTTGTTCTCACCAACAAGGAGAGGCTGGTGGGGAATGTGAAGCTCAAGGGCAGCCTTGGCTGCAGTGACCATGAGATGGTGGAGTTCAAGACCCTTAGGGCAGTGAGGAGGGCGCACAGTAAGCTCGCTACCCTGGACTTCAGGAAAGCAGACTTTGGCCTCTTCAGGGATCTGCTTGGCAGATCTTGCTTCCCCTGGAGGGAAGAGGGGCCCAAGAAAGCTGGTTAATATTCAAGGATCACCTTCTCCAAGCTCAGGAGCGATGCATTCAGATGAAGAGGAAGTCAGGCAAAAATGCCAGGAGGCCTGCGTGGATGAAAGAAGGAGCTCCTGGAAAAACTCAAACACAAAGAGGAAGCCTACAGAGGGTGGAAGTAAGGACAGATAGCCTGGGAGGAATACAGAGAAATTGTCCGAGCAGCCAGGGATCAGGTTAGGAAAGCTAAAGCCCAGATAGAAATAAATCTGGCCAGGGACATCAAGGGCAGCAAGAAAAGCTTCTATAGGTATGCCAGTGACAAAAGGAAGACTAGGGAAAACGTGGGCCCACTCAAGAAGGAAACGGGAGAACTGGTCACCTGGGACATGGACAAGGCTGAGGTACTCAGTGACTTTTTTGCTTCAATCTTCACCGGCAAGGACTCTAGCCACACCACCCAAGTCGCAGAAGGCAAAGGCAGGGACCGGGAGAATGAGGAACCGCCCCCTGTAGGAGAAGACCAGGTTCGAGACCAGCTGAGGAACCTGAAGGTGCACAAGTCCATGGGACCTGATGAGATTCATCTGTGGGTCTTGAGGGAGCTGGTGGATGAAGTTGCCAAGCCACTATCCATCATATTTGAGAAGTCATGGCAGTCTGGTGAAGTTCCCGCTGACTGGAAAAGGGGAAACATAACCTCCATTTTTAAAAAGGGTAAAAAAGAAGACAAGGGCAACTACAGGCCAGTCAGTCTCACCTCTGTGCCCGGCAAGATCGTGGAGCAGATCCTCCTGGAAACTCTGCTAAGGCACATGGAAAATAAGGAGGTGATTGGTGACAGCCAGCATGGCTTCACTAAGGGCAAAGCGTGCCTGACAAATTTGGTGGCCGCCTACGACGGCGTTACAGCATTGGTGGATAAGGGGAGAGCAACAGATGTCATCTACCTGGACTTATGCGAGGCATTTCACACCGTTTCACATGACATCCTTGTCTCTGAATTGAAGAGACATGGATTTGACGGATGGACCACTCGGTGGATAAGGAATTGGCTGGATGGCAGAATTCAAAGAGCTGTGATCAACGGCTCGATGTCCGGGGGGAGACCAGTGACAAGTGGCATTCCTCAGGGGTCAGTACTGGCACTGGTGTTGTTTAACATCTTTGTTGGCGACATGGATGTTGGGATTGAGTGCACCCTCAGCGAGGTTGCCAGCTACACTAAGCTGTGTGGTGTGGTCGACATGCTGGAGGGAGGGGATGCCATTCAGAGGGACCTGGACAGGCTTGAGAGGTGGGCCTGTGTGAACCTCATGAAGATCAACAAGGCCAAGTGCAAGGTTCTGCACGTGGGTTGGGGCAATCCCAAGCACAAATACAGGCTGGGTGGAGAATGGATTGAGAGCAGCCCTATGGAGAAGGACTTGGGGGTGTTGGTGGATGAGAAGGTCAACATGAGCCGGCAATGAGTGCTCACAGCCCAGAAAGCCAACCGCATCCTGGGCTGCATCAAAAGTAGTGTGGTCACTAAACTATTGCTTGAGGAAGGGTGGGGGGATGTTTAATGGCAGGTTGTTTGCTGTGACCATATTGTGTTTTCACAAGATAACAGAAAAATTAAGCACAGCCTTTTGTGCATCTCTATACTATGCAACTCAGGAAGTTCCTTCTCATGAATGCAAAATATTCATTCACATTTTGGGGAGGATTTGATTTACCTTGTTTTATAAATATTTTCCATGGCATTTTAGATATTTTATTCCCTCCCACTTCCCTACTAAGAGCATATACTAAGCTGCACCAACTATAAAATGATGTCTGTATGCTAAGTTGAGGCTAATTTTACTCTCACCGAACTCCATGGAAAACCACTCATAGAGTTCACAGGTAGCTGGTTTGATCTTTTTATCCAGAATTTCCAAGATACACATTTAAAATGTATTATGTGACCAATACTGACTGTAAAAATTTCTCTTCACCTTTGCCTTATTTTCCTCATGCTCAAATATCCCGGGTTGTTTATCTTCATCCATTATTTCTCATTATATGCTTATGTTGCCAGCTCTTCAGAGCAGGCATTCTTTTATTATCAGTCTGGGTATTACGTATCAATATGGTGTTCTAATCTCAGGTCTTTAAATATTGCTTTAAAATAAATTCAATAATATTGATGGTGATAAATTGTGAAAGTGTTTCTGGGACTTTGGATTATGGATAGTTTATAGATAGACCCATACTGCAAAGCTCACGCATGACTCTCAACTTTGGAGAAGTCTGAGGTTCATTTCAGGCACAACTGAACATCATTCCTTTCTGATGAAACATTCAGGGGTTATTTGTAGCTCACAGTGACATTTCACCATTACCACGCACAGCATGCAAGTGATAAGTTTTTGAAGGAGTGTACCCAAACAGTGAAGTCATTTTACTGCCTTTGCTAACCATCACTGGTCAAATTAACAGGAAAAAATAAACTCCATAGATGCAGTTGCTGCTTTTTCATAATTTCAGCTAGTTATTCCCCCCAAAATGCATCCTTACTCAAATATGATCTAGATGGCCAATTCCGCAACAGAAAACTACTGAAATCAAACTTACCGATAATGCAAGACCATTATTTTTGTGAGAGAAGTTCTAATTGAAGATACTGAAAAACAACCACCATGTAAGAAGCTATCCAGAAGGTAACTTATTATGTTGCCATGCAAAATACAGTTTTGTTCATTCTCCCTCAGGATAGAGTTTACTTCCTAGTTCTTCCAACAATGCTGTCTTGAAATCCGTAACATAAATTTTGAAAAACCTAACAAGCATTCAGCTTTAAAGCCCAAACATCAGACAGTTCCTGTCATTGCTCTCATTTAGCTTCATTTCTTTCAGGTCTTTAAATGCAATTCAGAAAGCTTCAGCCACAAAGAAAATTTCCACTGAGCTGCTGTTCAGTTCTAGACAGTTTTTTCTAGTCTTTGGCCAAAACTCTCCAGCCCTATCCCACAGGCTCCATGTTGTTTTTCAGGACATTTCACAATGCCTGTCCTCTTTTAATGCTCCCCCAAAGACCAAAGACTGTGTCATATCAGAAGGAGGTGAGAGAAAAGGAGATTACCATCCTAGTGAGCTAATCTGTACTATCTGCTATCTACATTTCTACTCTGTTCAAATCTCACCTGTTCTAGGAACTCTCTTCTACACAGAATATACAAATACCAAATATACAGTAGATATCTCTGAAAAGAGTACTGTCAAGAACAAGTCAGAATCATCAAAATATACAACTATGGGGAAAAATATTCAGTGGTACTATATCATAAGCACGAGTAAGAGGAAGGACATAAGGTTAACAGGAACCTACCAAAAATAACTTGCCACTCTCTCCACAGATCCTCAATTACACATCTGAAGATCAAAAACTCATCTCCTTTAGCACACAGAAAAACACCTTCTGGGCCTCTCAACAAGATAACAAGGAGGGGGGGGGGCGGGCTTTTTTCTTTAGGGTTGGGGGAGAGGCTGTTGTTTTTTTTAAATACAATTCCATCAACGTCTCTTGACACAGACTGATGAGATCAATACAATAATACCATACTGGAGTTGTTACAGGTACCTCTGTGCTACCTGTACCTCCATCTGGCTGTAAATTAATTAAATAAATAAATAAACAGCTAACAGTTCCCCTTCCACAGGGACGTGAGCATTTGCCACTCTTTCCAACTGCCATTTCCCAAGACACATACACAGGCTCAAGAAAATGTATCCGTGAGAAAGCACCAGTGTGACAGGATGCACTGCAAATGCACATTCCCCTCTTGCCATTGAATCAATGTATTGGGTTTAAAGGGCAAAGTTTTGGTAGCGGAGGAGGCTGCAAGGATGGCTTCTGTGAAACACATATTTAAAAATTATCATTAAATTATCATTAAAATATACATTATCACACAATCTTCAGAAACTTCACTTGCATCAACAAAAAGAATTTCCCACACCAAAATCAGAACATCATCGCAACACTGACAAAAGTGGACAATTTACACCACAATTGCAACAACAAAAATTCCCCACAATTATTCCACTCTTTAGCAACGTCCAGTCCATGTTTTGCCTGTTGCCTCTCCCAGTTAAAGTCCCTACCTTGAATTCCTCCAGCTCCAGAACAAACTGTGGTGGGTTAACAATGACTGGCTGCCAGGTGCCCACCACACCCCTCTATCAACTCAAATTGGGGAAGATTAATTTAATTTATTACCAATTAATAGCAGAATAGGATAGCGAGAAATAAAAACAAAACTAAAAACAATTTCCCCCCAGCCCCCTTTCTTCCCAGGCTCAACTTCAGTCATGAATCTTCTACGCCCTCCCTCCCCAGCCCTCAAGCGGTGCAGGGGGATGGGGAATGGGATTTGCGGTCAGTTCATAACACTTCATCTCTGCTGATCCTTCCTCCTCCTTTCTCATTGGCTTTTATTGCTGAGCACGACATCATATAGTATGGAATATCCCTTTGGCTAGTTTGGGTCAGCTGTCCTGGCTATGTCCCCTCTCATCCTCTTGCTCACCCCCAGCCTACTGGCCTTTGGAGGGGGGATTGGAGAGACAGCCTTGATACTGTGCCAGCACTGCTCAGCAGTAGCCAAAACAGTGGTGTGTTATCAACACCTTTCCAGCTACAAATACAGAGCACAGCACTATGAGGGCTGGTATAGGGAAAGTTAACTCCATCCCAGCCAGATTCAATACAATCTATCACCTCAAGGCAGCATTTATAGTATTGTCTGAAGTATCTCTTGCATAGAGCATAGATTGTTGCCAAATATTTGTAATCAAACTCTTATCAGAATAAATTTAATTTCTTATCTTCTACTTCCCTACAGTGACTCAAGTGATATTTTATACCAGGAAGTGTCCCATGGGGCGGTGCAGTTGAAGAGAAAGAAATGGGATCCGTGATAAGAAAAAACAGAGAAGTAGAACGTTCAAACCAAAATTATATATTCCGCTCTACATCTGTCTCTGCTCTTACTTACCTGAAGAATATATGAAACACAAAATGTGGTGGCACTTTATCTAGTTATCTTGACTGTTCTTGGTGCAGATACCTATGGTATAAGCTTGTACAAACCACAACAATTACAGGAGATAAAAAAAATGACCCCGCGTACCTTTCATCCCAAACTTAGGGTGTCTTCCAAACTTCAGAATAATGAGCATTATTACTAAGCCAGTGCACACCAGTGCTGCACTTCCCACCACAATATACACCTAAAAAAGAGGACACAAACAGATCTGATTTTTTCTCATTAACTAGCTTCAAACATATTCAGCATACATTCAGATTTACCCATTAATCCAACCTCATGAAATTCAACAAGGCCAAGTGCAAGGTCCTGCTCTTGGGTTAGGGCAATCCCCAATATCAACACAGACTGGGGGATGAATGGCTTAAGAATAGCCATGCAGAGAAGGACTTGGGGATACCGCTGGATGAAAAATTGGACATGAGCCGGCGATGTGCGCTTGCAGCCCAGAAAGCCAATTGTATCCTGGGCTGTGTAAAAAGAAGCGTGGCCAGCAGGTCGAGGGAGGTGATTCTGCCCCTCTACTCTGCTCTCATGAGACCCAACCTGGAGTACTGCATCCAGCTCTGGGGCCCCCAGTACAGGAAAGACATGGACAGTCCCTATGGAATAGACACTCAGACACCTCTGAGAACCACTTTCTCAACATCCCACACATTCAAGGCAGGTGGGAGGGAATGCACATCACCCCTTTCCCCTTCCAGCAGAGTGGCATGTTTTAAAAAAAAACGCATAAGAAAAGCACATAAGAAAACACTTTTTTACTGTGAGGGTGGTCGAACACTGGCACAGGTTGCCCAAAAAGGTTATGGAGTCTCCATCCTTGGAGATATTCAAACCTTAATGGATACAGTCCTGCACAACCTGCTGTAGCTGACTCTGCTTTGAGGGGGGGGGGGGGGTGGATTAGATGATGTCCAGAGGTGCCTTCCAGTCTCAGCTATTCTGTGATTCTCTTATCAGAAAAGATAAGACTGTCTGGGCTCTTCATGATTTTTTAGCAAAGTATATCTCCATGAAGCAACCACTGTCAATGTGAGAGGGACTGGAGGCTGTCAAAGTTAATGCCCCCACTGCACTTAACAGATGGAAACAGAACAAAATCGAAGTTTTAGGAACCCTTCTCACTGCCCTTTTTCTTATAACTTTTCACTCCCCAACCACTGGCACTAGAGAGACACTGGGTAGGCTTTCTCCCATCTGCACA
The DNA here is from genome assembly GCA_017639485.1 of Pluvialis apricaria. NCBI lineage: Eukaryota > Metazoa > Chordata > Aves > Charadriiformes > Charadriidae > Pluvialis > Pluvialis apricaria. The sequence continues at coordinate 31,263,159 of CM030043.1, read as the reverse complement.
AACCAAATTCCTCCCTCATCACTTTCAGATGTATTGAGACAATAGCCTTCACAGACTCCTTTTCCATTCTTTCCTAACTCACTATCTACCACAAATGCACACACTCTCCGCTGCCTGCTGCCTTGCAGTCATCAATGCCTGCAGCAGGGAGGCAGCACTACTAACCAGACTGGCTGCCTGCTACCAGTTTCCAACAATTCATGACATTTAACATTCAATTTTAAACATAATGATAGGTGAGACAGCAAAGGAGTAGACCCACCAGTTCAGCTGCCTGTACTAAGATCCACTACAAATTAACTTATCAAAAAGCTACGTGAAATCACACATTAAAAACATACAATTTGAATTCAGAAGTTCATTACACCATGTCCTCTTTGTAAGGAGCTTTGGGACTGGAATTAAAGCAACAGTCTTTAAGTTACCTTGAATGTTGTTATTTTGTAAAAAAATAGTTGCTCTCCTTGGCTAAAATTAGAAGCAAAGTCTTGGGCTAACAAATTACAGTTAGTTGTTCAGAAAAGCATGAAACAAATTAGCAACTTTACTCGGAATGAAAAGTCATCCACTCTCAAAATTGGGGTGAGGGAAGAGGGGGGTGCATTGATTTTTTTTCTTCTTGATTTTGATGACCACATAGTAATAGTTCTGGTGTGCTGGTAGCTTAGGGTCCCATTAGAATCTTTGCAGTTTCATAAGTTGTATAGTCAAAAAAATCTGCCAAGATTACAGATCAGGAAACAATGTATATACTTACAGTGATACTATCTTCATTCTCTTTGCTGGAAACATCTGCAGAAGAGATTTGATTACTATTATTCATGGTGTCTCCAAGATCATTAGGTGCGGTTTCATACTCTTAGGAAAGGAAAAAAAGGGTGCTTTTATAATTTCATAACCTTGGAGGGGAAAGGGTTGTCTTTATTATTTCAGCTTTGTAATACCATAATGATAGCAATACTTACCAGAATTCTGAGCAATTTGAAAATTATACATTATTTCTGTTGTACCTGATACATTTGGGGGGATCCTTGTGACAGATAATTTTGAACAAATGCGTTGTGACTAACAGACTTAAAAATGGAACCTGCTTCTCTATTCAGCTTTATAGAGAAGGAATCCACATCATCATATATATTTCTATTAGAAAAACTAGAGTTAAATAAGAACTCCATCCACAAAGCTATGTTTATGTGCTTCTGACTTCCCATTAAAAATTGAAGACTGCCCTCTACAATGAACTTCTCTAGCCTTGTATTCAGTCAAATATAGGACTGACTTAGAAATTAGCTTGGGGACATTTTATCTGCGAAGAACTTGGCAGATGACCTTTTAGCTAGTTTATTGATATCAAATGTGAAATAGCTGGTTTTCTTAGGTTAAAGAAATAATGAAAAATGCTGTTGTGTGCATAGAGGTTATAGTCTAACATGCTATATTGTCATACAGGTAAACTTTAAAAAAGTTAGGTGCCTGAGATGGTCTGAAGAAATTTGATTTATCAAAACAATGCTACTCATAGGTCTGCAGGGGTGAATCCAGGACAATTCCATCAAAAGAATGAATATGGCTTAATTATTTATCATTATTTAAAAATGAAACACAAGATATATACAGTCCATGATTTTCTGTCAAAATTATTCAAATGAGATAGCAAGAGTTAAATAGTACATGTATGAATTTAGAGATACATGCATTAAAATAACAAACTTCATATTTTTTATGATTGCATCTGGAAATATACATAATGTTTCAATTGTATGACTGTAATGTGTACAGATGAAATAAAAGAAACAAGGGCAATAAGTGCATTTATTGCAAATGCACCTCCAGCACTAATTTAAATTTGCAATTAATTTTGTATTTCTTTATATATTTTTAATAAAGTCAGTGCCATAAGTCTGCAGATGCAATTGTAACTGTGAATATGAAAAAGCAAAATTCAGAGGCATAGCTCACAAACCACAGAGGCAGGAACTCTTCCAACCTCAGAGCTGCTACCAGGCAAGGGGAGGGAGGGCCTTTATCTTCTTTAGCTCCCAAAGCTGTTTTGGAGACCTCAGCTGGCAATACTAGCAACAAGCTGCACCAGCCTTTTGATCTTCATGCATGCACAAACACACTTTCTTTCTGCAAAGCACTCAGCAGGCTGCATATTTTTTTAGTTTATGAACCAATACAGCTACCTCTGTCACCAGTGCTACAGTTGGTCCAGTCAGGTTGTCTAATCAATTCACGAAGTCTACTCTGGCTCAACACCATACATGCCAAAGGATAGGATTTTTTCAAGCCAAAATACACATTTAGTCTACAGAGCTTTCCCGAGAAACCAAATTTAATTTCTTGGCCTTTTGTCATTTACATTCTCCAACTCAGCATTGCATCCCTATGTCTATAGCTTTCTATGCAGGAAGGTTAAAATAGTAGCGAAAGGCAAAAGAGCAACAATCCTTACTCCCGGCAAAATAAATCCTACCTGAATTCCCCACTTGGACAAACAGCCTGGACACTGAGACAAGGTTCTGTGCAGACCATCCACTACTGTGAATACAAGTTTTGCCACAGCAGAGAGGGAGATTTCAGTTTTATTCATCTGCAGGCAGCACCTAGATTCTTGACCAGTGAAGAACCCAGTTTATAACAAGTATCTCGATCTATAAGATTGGGCTTCATTTACAATTTTCTGGCAATGTCTTCACTAAGATAGTTTTGACCAACCCTTTATTTACAGTAGCTTTATAATAGCAACAATATAGAAAATTAATATAGAAATATTAATTAATTAATATAAAATAATGTTGGGGTTTAGGCCAAATCGGCCACTGGGGACATAGGGGACCCCAGTTGGGACCGACAGATGCTCCCCTCTACCCCTCTTCAAAGAGAGAGGAAGAGGAGGGAAAAGAGACTTACGAGTTTAGAAGGAACTAAACTACTTCAATGAAATATTAATAATAAAATAAAAAGAAAATAATGAGAAATATACAAAACCGTATCAAGCTCCCAGGATGACAATCACGACACCGGCTGGCACTGGGGAAGTCCCCCAGGCTGGACTCAGTGACGGACGGGAACTGGATTCCGGATCTGCATTCAGGATCGGGACCAAAGGCAGACGAACAGACAGAGTCCTCCTCAGACGTCGGCCACTGAAGAAAGAGAGGCTGACCCTTTGATCCCTCAGCTTTTATGCTGAGCATGAGGCAGATGGGATGGAATACCCTGTGGGTCAGTTTTGGGTCACCTGTCCTGTCCGCTCCTCCCCGCAGGTGGGGCCCCACTACGCTTTTCTGCTTCCGACCCTCCAGTGGGGCAAGTAACAAAGTTGGTTGCCCTTGGGTGTTATAGCAATAAGTATAAGCAAGAGCCTCTCGGCATATCGCGCCTTGGCATCAGCTATAAACATAGGTCTTATCACTCTGAGAGAGTGAACATTGTCTGCACAATATGCTGTTAATTCCAGTAGTTAGAAGAGGCCCAGCTAAGAAGCAAAGTTACTGAACAAAATTGGTCCTGTTTTACCTCAAACCAGGACAAATAATATATTTACATAATACATAATATAAAATTAATTAATATAAAATAATATAAAATTAATTAATATAGAATATAGAAAACAAACATTATCCCCTGTTCTGTCTCCATAATACAAACTTTTAAGAGGGAATTTTTTTGCTTTTAATTTTACCTGTAAATAGTGGGGGGCAAAAGCTGAAGCTATTTGCAGTTCTGTTTATGTTCATTTCTATACTATGATACTGGAAACCATACCCTGAAGGAGTAATGAGAACTATGTGAAGTATTTCAGGTCTGGGTCTATGAATCCTCTGAATGCAGTATTATTAAAAAGGGCAAGGGATAAAGTAGGCCACTTCAGTGCATCAGTGTTGCATTGCCATTTCCCACTGTATAACTGTGAACCATTTACATTTGAATTAGTGCCAAATTTTCAAAGCCTTTTGAAACGGGTGAGCCAGGCAAGGAAAACACGCACAACAGTCATCCAGCAAAACCCAGGCAATTCTGAATTAAATGAATTCTTGTTCATTTTATTATGAAATTCTGATTAGGCACGTAGCATTCTGATACAGACAGGGTCATGCCTCTTGACTCATGCTATGTGGGACTTGTATTGTTTCAGGTTCTCTGGTGTCTACTAACTTATGCAGTCATATATTCCTACACCAACTGAGGTAAATCACAACTAAAGCACTGGAGCATTTTGCAGCTGTTTTATAAACAAGGTGTAAAGCAGCTGGGATCCAGACAAGAGCACTGTCATAAGTACCAGGGAGTCCTTCTGCAAAATATCCCTGGGAGTCCAGTTTTATGGAGCATATTGTCTCTCTCATTTTCATGACCACATTAGAAAAAGCAGCATGGCATTAAAACATGACCTAGGGGCCAAAGAAGCCATCTTTGCATTTGATTTCCTGCTCAGCCTTGGTCAAGTCACTTTATTTTTCTTTCTCAGTTACCTCTCATACAAAACTGTGATGACATCTCTTATTTGTCTTTTCCACAGGATTCTGTGGGGATTAGTTATTAGGGACTGATTACTCTGTGCTTCAAGCACATGAAGTACATCGTGGATAGAATTCCCCTAACAAACATAACATCATGCATACTTATGTGAGTTCATCGGTTCTTCAGTTTCCCACAGTATTTTTAAAACATGTAATGGAAAACATTTGGAAATTACCACTACAAAGGGCTTTGCTCTATGCAGAAGGGTATTCAAGACTAGAGTCCCCTGCCCCCATGCAGCCAAGCCCTGCTTACCCACACAAGGCACAGCAATGAAGCCCATAACAATCCTACATGAGCTCCTAACGACATCCTGCTGGCTAAGGGAACTCAGACAATGCACAGGCACTGCAGAGACCAAGTTCCGGCCCAATAACAGCTGTGAAAAATCTGTCACAAACCTTTTCTCAGGGGCACATAGGGACTCGCTCTCTTTGTCTGGAATTTTTGTATTTGGTTAAAATCTCATGATTAGTCTCTCTAGTCTGTTTTGGCTCCTTTGAAGTGAAAGGCCACCCTTCATACCCTGTTCCAATTTATTTTTGCCTAGTCACATTCCATCTTCTTCCTGCATATATTCAGGTGGGGAGAAACACCCACTGCTTCTGCGAAGGTCCAGTCCATTGTCAGGGCCCTGAGAGTACAAACAACCCTTATTGGCCCGGCCTGGCCTGGCCCGGCCCGGCCCGGCCTCCCCTGGGGCCTCCCCCACCCCTGCCCATGGGCCCAGGAGCCTCATTTCAGGTCAGTGCAGGGCCATAAATCCCCACCCCAGCAACACCATAGGAGCGTTTGTCTCTAGCTCTGCCACAGCCCTGCCCTGCCCTGCCATGTCATGGGTCCTGCTGAGCCAGGCCCAGCACTTATGTTCACATACTCAGCCTGTCCCCATCCCATGGCCCTGCCCTGCCATCCTGGGGCTGTATCTGACCCTGGTTACACTCACTGGTCCCGGTCCTGATCCTGACCCCCACTCAGGGGCTGACAGCCCATCCTGGCCACAGCCGAGCCCCATCCCCACAGAGGTGCCTGATGCCCTTGGCTGGGGACTGCCCCCAGCTGCCCCCGCAGCCTGCCCTACTCCCTCATTGGGGGCAGTGGGACAGGCCCTGGCTGGCAAGACTGAAGATACCCTTGGCAACCAGCCCCCACAAAGTCACTAGAACTGCAGTGCCCTCACACTTACAGAGAAATACCTTGCCGCTCCCCTGAGTTTGTTAAAGCACTAGGACATCATCCAAGTACCCTGACTTTACCAGGATCCAAGCCACTCACAAACACATAGATATTGTGTAGCATGCTGCAGGATCAAACCCTCTGCAGCTGTCTTTACCCTTTACACAGTGCAAATTTGCATCATGATTAGCATAGGAGTCTGAAAAATATGTTTTAAAGGGGAGAACAGCAGGAAGGAGGGAGGTGGGGAAGGAGACCTTTAAATCTTGCTTCCAACATAATCTAAACCGGGGGTAAATAGATTAGGATACAGATTGAAGGGTCTGAAAAGAAGTAATGAAAATTCTCAGTCTCCAGGAGGAGCTAATTCCTGGGTGGTTCCACAATCAACCATGCAGTGGTTTTCCTAAGTAGTATAACAGTTTCTAGACTTTTTAGCCTTATTTATTCATCTCACCAACTGCACTTGTGAATTTGGAATAATTAAGGAATCACCTTGGACTACAAAGTGTTGCACAAAGCAAGCACTAAGTCACTGAAACAAAGATCAAAGGCAGCAATTTCAAAAAGTGGAAAGAAAACCCAGAAATAAAAAGGAATATTGTTTTAATCCGAACTAGATCTTGCAGGCTGTGATTCACTTGCACAACTCAAAGCACACATTTTAACCAAATCTACCAGTCAACTGAACTACAGTGCTCATACACATGCATCAGGGCTTTGATAAACAGCTCAGATTCATCATCTTCACGTATACAACATACATAACACAACACATGTAGGAAACTGTGCAAACCATCACCTCTTCCTCCCCCTCAAAAAAGAGGAAGGGGGGGGGGGGGGAGCTATGCTTTAGTATTTCTAAGCACTTAAAGCCAAATTGATGCTTCAAATGCACATTTGCTAAAATTTAATGACATGGAATCAGAGTAATAACATTTATATCAGCTTAAGGAAACTTGATTCATGGGCCATTTTGTCCAAATAAAAGTACTCCAAACAGGATTCAGCTTCTGCTGGAAGCTAAAAGGTGTTTTGTATGTGTTGGTTAGGATATACTTTCATGCTCAGCAGAAGTATAGCAGAACTATTATGTAAAACTAGCCAGTTGTTTTTCAGTTTGCAACTTCTATTATAATGCACATTGGCTTTCAATAGGTATAGCCTAAAATATTTTGCCTAACTAAAAAATAACTAACTCGAACACTGTGTCATCAAATCTTCTCTCAGATATCACTGAGTTGATGTTCTGCTTATGCAAGAGAGAATAAAGGAAGAAGGTACAAATGAGAGGACAGAGAAAAATTACCTACAGGAAAACTCACTTGTGCCAAACTCATTTTTAAGGGGAGTTTAGGGGTACAGTTTTGGAGGCAAAACAAGTATGGAATCATCCCTGAAAAAATAAGTTATATAAGGAGAAATCATGAACTCTCTTTCGTCCAAGAAACGCCTCTGGAAGGTTCACAAAAATCTCATGTCCGTGTGCTACATCAGACAGTTGTCACCCTGCGGTATAAATTTTAACCATCAGTAGCAGTGGATTTATGCTAATCTGAATCAGAAGCAGCACGAAAGTAAAAATTGCCCTGATTTATCTTAAATAATAGTTAATCATGAATCAAAATCATGTCTTAAATAAGTCAGGAAAAGAACCAACAAAGTGCCTTTTAGAATTGTGTTATTATATGTGCCATTTCAGTTTAACTGAGCCTTACATTCAATCTTTTAGTGGTTTGAATTCCTTTATTTCTACCATTAAAAGAAAAGAAAAAGAAAATCAAATATATACCATAAACGTCTGGATCCACAATTGGGCCACTACCTGTGCATGGAGAAGAGAAGAACTGACTTTTACCTGGTCAAAATTTTGCAGTTAAATCACTGAGAGAGCAAACTGGTTTAGAGCTGCAGCATTGTGGCAAATTAAAGGCTAGAGGATGCTGTTAGAGGATGCTCCCAAGAAGCCAGCTGCACACCTGATCCACAGACAGAACTCTAATTGAAAGAATAAGATTTCCCATATGCAAAGAAACTAGAGAAGCCAGCCTTTACACAAGCTAAGTGGATACCTGTCTAGTATATATTTTTCTAAATTTTACTAGTTCCAGTTTGCAGCTTTTTCCAATTACTGCGCATATGTAAGGCTAAGCACACGTGAGTATAACACACGCTGAAGTTAGTATACTATTAGTCTATTCATGCTTCAAAAGATACTTGTGTTATATTTCAACATCCTGTTCATCCTGGTCTATAATGTATTTATAGTGTGCCTTATGTCGTATATTTACTCTTTTTTGTTGTTGGTTTGGTAATAAAATTAATAGATAGTTAAAATCTCTAAAGATGACTTAAACTTCAAAAAGCATAATTCTGTTTATAGTACCATACAGTAATTCCATACCAGTGACATTACACTGGCATAAAGCCACTGTGAAGTATGACCAGAACACAGTTGTTTCTGCTTATTTCAACAGCATGAAAATCTGTGCTGAAAATATAAAATAAGAGTTGCAACCTATTTGAAAAATGGCAGCAGATAATTAGGTTCATTTTTAAATGCATTTGAAGATATTCTAGTACCAAAAGATATAGATTAAGAGACCCCATGAGAATGGTCATGTCAATCTGCAGAAATAAATAATAAGTGAAATAAGTGTGTACTACTATCTGTCCTCAAGAAAGTTCTGACCAGGGTTTTTTGTCCATAAACCTTCATGGATTCAGGTTTTCCAGTATAAAACATTCAGCTGATGAAAGAACCAGTTTACCCTCTGTATGAGTCCTTCTTCTCATAATCTGAAGAAAACCCCCAAACTACCTAGGCCTTTACTCCTGAGTTAAACGACATTTTTATTACTGTTTACTGGAAATGGGATAAAATAATGAGATTGGTTTAACCTGTAATTCCCGCTAGGGGCATATAAATCAGCAATTCATCTATTCCATTCAAATACCTTTTATATAACTAAATACTTAACTTGAAATAAAGTTGGAAAAATCAAGAAGTTGGATCAATACCAACATTGCTGTGTAATATTCCCTACATAAAAACATCATCACAACATTGGTTGAATCTATCTTAACATGAAAGTTTACCACAATAATTCTGCATGATTACATGCAATTATTTTTAATGCAAAGAACAGTATTGTTGTTTGGTCCCTGTTAGAACAGGTTGTTGTGCAAATAAAATATTACAGACATATCCTATTCACTCATCTTGATAAACTGCCTCAACTACATTTGGTTTGCTTGCTTCATTCTTTATAAAGTTGACATTTCCAAAATAAAGCAGCAGCAAAAGACTCAACCCCCAAAAATACAACGTGTTATTATGCCAAACCAGCAGGATGCTACTTCTAAGGCATATCTAACATATTATTATACTATTACAAGATACTACATGACTTGAATTCCTTCAGCTGAATTTTAGAGTAGAGGGCTGGTAGATGAACGATTTTACTTAAAAATAGCTGTTATTGGTAAAAATCTCTCCATCGCTCATTAGCTGTTTTGGATCAGTTATGGAAACAGCCTCTGGAATAAAACACAGCTGTTTATTGCTTAGCATTTGCTGCAATGTAGTCTCAATAGTCAAATTATCCTCAGCAAGACGACCTTCACTGGAATCCATGAATATTAGCAGATTAAAACTAGTTAAAAATCTAGCTAACAGAATGTGAAATTTGTTCCCCCAGACATTAGTATTTTAAACAAACTTTGAATTTATAACATTAACTGTGATATCATTAACTTGACCCAAATCCCACTGTGGTATATGCTTTCCTCTCCTTTAAGCTTGTATCTTTCGTCCCTTGAAAAATGTTCTGTAAGTAGCATGCTGAAAGCTGAGAGCATCTTAGCATAAATCCTGTCTTCATCATGCTTGATGCAACTTTGAAAGTAGAGTATTAGGCTGTTGATGATACAACATGCTTCAGACTGCTGCATTTATTTTAAATAGACGTATAGTTTATAGGTGAAGGGTTTTTTTTAATTTACTTTTGGTTTTATCTTCAGTGCATTCGTCTGTAAGTGATTTAATAACCAGAGAATCAGTTCAAAGCTCAGTCAGGATACCCCATGAAACATCAGGGCTCGTATTTAATTTAGTCATGAAGGCATGGAAATGAACATAATACCAGAGCATGGGCCTAATCTTTATGCTTCATTGTATGATATGTGGGCCAAAAGGAGATACTACACAGTAATGACAGTGCTGAAAAAGCCTTTTAAGGGTCTGAAAGATCCTGTCAGTGCTTTAAATAGTAACAGTAAAAAAGAAAAAAAAGTAATACAATGCATAGAGGATGCTAGTTTTTTAACATTTACTTTTATGCCAGATTCAGTGGAGGAGACAACAATGTTGTGTAATATTCTAAAGCTCAGTACTATAAGTCTTACAGGAAAAAGCCCCACTAATAAAAACAACCTTGAGGAGGCTAACTAGATAAGTCATTTCCCCTGCTGTTAATTTTTAAGATTGGTTTGGTGACACAAAAACTGATTTCTAATGCAGTTACATCCTGTCCGTATGTAGTCCAGTTTGAACACAACATAGATTATCTTGGAGATTTATAATGCATATGTTTATAAAAAGGAAGGAACAAATAAATAATGCTATCTTTCTAATTGGGAGGATACCTTTAATTTAAAAGGCCACAACTGGGAAATTTTCAGCTTACAGGGGACAAGCATAAAAGAAAAATGGAATATTAAAAGAAAACAATTATAAATTCATATAAATGTATTAGAGGAACTTATTCTGTTAAGAAAATTAAGTCAAATTCATATTAAATAATCAGAGTGTAAGAGAACTTCCATTGCATGTGGAATGAGGTGAACTGTTTTACTGAACTGTTATGATGTAGTATTAAAGGATGCCAGTAGCTGAAACCATGACCTGTTTCTGTAATTACTCTATTTAAGGCAGGATTGTAGAGAAAAAAGAAGAGAGGAGCTATGAAGAACAGCAGGAGAAAATAGAGCCTGATTATATTAGCTCTTCACCTTCTCTTTCTAAGGGTGGGAAAGAAAAAGAGTTGCCATCTCTCTCCCTGTAGCAGGCTGAGCTGATAGAAACAAATGTTAAATACAGACCATATTTTTACTGTCTGTAGCCTACAATGTAGGAGAGGGAATTTAAATATTCATATTTTTTCTACCACATAACATTAGCACTGCATATTGCTGTTTCAAAAAAGAGGGAGGCTATTTATATCCCATGGTTTAAAAGCCAAAGGTATACACACGGTCATATTTTCAGATATGATTCTGCAATTTGCACAAAACCACACCTATATTTCCACTCAAGGTCCGCTCAGTTTTTTCACATACAGCAATGCACTTACATGTACGCCTTTGTATTCTTACAGTCACTTCAAATATGGTTTTGAAGATGTGGGAAAAGATCAAACCACAATGTACATTAACTACTTACAGTAGTCCCTGAAGTTCAATGAATTAGTCCACCTTGAGACTGCTCACATAGCCTTTAGGAGCTCTGACCTGGAGCCTTTAGAGCAGCATAAGATGCATACATTTGAACATAGCCATTTTGAGCACAGATATTCCTAGGCATGAAGATGCCCAACTTCCATCAAAATGAATGGGAATTGGATGTCTAAATGCCTGTGAGGACCTGAGAGCTGGTCCATCCTGCCTCTGGGTTACTTGTTTTCTGTCCAGCTCCCTCTAGTGTCCTACACAATATATTGTCATCAACTCACTGGACTGCATTACTGATTTTGCATCAATGCACTAGATGCTACATAGGCATACTCCCTGTGCCCTTGGATACACTGCCTAGTTGCACTTGTACACAGAGACAGAAAACTTGCAGAGTGACTGAATTGGTACCCAGTGCTTTCCAGGATCAGAACTGAGGCTAAAGAAAACCCTTCAGAAACAGCAATCTTTTACTAGCCTTAATTGGCATCGAGGATGGTTACTCAAAGGGAGGATTTAAAGAGCATTAGGCATGGCCTACCTTGAAAAGCAATAAACAAGAAGAAAATGTTAAAAAAAATTTCTTGTTTTACAACTAATCTTGAAGATGTTCATACAGAGAAAAAATATGCGTATAAAAAGCTTCCTCCAAAATCGGTAAGCTGGCCAGGAGCATTGTCTACACATTCTTGTCAAATTGCAATTGTTAACATAAAAAAATATATACTCACCATCTCCAGGCTCTGACATGAAGTGAGCATTAACCCATTTTTCATCCTCTCCGTACTCATTCTTTGCTAGTAAGGTATAAGCACCATTGTTCAGATGGGTAGGGTTGTCCAGCTGTAGGCAGCCATGGTATTCACTTTGATTGATAACATGTATTTTAGTACAGATGTATTCAGACTCATTCAGTATAGCCCCTTCATAGAACCATTGCAGTGTGGGCTTAGGGTTCCCTTTCACAGTGAATGGAATACACCAGTGGTGGTCTGGGGTCGGAGATTCAATAAATGTGATATTTGGTGCAACTATATTGGGAAAAAAAGAGTGAAGAACATCAGAATATCCCAAACATCTTTTTATCTCAGGTTATCAGTGCTAAAATACACTACTTTAAGGAATTATACCTATTTGGAGGTTACTCACACAGGAAGCCCACCTGCTCTGCCTTGGGTACTGTGCTCACAACTGAAAAGAAGCCGTTCTTTAGAAGGAAACAAAACAAACTAGTTTCAGACAAAGTGTGAACCCCCATTAAATCACTTACTTTGCAAGGTGTGGAAAGTTCAGTTACCAGATCACTGAGAAGGGAGATAGGGAAATTTTAGCTTTACCGTGCTGAAAGAATAGCACAGAGGAAAGCTGAAGGAACAAAACAGTATTAAAAATATTTATAAGTCAGCCAAAAGCAAGTAGTACTGGAAATATATTCAGCTAGGAATCCAAACTTTCAGGTGACTTCTTTAAAAGAATCAAAGCCAGAACAGCTGATTTCATTCCCTGAATTCTTCTGTCAGGGAAGGACCATTTTCTGCTATACATTTTCTCATTCTTTTTTCAAATGTGCTAAAGGTCGCAAGTTTACAGACTTCTGTTTCCTTCAGGAAACTATTCCAATACCTTGCATTACATTATATGTATATTGCAATACATTATTTCGCTGTTAGGAAATTTTCCTTGATATTCATTCTTAACTGCGTCCAATTTCATCTAGTTATACTCCCTTTTATCAGTCATAACAGTGCCATTCTCATAATTCTCATTTACAATTTTCAAACATTTCTAGTTTATGTCCCTTTCCATAGATATTACATATCTAATTTCCACCTACAAAGCATTTTAAGTGCTTCTAGAGTGATTTCTCAAGTTTACTGTCATGAGCACATGCTGAAAAAAATTTTCCATCTACAAAGTGTTCCATTCCCATCTTCAGTTAAACAGAGGGTTGCAACTTGTGAAAACATATTTCACATAAAATTAATTCAGTCTGGAATATCAGATCTAAGAAGCCAATGCTTCTATACTACATGTCCCTTCCCCCTTCCTTTGCCCTGACAAATAATTATTCAAAGCTATGACAAATAAATTTACATCTGGCAGAACAAATGATGCAAGTGTGTTAATTTTTGAACAAAGCAATTGTTGGTTTAGTTAAAAAAAAATAAAATTTGTATTTTATTATAAATAATTTCTATGACTTTTGATGCATTCATGTTTCTTAATTCCTAAGATAGTGTGTATGTATATGCACATCATTACAAACCTGTTCACACTGACAGTACCACTGAGTATTTGGGGTTTCAGACATTTACTTACAGATTGCTCAGACTGGAAGATAAAGAATTTAGAAACATAATTTTTGCAGAAGAACTCAGAGCAGAAAAAGGTAAAAATAACAACTGCTATTCCCAGAATTAACTGCAACAGATAGTTCACATGCTTAAAGGGTGTTTCTGTTTCAACAACCTGTGTGCCCAACAAATATTTATACCCAAAATAGTTATTGCCAATGTGGTTTAGCCTGCTTACGTATAGAATACTGTGAGCTCGGCAGAGGCTTGGTCCTCTCCTACAATATTCTCTGCTATGCAAGAAATCCACAGTCCGCTGTCCACAGATGAAACGTTCTTTATGGTTAGCGAGGCAGGATTCTTACTTGTGTCACTCTACAAATGATCAAAAAATACGGATGTGCCAAATATGGTATAAAGAAACAATGGAGAGGGGGGGATCCATTGGCCACAGTTCAACAGCATTTTCCATTTTCCCTTCCTTTTAGCTGTATCAAACTGTAATTAATCAAAGCATTACTTTGGTGTCTTATCCAAACAGATGAAAAACACCTACAGAACCAATTGTAATCATCGGTAGTGGTGGATTCAAAGCCCCAAAACCTCATTCATTTTTCCACCCATGTCACTTTCTGTTTCTCCCTTCTTTTGACACCTCTTTCTCTCTACACAAATGATTTTTCTGCACCCATTCCCTTGCTTATCCTTCTCTTCAGTTTCATGATTGATTTCTATGGTCTATCTCTAATATCTTTAATTTTTTTATTCCCTCCTATATTCTTTTCAGTCCTCGCTTTACTCTTCCTTTTATCTTTTTCGTTTACACTTAGCTTGACATCTCTTCTACTACTGCCTTCTGAGCTCTATTGCACCTTGACAACATCATGTCTTCTCCCTCCTCCTTAGCCAAATGTCTCCTAAAAGCTTTTTGCTATCATGGAACCTTCCACAAGAGAGTATGTCTCTTCTACTAACTGAACTACTGCCCAAGTGCTACTGTGCTTGAGCACAGGCTAATTGAGGTAAGAATTATGATTTGCAGAGAGTTCAGTGCATTAAATGCTATATTAAATATGCATCTATGCTACACTGCATAAAGTAAATTAAAAATTAATTACAAAAATAAAGCAAAAACTAATTACAAATATTTTTAAAAAAATAATACCAGCTAGCAAAGCTAGTTGTTAAAGCCTCTGTTATCTTAAATGAGGTCCTTAAAATGACAGCCAGATAATTACTATTTCCATACTTGATTTTTTCATAAAATGCAAGATTATTTTATTAAAAAGGAAAGGAACCAAAACAAATTTAGAAAATAAACAACAATTATGATGATCTTTTAAAAAACATCTTATGGGGTACTTATTGTGCACATATGCTTTGATGCTGCACAGAACACAAGCAAATGATATGCTGCACCTGTGCACCACAGTGACTTCCAGTGGTAGACAATGGGGACATGTGGGAACACTCCTGCATACAGGACTGCAGAACCAGAATTATAAACATCAAGATGACACCTTAAATCCACTTAAGTCAGATGTCCCATTGATTTCACTATGGCACTGGGGCAGGAGGAGTGGAAAAGCCAACACCCCGATGCACGTTTCTCAATGTGCAACTCTCAGAGGTGAGCAATCCTCAAAGCATGAGTCAAAGCACGAGTCAAAGCACAGGGCTTCAATTTCAGGCTCGGGATGAAACATATAGCAAGAAAAAGTCTAACTGACATTAACCAACCTATACATCAGCATGAAAGCTGAGCATGTGGTTAATGTTGCAGGACTGAAGGTTGGTTTTCACTTTTGCTAACTTTTCTCCTTGTAAAACAGGAAAGAAAAAAGGCAGAAGCAGCATAAGAGGTTAAGAAAAAGGAGGCAGAAACAAAGATATGGAAGTGAGAAAAAGGAAACCAAAACCAACACTCACAGAAAAGGAAAGTTGTGAATGGCAAATGAGCTTTAAAAGGCATTCATTCTTCTGCTACTGAAACTACTATGCTCCACAGCTATATTATAAGCCCCCCTCACAAAGTTATGTCAGGATAAAAAAGCTTTTCAGGAAAGCTTGAAGCAAACTGAACATGGCATTTGAAAGACGGGAGGATTAAAAAATGATGTGATCTTACTTTTTGAACAGTATCCCACATTTGTCTTGGCTCACAACTCAAAAAAAAAAAAGTAAAAAAACACAACTGCATAAATTCCTCAAACTGTTTTAATTTCTTGTTCTTGTTGATAACTGATGCATTTGGGTAGTTTTACATATTAGAGAAAAGTTTAAAAATAAAACTAGAGCTCTTCAAAACTCTTATGAAAGCTGAAAGACAAGCTAGTCAAATTCTACGTAAGCCTAATGTAATGACCTCAGTGAAGAAAGTGCAAAGGTTAAGAGACCCCAGAGGTTCTGTCTCTTCCATACTGCAGGAACAGTTTTGGAAGGACACATCTTGCACTTTGTACAGACCAGAAAGCTTTAGGCAGTCTGTACTCTCATGAATGCAGGGGAGCTGATGCCATAAAATTGTAAATAACAGAGGGTCTTGCACAGTGTATGCAATGGCATTTTAGGAGGTCAACAGCTGCATGTTGAAGAACTGCTTAAGTGCTTCTCCTTATCAACATCTCCATCAGAAAGAACTTGAACAGTATATTTCCACTGCACACACAGTCTAAGGAAGGTACACAGAATACCAGGATCTCAGGAAACAAAACTCCCACTGTCTGGATGGGTTCATTGAGGAAACATTTTGATACTTCATAAGAAAATTTTGCCACAGTAAAACCTTGACTTTGTCTTTCATGACTCTCTTATTATTTTATTTTGTTAAAGGAAAATGAAACAAACCACAAAGTAATTAATATTTACAACCAAAGTTCCAGCACACCAAGCTTTTGGCCTAAAAATATAATAAAATTAGAGACAAAGCTTTTCTCACAATTGGAGTAGATTGGACTTGTTCTCTCTATGCAGGTATTTGTGATAATAAGAAAGTACTTAAGCTTCAGTATCCGGATTTCCTACATTACTTCCATGAAATTACAGCACTCTCATTTACAAAAGAACATTCAAAAACTTAAGTGCAAATTAGTTTCATAGAATCATAGAATCATAGAATGGTTTAGGTTGGAAGGGACCTTGAAGATCATCAAGTTCCAACCCCCCTGCCATAGGCAGGGACACCTCTCACTAGACCAGGTTGCCCAAGGCCACGTCCAGCCTGGCTTTGAACACCTCCAGGGACGGGGCTTCAACAACCTCTCTGGGCAACCTGTTCCAGTGCCCCACCACCCTTAAAGTGAAAAACTTCTTCCTAATGTTTAATCTAAACCTGCCCTCTTCCAGCTTAAAGCCATTCCCCCTCGTCCTATCACTACATGCCCTTGTAAAAAGTCCTTCCCCAGCTCTCCTGTAGGCCCCCTTTAGGTACTGGAAGGCCGCAATAAGATCTCCCCGGAGTCTTCTCTTTTCCAGGCTGAACAGCCCCAACTCTCTCAGCCTGTCCTCATAGGAGAGGTGCTCCAGCCCTCTGATCATCCTCGTGGCTCTCCTCTGGACATGCTCCAGCAGGTCCATGTCCTTCTTGTGTTGGAGACTCCAGAGCTGGATGCAGTACTCCAGGTGGGGTCTCACGAGAGCGGAGTAGAGGGGCAGAATCACCTCCCTTGACCTGCTGGCCACACATCTTTTGATGCAGCCCAGGATACGGTTGGCCTTCTGGGCTGCGATCGCACATTGCTGGCTCATGTTGAGCTTCTCGTCAATCAGCACCCCCAGGTCCTTCTCCACAGGGCTGCTCTCCAGCCATTCCCCGCCCAGCCTGTATTTGTGCTTGGGATTGCCCCGACCCAGATGTAGGACCTTGCACTTGGCCTTGTTGAACTGCATGAGGTTGGCTTGGGCCCACCTCTCCAGCCTGTCCAGGTCCCTCTGGATGGCATCCCTCCCCTCCAGTGTGTCTACCTCACCAAACAGCTTGGTATCATCAGCAAACTTGCTGAAGGTGCACTCTACCCCACTGTCCATGTCGCTAAGAAAGATGTTGAACAGTACAGGTCCCGGTACCGACCCCTGAGGAACGCCACTCGTCACTGCTCTCCACTTGGACATTGAGCCGTTGACCGCAACCCTTTGAGTGCGACCATCCAGCCAGTTCTTTATCCACCGAGTGGTCCATTTATCGAATCCATGTCTCTTCAATTTAGAGACCAGGATATCATGTGGGACAGTGTCAAACGCTTTGCACAAGTCCAAGTAGATGACATCAGCAGATCTTCCCTTGTCCACTGCCACTGTAACCCCTTCGTAGAAGGCCACCAAATCTGTCAGGCATGACTTGCCCTTGGTGAAGCCATGCTGGCTCTCGCCAATCACCTCCTTGTTTTCTGTGTGCCTCAGCAGAGTTTCCAGGAGGATCTGCTCCACGATCTTGCCAGGCACAGAGGTGAGACTGACTGGCCTGTAGTTCCCCGGGTCTTCCTTGTTTCCCTTTTTGAAAATAGGGGTTATGTTTCCCCTTTTCCAGTCGGCAGGAACCTCGCCAGACTGCCACGACTTCTCAAATATGATGGCTAGTGGCTTCGCGACTTGATCTGCCAGTTCCCTCAGGACCCGCGGATGTATCTCATCAGGTCCCATGGACTTGTGCACCTTCAGGTTCCTCAGGTGGTCTCTCACTTTATCTTCATCTACAGTGGGCGGTGCTCCGTTTTCCCAATCCTCTCCTTTGCAATCTGCGTCTTGGGCAGTGCGGCTGCTGTCCTTGTCAGTGAAGACTGAGGCAAAAAAGTCATTGAGTACCTCAGCTCTGTCGTTGTCCCGGGTAACCAGTTCTTGCGTTTCCTTCTGGAGAGGGCCTACATTTTCCCTAGTCTTTCTTTTCTTACCGACATACCTATAGAAGGATTTTTTGTTTGTCTTAATGTCCCTGGCCAGATTTAGTTCTAGCTGGGCTTTAGCTTGTCTAACCCGCTCTCTAGCTGCTCGAACGATTCCTCTGTAATCCTCCCAGGCTACCCGCCCCTGTCTCCACTCCCTGTAGGCCTCCTTTTTTCTTTTGGTCAGTTCCAGGAGCTCCTTGTTCATCCACGCAGGCCTCCTGGCTTTTCTGCCTGCCTTCCTCTTTGTAGGAATGCATTGCTGCTGTGCTTGGAGGAGGTGGTCCTTGAATATTAACCAACTTTCTTGGACCCCTCTTCCTTCCAGCGCTTCATCAAACGGCACCATACCAAGCAGATTCTTCAAGAGGCCAAAGTCGGCTCTCCTGGATTCCAGGGTCATCAGCCTGCTGCGCACCTTCTTCATTGCCTTGAGGATTTCAAACTCGACCATTTCATGGTCACTACAGCCCAGGCTACCCTTGAGTTTGACCCTGTCAACCAGCCCTTCCTCGTTGGTAAGAACAAGGTCCAGCATGGCTCCTCTCCTCGTCGGCTCCTCAACCACTTGGAGAAGGAAGTTGTCCTCAATGCAATCCAGGAACCTCCTGGATTGCCTGTGCCTGGCTGCCTGGTTTCTCGAGGAATGAATGTTTGCAATTTTCCAAAAGCCCTGCAGCAGTCGCCATGTATTGAAAGTAATTGAAAAATAAATGTAATCCTAACATTAATTTACTATTTTTTATTTTTTATAAAAAGTTAATTAGAGACAAGGCTTTATTTATCCTTTGGCATATGTCTTGTATCTGAATCGCCACGTATTTGAATACGAAACTTACCTCATGGTTTGAAACAAGATTAGTGAGCACCCAGGATACATTACGGGGCGGCCCTCCAGTAGTATCACAGTACAATGTGATGCTCTTTCCTTCCACCACGGTGATGTTGTAATTGCTTAAGTTTGCTGAGGGCAAGTCTATGAAACAAGCAAAAAAAAAAAAATCAAAATAACACACCCCAAAAAAGCACCACATGGATATTTGTGTTTGCCAGAAATAGATACTGCTCAATTCTATGGGAAATGCATAAATGCAATCAAAAACACTGCTTACTTAAAATTTACTGTGATCAATTATTGTTCAGGAAGGGAGTACAAACAGTATTGTTGGAGACAGATAAATACAATCCTTAAGCTGCTACATAAAATTTTTTGGGCCTCCTTCATTTCACATCAAAAGGAAACATTCTAGCATGTAGAAATACATAAAGCTAATTATAGAGGGTAATGTTTCAGGTGAGCAAATAGCAGCTATCCTAACTTCAGGTTTTAACTTAAAGAAAAAAAAAAATCCCTCAGTTTTTTAACACAGGAGATTTAATCTATCTCTGTTGTAGTAGTTGCAATGAAATCTCTATTTTCTAGGGACTAATTCACATTGTGGTATTCCCAACATTTTCTACTATAGTTAACATGAAAATCTGTTGTGGTCTAGGCCAAATCGGCCACTGGGGACATAGGGGACCCCAGATGGGACCGACAGATGCTCCCCTCTGCATCTGTCGGTCCCATCTGGGGTCCCCTATGTCCCCAGTGGCCGATTTGGCCTAAACCACGACAGATTGATTGGCGCCCAACATGGGGCTCGACCAGTGCTCTACCAGAGCTGTGATAAATTGCCTGAATAGTTTGAATTCCATCTTGTTCAGAGATTAGAACGGACACCTTACATCATGTCGTTCTTAAACGAAATGTTGTATCGTGCCTTTAAAGACCTTTGTTTGCACTTAATTGAGTCAACTCTGTTTAACCTGCCAAATGGGTTTCAAAGTTTATTTACTCTTTGTGTTTTCATGCGAAGGTTTAAATGTGCTGTTTTGGTGTGGTTCGCAATTTAGGTGTATAACATGATTAGTTGGGTAACGGCTCTACCTGCATATCTCGGGCATCGCGTGATGGATTCTGTTACTAATTACACTTTCGGTTCTACCTTGGGAAAGTTTACTTTGCCCTTGGATAATTATACTAATGTGACACCATGAGAGCCAGGGCATGGAAACCTTCCGGGCTGTGACGATAAGGATTGTTGCTTCCTGAAGTTTGTGATTTTGTTGTTGGTTTTCCTGCATGTGTTGCAGGGGTGGTTTCTTGTGAAACATCGGTGCACGGAGAGCTATAGCGTAACGTGCGCTGCCGCCACTCAGAAACCAGCAGCCACTCCGCGACCTGCAGCGGCGCAAGCCACGGCCCCGCCCAGCCCAGCACAAGCCCCCCCCCCGCCACTGCAACAACACAGGCGCCTCCGCCGCCTGTCCCAGCACAAGCTACTCCAGCCATGACAGCGAGTACCGCTGCTACTCAAACTCCATCAAAACCGGTACCAGTTGCCCCGGTAACCAGGAGGCAGAAAAAGAAGTCCGCTCGTTCCCCTGTACCTTGAGACAAGGACCAGCTCAAGCCAGACAGCTTGGGAGAGAGTTCTGATGGATATCCAGGAGAGGGCCCGTCTAGAATAGACCCAGGAGAGAGTCCTTCAAGACCAGACACAGGAAAGAGACCTTTTAAAACAGATAAAGGAGAGAGTCCTTCTAGAGCAGATCCTGGAGAGGGTCCTTCTCGGGCAGCCTCAACACAGGAGGACTCAGATGTAGAGGTAGTTGTTAAATCCTTCTCTATGAAGGATTTGAGAAATATGAGGAAGGACTTTAGTCGTCATGAAGGTGAAACACTCATCTCCTGGTTGCTCCGATGCTGGGATAGTGGGGCAGATACCATAGACTTAGATGGCAGAGAAGCTAGGCAGTTGGGAAACCTGGCCAGGGATGGAGGTATCGATAAAGGGACTGGGAGAAAGACAAGCACTCTCAGTCTCTGGAGGCGACTGGTGTCAGCCATAAGGCGCAGGTATCCCTTTAAGGATGATATCGAATGCTGTCCAAGCAAATGGACCAACATGGAAAAAGGTATTAAGTACCTGAGAGAATTGGCTGTGCGAGAGGTGATTTATAGTGACGGGCAAGTGATTGTGGGTTCTGATGAAATGCCATGCAAACGATCTGTGCTAAAAAAGTTTGTACAAAGTGCACCATCAACATATTCCCACACATTGTCAACAATGGTCTGGGGAGGATCTGATACCGACACACCAACTGTAAATGAAGTGGTTAACAAGGTACGACAGTATGAAGACAGTCTCTCTCGTCCCTTCTCTCTGGCAGACATGGAAAATCTGACTGTGGCCACTGAGAAAATGACTGAGACAATTGAGCAAATGACCAAGAAAATAGTTGAGCACACCGAGAAACTGTTTGATACATTACCCAAGGTGGAGGAAAAATCCCATTCTTCCCCTGCACAGACCCATGTTGCAGCTGCTAAGAAAAAACACCCTCCTACTCAAGAGAAAAAAACCTCTCCGACTCAAGACAAATCAAACCCGATCCGAGATATCCTGTGGTTTTGCCTCTGTGAATATGGAGAGGACATGAGGAAGTGGGATGGAGAACCTACCTCAGCCCTACAGGCATGGGTGCTTGAGTTGCAAAATGAAGCAGATGGAAGAAAGAATTCCTACAGGAGGAAGGCTGCTCCGACCTACGGTAGGCGACCCTACGGTCCAGGTAGGAACTCATCTGCTAATCGTAGGTGTTATGGTCAACGTTAGAGGTGCCCTGCCTCCAGCCAGGAGGAGGAGAGGGACAACCGAATTTATTGGACTGTGGATTTGATGGCCTGACACATTAGAGCCACAAAAGTATAAAGCCCTGGTGGACACTGGTGCACAGTGTACACTATTGCCATCAAATCATAGAATCATAAAATCGCTGAGGTTGGAAGGGACCTTTAAGATCATCAAGTCCAACCATTAACCTACCCTGACAAAACCGACTTCTAAACCATGTCCCTAAGTACCATGTCTACCCTTTTTTTAAACACCTCCAGAGATGGTGAATCCACCACGTCCCTGGGCAGCCTATTCCAATGTTTAATAACCCTTTCAGTGAAAAAATGTTTCCTAATATCCAGTCTAAACCTCCCCTGGCGTAACTTGAACCCATTTCCTCTTGTCCTATCACTTGTCACCAGGGAGAAGAGGTCAGCCCCCACCTCTCTACAACCTCCTTTCAGGTAGTTGTAGAGGGTGATATGGTCTCCCCTCAGCCTCCTCTTCTCCAGGCTAAACAGCCCCAGTTCCCTCAGTCGTTCCTCGTAAGATTTGCCCTCCAGACCCCTTACCAGCTTTGTAGCCCTTCTCTGGACACGCTCCAACACCTCAATGGCCTTCTTGTAGTGAGGGGCCCAAAACTGAACGCAGTACTCGAGGTGGGGCCTCACCAGTGCCGAGTACAGGGGGATGATCACTTCCCTAGTCCGGCTCACCACACTATTCCTAATACAGGCCACGATGCCATTGGCCTTCTTGGCCACCTGGGCACGCTGCTGGCTCATATTCAGCCAGCTGTCCACCAACACCCCCAGGTCCTTTTCTGCCGGGCAGCTTTCGAGCCACTCCGCCCCAATCCTGTAGCGCTGCATGGGGTTGTATCATAAAGGGGCAGAATCTGTCACTATTTCTGGAGTGACAGGCGGATCTCAAGAACGGACTGTATTAGAGGCTGAAGTGAGCCTTACTGGGAATAAATGGGAGAAGCACCCCATTGTGACTGGCCCAGATGCTCCGTGCATCCTTGGCATACACTACCTCAAGAGAGGGTATTTTGAAGACCTAAAAGGCTATCGGTGGGCTTTTGGTATAGCAGCTGTAGAGACTGAGGATGTTACACAGCTGTCTGCCTTCCCCGGTCTTTCAGATGACCCTTCTGTTGTGGGACTGCTGAGGGTTAAAGATCAGCAGGTGCCAATTGCTACTGCCACAGTGCATCGACGACAGTATCGCACCAAGCGAGACTCCCTGATTCCCATCCATAACCTGATTCGATGACTAGAGAGCCAAGGAGTGATCAGCAAGACTCGCTCACCCTTTAACAGCCCTATATGGCCAGTGCAAAAGTCTGACGGGAACTGGAGACTGACAGTAGACTATCGTGGCCTGAATGAAGTCACACCACCACTGAGTGCTGCTGTGCCAGACACATTAGAACTTCAGTATGAAATGGGAGTCAAAGGCAACCAAATGGTATGCTACAATTGGCATTGCTAATGCCTTTTTCTCTATTCCTTTAGCAGCAGAGTGCAGGCCACAGTTTGCTTTCACCTGGAGGGGTGTCCAGTACACCTGGAATCGACTGCCCCAGGGGTGGAAACACAGCCCTACTCTTTGCCATGGACTGATCCAGACTGCACTGGAGAAGGGTGGAGCTCCAGAACACCTGCAATACATCGATGACATCATTGTGTGGGGTAACACAGCAGAAGAGGTTTTCAAGAAAGGTAGGAAAATAATTAAAATTCTTCTGAAAGCAGGTTTTGCTATTAAAAGAGGTAAGGTCAAGGGACCTGCACAAGAGATCCAGTTTTGGGAAATTTAAGTGGCAAGATGGACATCGCCAAATCCCCATGGACATGATTAACAAAATAACATCTATGTCCCCACCTACTAACAAAAAGGAAACACAAGCCTTTTTAGGTGTTGCGGGTTTCTGGAGAATGCATATTCCAGGTTATAGCCAGATTGTGAAACCTCTGTATGAAGTGACTCGAAAGAAAAATGAGTTTATGTGGGGCCCTGAGCAACGACAAGCCTTTGAGAAAATTAAACAAGAGAGTGTGCATGCAGTAGCCCTTGGACCAGTCCGACGAGGACGGGACATTAAAAAATGTGCTCTACACCACAGTCAGGGACAATGGGCCTACCTGGAACCTTTGGCAGAAAGCACCAGGGGAGACTCGAGGTTGACCCCTAGGATTCTGGAGTTGAGGATATAAAGGCTCCGAGGCCAATTATACTCCAACTGAGAAAGAAATCTTGACAGCATAAGAAGGAGTTAGAGCTGCTTCAGAAGTAATTGGTACTGAGGCACAGCTCCTCCTGGCGCCCCAATTACCAGTACTGGGCTGGATGTTCAAGGGTAAAGTTCCTCATCATGCCACCGATGCTACATGGAATAAGTGGGTTGCCTTAATCACACAGCGAGCTTGAATAGGAAACCCTAATCATCCAGGAATCGTAGAAGTGATCACAAATTGGCCCGAAGGCAAAGACTTTGGAATGCCACCAGAAGAGGTGGTGACACGTGCTGAGGAAGCTCCACCATTTAATGAACATAGATAATGAGAAACAGTATGCTCTGTTCACTGATGGGTCTTGTCGTATTGTAGGAAAGCATCGAAGTTGGAAAGCTGCTGTGTGGAGTCCTACACGACGAGTCGCAGAAGCTGCTGAAGGAGAAAGTGAATCGAGTCAATTTGCAGAGGTAAAAGCCATCCAGCTGGCATTAGATGTTGCTGAACGAGCAAAGTGGCCAATACTCTATCTCTATACTGACTCAGGGATGGTGGCAAATGCTCTGTGGGGGTGGTTAAAGCAGTGGAAGCAGAGCAACTGGCAGCGCAGAGGTAAACCCATCTGGGCTGCTGAACTGTGGCAAGACATTGCTGACCTGCTAGGGAACCTAGTTGTAAAGGTACATCATGTAGATGCCCATGGACCCATGAGTCGAGCCACCGAGGAACATCGAAACAATCAGCAAGTGGATCAGGCTGCTAAAATTTTCCAGACAGACTTGGACTGGGAACATAAAGGTGAACTATTCCTAGCTTGGTGGGACCATGACACTTCAGGTCATCAAGGAAGTGTAGTCGCCATCACAGAAACGTGGTGGGATGACTCACATAGCTATAGTGCTGCCATGGATGGCTATAGGCTCTTCAGGAAGGATAGGCAAGCAAGGAGAGGCGGGGTGTGGCCCTGTATGTCGGGGAGTGTTATGAATGCTTTGAACTAAATGATGGAGATAATGCGTTTGTCGGAGTGGGATTGGAACTGGAGTAATGACGCGATCTCAATGTGAGTATGATCGTCCTCGTTTATTGCATATTTTAGCAGAGTATATATAGACTCGCAGCAAAGCATGCATAGTCAACAACGCTATGATTGGTCCAGCTCCCCTGTTCACGTACAACGCCCCCCAACCTGATTGGCTAAGACCCTCTGTTCATGCGCCTCTGTTTAACTTTTCTCCCGGGCAGGGTGATGTCACCTTTCTTGTTTACTTAGATCTTTTCTCCCTCACTCTGGGTGCTTAGTTCAAACCCTGGGTTGCTCAACAGAACCAAACCATGCCTTTTTTCATTTAAGAATCTCTCCACAATTCCCCCTTCTTCTTTTTGAGCAACCCAGGCTTGGTGCACAATTTTCATGAGCATGCACTGTAGACAAGAGAAGATACATAATACAACTGAGATTATAACAACTACAATGAGCAATATAAGCAAGCTAGTTTTCACAATCATGGCTATCCAACTTTTGATTCCCCAACCTGATAGTATTTGATTCAACCATCTCCATTCATCATCTTTTCTCAGCTTTTGTATTCCTTGATACAATTCTCTGATGCTTTGGTGTACTGATGTGGAGTGGTCTGAGAGGTTCATACAACACATCCCGTCAAAAGTCTTCACACCCATGACATGCGCTAATAACAAAAAGTCTATGGCAGCCCTATTCTGGAGTGTAGCATGTCTAACAGAATCTACGCCTAACAATAATCCACTCAATGCCAATGCAGTAGCGTTAGATTGTTTAGCAAGCAAATATCCTAGTTTAGTAAGCGTGGTTAAAGCGTGTGCTGCTGCTACTCCTGGTGCAAAAAACAAGGCAAAAATTGTTTGTGTAGTACACATGGCTATCTATCATGAGTGATCCTACAAGTTCTAGCTCTTGCGGCTCGGCATGGAGGGGTGGCAGATATGCAGCCCATCCATCCCGGCTATCAGCAAGAGTTGCAGAGCCAATACCTAGGAATTGCGTTTGCAAGTTGGAAGGCCATTGGTCAGACGGAAGACCGACTAGACAGGTGGAAAATGGATTCTCGGGTGATGCTGTGGATAGGCAGATGGAATCTTGACCGGTCATATTTGCCAAAGCCACCCAGACATTCCTTTGAAACTGCAGGGGTGATCAAGCCCTGCCGTTTCTGCATCCAAAAGAAGGACGCAACTACTTATTAGCAAGCTCTTAAGATTCTTTGGGCCCATTCTGTTGCGACGTCTCTTGGTCTTGGTCTGTCTGTCGTCCTTCCAATGCTGGTTTTATCGCTCTGCTCGGGACCCACACTGGGCCTGTTCCCGTAGAGACACACATGTACCCTCGACCATTAAAAATGACTGGCACTGGTCCCGCCCATGCTCTGGTGGTCGGGTCTTTATAATGTACCATAAATTTAGGTACGGTAGTGGTACTATTCAGCTTAATGTTTTGATGGTGTATCACTACTGGCGGTTCCTCTTGATCACCCATAAGACATAAGTAATTTAGCGTAAACAATACCCTGTGTAATCGCTGTTGTGCATCTGTGTCTTCACCCTTTTGCTTATTTAGATAATCTTTTAGCACTTGATGGGTTTGCTCAACCAAGCCTTGCCCGGTTGGTGAGTGGGGTATTCCCGTTATGTGTTTAATTCCCCATCTCAGTAGAAAAGCTCTCACCCTTTGACTAATATATGTAGGGCATGCTTGTATAATAGAGCGTGCTTAATTTTTGGTTAATCCAAATTACCTTTTTAAGCCTTTAGCATTTTGATGGAAGTTGTCATGACATTGACTGGCTTGTTGAAATTTGTCAATTGGAGGTAAATGTTGCACTGTACTGACTAGGTTATCGGCAATTTGATTACCCAGTCCTAAACCTAAATTCAACTGATTACTGCGAATATGGATGATACAACAAGACGCAGTTCGTTGACCCAGAGTGGATCTCAGCTGGATAAATAATTTTCCCAACCTTGGGTTGGTTGTTTCCCTAAGGAGGGCATCTTCTAGTCGCGGCACTACCCCAGCCACATACAGGGAGTCTGTTACTACATTTAAGGGGGCTGTTAGCCAGTTGGTTAGTGCCCAGACTACCGCAGTAAGTTCCAATGTTTGAAGGGAGTCTTGTGGCTGCCCCTCCAGTATGTGCTGGCACCATCGTCCTTTATCCTGCCAGACACACACTGCACGGCAAAGCCACTTTCCAGCGTCTGTATACACTGTGAGATCATCAGCCAGTGGTTCTCGCCTGACTTTTGTTTTTGTCATCCACTGATTCCGTTTTAACACTTGCCACATTTTCCCTTTTTGTTGTTGCGAATGTATACGACCATTATAGCCTATAAAATGCTTCTTGGATGGGAGTTGAGTTACGCAACCACCATTCTAAATCTGCACCGTTCACTGGAATAGTGACATCATCAGGTTCCATTCCACTGATCTCTATGATTCTTGTTCTGCCCTTCCTGATTAACTCCCCTATTGCCTCCGGTCTTGTTTGAATGCTAGACTTGGGTTGTACCCATTCTAAAATCTTAAACATGTCTCCTGATGATTTGTCACCTGATGATTTGTCAGTGGCACAGGTGGGGCGGGGGAGAATTTCCCCCTTTCCTGTTTGCCACTGACAAATAACTGCATACAGCGATTCAACAGTATTACAAATTAACAGAGAAATTGGCAACTCCAAGAGCAGTTGCGCACCCATTGAATGTCTCCTAGTAAAGTCTGTACGTCTGTCAATGTCCTCAATTGAGTCGTTAAGTCTGTCTTTTGCAGGCGAATTTTCGCGCTGTATTCTTGTGTGATTGATCCTGGCAGTCGTCAGCAGGTGGTGTTGCAGGATCAGATGAGTCAGTGGAGGGGGGCAGAGGAGGAGCCGAAGGCACAGGCCGACAGGTTTCTCCTCCTGGCTGCGACGGCGACTGCGGCCGCACCCCCTCTCGGGTCTCCTGAGACGCCACTTCCGCCTTTTGTTCAGTCGGCTGCCTCGGCTCGGGAGCGGCCACTTCCGCCCTTTGTGTCGCCGGAGCAGGGTCGGCGCCCGCGCGGACCTCGGCAACAGTTTTACACGTAATTCCAGTCATCCCTTTCACCGCCGGCAGCCCGAAGAACCGTGCCCACGCACCAGGTTTCGTTTCAGTTCTCTCCGGACCCAGCATTTGAGCGGCGGCACAGGCTATCTCCCTCTCCACCTTCATGGCCTTGAAAGATAACACCATGCGCCACAACTCGCAAACAGCCTTTATCTCCTTCTCCTCTTTCTCGTTCCCGGTTATCATTTTTTTTCCCACATTGTATCACCGAAAGATCGCCACTCCATGGGGGAAAACATCATATGCGTGTCTTTAAAATGCCCCCATCGTTGTCCCAACTTAATCAGCTTAATCAGCTGTTTGGGTGCTGCCTCAATCCCTCTGTTAGAGAGGATACTTGCGAGCAGCGTCGCTGTTGCTTCAAGCTCCATGATAGCAACTTCACCTTTTTAAACCTGGAAGGCGAGAGGCCACCTCGAACCGTGTCTCCCGTAGTCTATGCTCCCGAGCAGCACTCCTTCCAGCCATGTTTCCCACTCCCCTCCTCTCGCTGCTTACCGCAGTCTCGGAGAACTCAGTCCTGCTGAAGGGTTACAGTTGACATCCTCTGCTACCAGATGTCGGAGTGGGATTGGAACCGGAGTAACGACACAATCTCAATGTGAGTATGATCGTCCTCGTTTATTGCATATTTTAGCAGAGTATATATAGGCTCGCAGCAAAGCATGCATATTCAACAATGCTATGATTGGTCCAGCTCCCCTGTTCACGTACAACGCCCCCCAACCCGATTGGCTAAGACCCTCTGTTCACGTGCCTCTGTTTAACTTTTCTCCCGGGCAGGGTGATGTCACCTTTCTTGTTTACTTAGATCTTTTCTCCCTCACTCTGGGTGCTTAGTTCA
The DNA here is from genome assembly GCA_017639485.1 of Pluvialis apricaria. Classification (NCBI taxonomy): domain Eukaryota; kingdom Metazoa; phylum Chordata; class Aves; order Charadriiformes; family Charadriidae; genus Pluvialis; species Pluvialis apricaria. The sequence continues at coordinate 31,233,966 of CM030043.1, read as the reverse complement.
AACCCTGGGTTGCTCACCAGAACCAAACCATGCCCTTTTTCATTTAGGAATATCTCCACAGGGGTTGAGTGTTTATGGGTAAGAATCAGGGGGAGAGCTAACAGGGCAGACATCATAGTAGGAGTCTGTTATAGACCACCCAACCAGGATGAGGAGGCAGATGAAATATTCTATAAATGGCTGGGAGAAGTCTCAAGATCGCGAGCTCTTGTCCTCGTGGGGGACTTCAATTTTCCGGACATCTGCTGGGAATACAATACAGCAGGGAAGGAACAGTCTAGAAGGTTCCTGGAATGTACTGGGGATAACTTCCTGACACAGCTGGTGAGGGAGCCAGCTAGGGAAGGTGCCCTGCTGGATCTGTTGTTTGTAAACAGGGAAGGTCTTGCGGGGAATGTGATGGTTGGAGGCTGTCTTGGGAACAGCGATCATGAAATGAGAGTTTTCGATTCGGGGAGAAGCAAGGAGGTGGGTCAGCAGAACTGCTACCTTGGACTTCCGGAGGGCGGACTTTGGGCTTTTCAGGAGCCTGGTTGACAAAGTCCCCTGGGAGGCAGTCCTCCAGGGCAAAGGAGCCCAGGAAGCCTGGGTGTTTTTCAAGAAGGAAGTCTTTAAGGCACAGGAGCAGGCTGTCCCCATGTGCCAGAAGACAAGCCGTCGGGGAAAAAGACCGGCCTGGCTAAACAGGGAGCTAGTGTTGCAACTTAGGGGAAAAAAGAGGATTTATGGCCTTTGGAAGGAAGGACAGGCCATGCAAGAGGACTACAAAGAGGTAGTAAAGCTATGTAGGGAAAAAATCAGGAGGGCCAAAGCCCAGCTAGAACTAAACCTGGCTTCTGTTGTCAAGGACAACGAAAAAAGTTTCTATAAATATATTAGCAATAAGAAGAGGACTAAGGATAATCTCTGTCCTCTAGTAGATGGGGCCGGTAACATAGTGACCAAGGATGAGGAAAAGGCTGAGGTACTTAATGCCGTCTTTGCCTCAGTCTTCAGCAGTAGGACCAGTTGTTCCCTGAGTACCCAGACCCCTGAGCTAGAAGGCGGGGATGGGGAGCAGAATGAAGCCCCTGTAATCCAAAGGGAAATGGTGAGGGACCTGCTCCAGCACGTGGAGGTGCACAAATCTATGGGGCCAGATGGGATCCACCCGAGGGTACTGAAGGAGCTAGCGGAAGTGCTCACCAGGCCACTTTGCATAATTTATGAGCAGTCCTGGCTAACTGAGGAGGTCCCAGCTGACTGGAGGTTGGCAAATGTGACACCCATCCACGAGAAGGGCTGGAAGGAGGATCCGGGGAACTACAGGCCAGTCAGTCTGACCTCGGTGCCTGGGAAGGTTATGGAGCAGATCATCCTGAGTGCCATTACGCGGCACATGCAGGAGAACAGGGCGATCAGGCCCAGTCAGCATGGGTTTGTGAAAGGCAGGTCATGCCTGACAAACCTGATCTCCTTCTATGATAAGGTGACTCACTTAGCGGATGAGGGAAAAGCTGTGGATGTTATCTACCTGGATTTTTGCAAAGCTTTTGACACCGTCTCCCACAGCATTCTCCTGGAGAAACTGGCTGCTCATGGCCTGGACAGGTGTACTCTTCTCTGGGTAAAAAACTGTCTGGATGGCCGTGCCCAGAGAGTGGTGGTGAATGGAGTTAAATCCAGTTGGTGTCGTCACAAGTGGTGTCCCCCAGGGCTTGGTGCTGGGGCCGGTTCTCTTTAATATCTTTATCAATGATCTGGATGAGGGGATCAAATGCACCCTCAGTAAGTTCGCAGATGACACTAAACTAGGCGGGCGTGTTGATCTGCTTGAGGGTAGGCTGGCCCTGCAGAGGGATCTGGACAGACTGGACCGATGGGCTGAGGCCAACGGTATGAGGTTCAACAAGGCCAAGTGCCGGGTCCTGCACTTGGGTCACAACAACCCCATGCAGCGCTACAGGCTTGGGGAGGAGTGTCTTGAAAGCTGCCTAGCAGAAAAGGACCTGGGGGTGTTGGTGGACAGCCGGCTGAATATGAGCCAGCAGTGTGCCCAGGTGGCCAAGAAGGCCAACAGTATCCTGGCCTGTATTAGGAATAGTGTGGTGAGCCGGACTAGGGAAGTGATCATCCCCCTGTACTCGGCACTGGTGAGGCCCCACCTCAAGTACTGCGTTCAGTTTTGGGCCCCTCACTACAAGAAGGACATTGATTTGTTGGAGCGTGTCCAGAGAAGGGCTACAAAGCTGGTAAGGGGTCTGGAGGACAAATCTTATGAGGAACGACTGAGGGAACTGGGGCTGTTTAGCCTGGAGAAGAGGAGGCTGAGGGGAGACCATATCACCCTCTACAACTACCTGAAAGGAGGTTGTAGAGAGGTGGGGGCTGACCTCTTCTCCCGGGTGACAAGTGATAGGACAAGAGGAAATGGGTTTAAGTTATGTCAGGGGAGGTTTAGACTGGATATTAGGAAACATTTTTTCACTGAAAGGGTTATTAAACATTGGAATAGGCTGCCCAGGGATGTGGTGGATTCACCATCTCTGGAGGTGTTTAAAAAAAGGGTAGACATGGTACTTAGGGCCATGGTTTAGAAGTGGGTTTTGTCAGGGTAGATTAATGGTTGGACTTGATGATCTTAAAGGTCCCTTCCAACCTCAGCAATTCTATGATTCTATGATTCTAAGGAAGGGATGCAACCTATAAATGGGCCCGTGACCGAGGGGTGGATTTAACCATGGACACTATTGTGCAGGTTATCCACGACTGTGAAACATGCATCACAATCAAGCAAGCTAAATGGTTAAAACCTTTGTGGGATGGGGGATGACGGCTGAAATATAAATATGGGGAGGCTCGGCAAATTGACTACATCACACTCCCTCAAACCCACCAGGGTAAGCGCTATGTGCTTACAGTGGTGGAAGCAAGCACCGGATGATCGGAAACCTATGCCGTACCCCATGCCACTGCCCGGAATACCATCCTGGGCCTTGAAAAGCAAGTCTTGTGGTGACATGGCACTCCAGAAAGAATTGAGTCAGACAATGGGACTCATTTTAAAAACAGTCTTATAAGTAATTGGGCCAAAGAACATGGCATTGAGTGGATATATCATATCCCCTATCATGCACCAGCTTCTGGGAAGATTGAGCGATACAATGGACTGTTAAAAACCACCCTGAAAGAAATGGGGGGTGGAACCTTTAAAAATTGGGACAAGCATTTAGAGCAAGCTACCTGGTTAGTTATACCAGGGGATCCATCAATCGAGCTGGTCCTGCTCAATCAGACTTTTTACATACTGTAGAAGGGGACAAAGTCCCTGTGGTGCATGAAAGAATATGTTAGGGAAAACTGTTTGGGTTTTTCCTGCTTCAGGCAAAAGCAAGCCCATTCGTGGGACTGTTTTTGCTCAAGGACCTGGATGTACTTGGTGGGTGATGCTGAAGAAAGGAGAAGTTCCATGTGTACCTCAAGGAAATTTAACCCTTGGTGAGAATACTCAATCCTGAGCTGTATGATGCTGATCACTACATAATACTAACAGTGTTCAATAAGTGTTTTTCAGGATAACACAGTGGTGATGAAACCTGAGCTAGCTTCATCAAGTGGCGTCCAGAAGCTCTTCAAGATGAACATGCTACCCACAGGCACAGACCACAATGAATTTTGTACCATCTTTTCTGCTCAAATGAGATCCTGCAATAATGAACTAAATGGACTTAAACTTTTGTATATAAAGATAAATCGTAAATGACCTGCATGTATCCATATATATATATCTGTGTGTGTATAGATTTGATAGATAAAAGTAATAGTGATCTGAGCAAGATGCAAATGGCATGGAATAAGGGGTGGAATGTCCTGGTTTGAGGTAAAACAGGACCAATTTTGTTCAATAACTTGGCTTCTTAGCTGGGCCTCTTCTAACTACTGAAATTAACAGCATATTGTGCAGACAATGTTCACTCTCTCAGAGTGATAAGATCTATGTTTATAGCTGATGCCCAGGCATGGGATGCAGAGAGGCTCTTGCTTATACTTATTGCTATAACACCCAAGGGCAACCAACTGTGTTACTTGCCCCGTTGGAGGGTCGGAAGCAGAAAAGCGCAGTGGGGCCCCACCTGCGGGGAGGAGCGGACAGGACTGGTGACCCAAAACTGACCCACAGGGTATTCCATCCCATCTGCCTCATGCTCAGCATAAAAGCTGAGGGATCAAATGGCTCGCTCTCTTCCTTCAATGGCCGACATCTGAGGAGGACTCTGTCTGTTCGTCTGCCTTTGGTCCCGATCCTGAATCCAGATCTAGAATCCAGTTCCCTTCCGTCACTGAGTCCAGCCTGGGGGACTTCCCCGGTGCCAGCCGGTGTCGTGATTGTCATCCTGGGAGCTTGATATGGTTTTGTATATATTTCGTTATTTCCTTTTATTTTATTATTAATATTTCATTAAAGTAGTTTAGTTCCTTCTAAACTCGTAAGTCTCTTTTCCCCCCTCTTCCTCTCTCTTTGAAGAGGGGTAGAGGGGAGCATCTGTCGGTCCCATCTGGGGTCCCCTATGTCCCCAGTGGCCGATTTGGCCTAAACCATGACAAAATCCCATTACTCCATGGTATTACATAAGAGATTGAAGCCCTCCCTCTCATACAGAGAGGTCATAGAAAGCAGAGCAATACCTAGATCTTGAAGTACAAAACGCACAAGAGGCAAACAAAGCCCTGAACAGATCAAACCAGTGGAGAGAAAGGACAGAAGAGAGGATCAGCAACTACACAGAGCTGCTATCCAGGGCGCTTCAGCAGACTTAGCTATTGCCCTCAAAAAAGAGGGAAAGAAGAAAAGCTGCGAGATGGTACCACTCACCAGTAAGCCAGCTTAGCTTTTGCAAGAGCCAGGACTCACCCACCATCTCACAAAGCTATAAACCACTTCATACCTCATTTTTCTCATTTTTCAGCACCCAAAGCAATGGGAACTTTCAAGAGAGTAACAGCACCAATATACTGAGTGCTTCCAAAACCCCAACATGTTATAGACTACTTTGGAGCTGACCCTCCTCAAAAATATTGCCAGGAATGTCAAAAGACCTTAGGCATGCAAGACCTCACATCATATTTATTTGCATAGGCAAAATTTATATATATATATATATATATAATCGGCACAAATATACTGCTTCAGCAGTATAGTGCTTTAAGCAGTGCTGTAATGTGATTCCCAATATAGGTGTCATGGATTTCTTATATTATGTTCACTTTATAAATCATATGTTGAACTTTATTAAGACAAAGCTGGATGGTTTGTAGGCCTTCGTGCAGTAATCTGTTAGCAAAGGTAGCCATCTGCTCTCACCTGCTGTGAATTCAAATCTCAGCAGTGTCTGCCAACTAGCTGAGCAAGAAATAAAACAAATCTTAGGGAACATTTGGCTGTTAATTATCCTTGTTAGGGAACAGGGAGAGAAGTAATGAGATCATTCGCTTTATAAAGTTACCGTTCCACATCACCTCTGAAAACTGTTCCAACTGCTCTTGCCAGACCTAAACTTGGAAAGAGATTAAGACTCCTGTCTTCTCCCTGGCACTACTACTTAGGACTAAGTCTGCTTGCTGTGCAAGTCCGCACAGTTTCTGCTACCATTTTGGTGTTTTATCTCTGAGGGAAACAGCTATATTTTGCTTGTACCCTGCCAGAACGTTATAAAATAATGACGTTTATTATTCTATAGAATTGTAAAGTTAGGTTAGAAACCAGTTGCAAGATCTTGCAGAAATTCTTGCAGCAAAAAAGTAGAGACCATTTATATGAATCAGTAGCATTTTGACACCTACACAATTAAAAAGATTTATAAATCAGCTGCATGTATTCATACCTTAATTTGTTTAAATACCTTTTTTTTTAGATGACCACCACTTGTTGATATGGATGCACATTTTAAAGGACTTTATACACAGCAATTGATATAAGCAATCAGACAATGGGTTTGCATAGTTTTGTATACTGCCAGCACAGTAAGTTTAGATAGTAGCATAAGAAGATCACGCAAGATAGCCATGACATAATTTTCATCTTTCTAGAGCAATCAGTTTCACAGGCATATTATCCAGGTTGCATGCAAAAGTATTTCCTTATATCAGTTCTGAAATTTGTCTCTGTTTAAATTTGTTGTTCATTCCCTGTTCAGCTAGGACAGAGAAAAGAAAGTTTCTGCATGATCTTCTTAAGACCACTCTGTTTTATTTATTTTTCTCTTGTCCTCTTTTTTTCTCAATAATCTATCCAAAGGTTTTCAATCTCTTCAAAAAAGGGAGGACAAAACTTGCTAGTAAGAATTTTAAATTCTAACATAGAGAGTTATGCAGTTTAGTAGATGAATAACAAGTGTACACTAAAACCAATACCTTTCATTGTGTATAGGCTATGTTATTTCACTGCACAGAGAAAATCTGTTTTCATATTGTCCTGGTTTTGGATGGGATAGAGTTAATTTTCTTCACAGTAGCTTGTATGGGGCTATGTTTTGGATTTGTGATAAAAACAGTGTTAACACACGGATGTTTTAGCTATTGGTGAGCAGTGCTTACACAGCACCAAGGCCTCTCCTGCTTCTCACACTGTCCTGCTAGCAAGTAGGCTGGGGGTGCACAAGAAGTTGGGAGAGGACACAGCTGGGACAGCTGACCCCCAACTGACCAAAGGTATATCCCATACCATATGATGTCATGCTCAGCAATAAAAACCGCGGGGAGGAAGGATGAAGGGGGGACATTCGGAATTATGGCGTTTGTCTTCCCAAGCAACCGTTACGTGTGATAGGGCCCTGTTTTCCTGGAAATGGCTAAACACCTGCCTGCCAGTGGGAAGTAATGAGTGAATTCCTTATTTTGCTTTTGCTTTACCTATTAAAATGTCTTTATCTCAATCTACGAGTTTTCTCACTTTTACCCTTCCGATTCTCTCCCCCATTACACTGTGGGAGGAGTGAGCGAGTGGATCTTAGCTGCTGGCCGGGTTTAACCACGACATATTTTTATATATATATATATTACATACATATATATATGTATATTACATACATACATATATTACAGAGGAATCATTTGAGCAGCTAGAGAGCGGGTTAGACAAGCTAAAGCCCAGTTAGAACTAAATCTGGCCAGGGACATTAAGACAAACAAAAAATTCTTCTTTAAGTATGTCAGCGAGAAAAGAAAGACTAGGGAAAATGTAGGCCCTCTCTGGAAGGAAACGCAAGAACTAGTTACCCGGGACAGAGAAAGAGCTGAGGTACTCAATGACTTTTTTGCCTCGGTCTTCACTGACAAGGACAGCAGCCGCACTGCCCAAGACGCAGAATGCAAAGGCAAGGTTTGGGAAAATGGAGCACCGCCCACTGTAGATGAAGATCAAGTGAGAGACCACCTGAGGAACCTGAAGGTGCACAAGTCCATGGGACCTGATGAGATACATCCGCGGGTCCTGAGGGAACTGGCAGATCAAGTCGCGAAGCCACTAGCCATCATATTTGAGAAGTCGTGGCGGTCTGGCAAGGTTCCTGCTGACTGGAAAAGGGGAAACATAACCCCTATTTTCAAAAAGGGAAATAAGGAAGACCCGGGGAACTACAGGCCAGTCAGTCTCACCTCTGTGCCTGGCAAGATCATGGAGCAGATCCTCCTGGAAACTCTGCTGAGGCACATAGAAAACAAGGAGGTGACTGGCGAGAGCCAACATGGCTTCACCAAGGGCAAGTCATGCCTGACAGATTTGGTGGCCTTCTACGGAGGGGTTACAGTGGCAGTGGACAAGGGAAGATCTGCTGATGTCATCTACTTGGACTTGTGCAAAGCGTTTGACACTGTCCCACACGATATCCTGGTCTCTAAATTGAAGAGACATGGATTCGATAAATGGACCACTCGGTGGATAAAGAACTGGCTGGACGGTCGCACTCAAAGGGTTGTGGTCAACGGCTCAGTGTGCAAGTGGAGAGCAGTGACGAGTGGCGTTCCTCAGGGGACGGTACTGGGACCTGTACTGTTCAACATCTTTGTCAGCGACATGGACAGTGAGGTAGAGTGCACCCTCAGCAAGTTTGCTGATGATACCAAGATGTTTGGCGAGGCAGACACGCTGGAGGGGAGGGATGCCATCCAGAGGGACCTGGACAGGCTGGAGAGGTGGGCCCAAGCCAACCTCATGCAGTTCAACAAGGCCAAGTGCAAGGTTCTGCACATGGGTCAGGGCAAGCACAAATACAGGCTGGGCGGGGAATGGCTGGAGAGCAGCCCTGAGGAGAAGGACCTGGGGGTGCTGATTGATGAGAAGCTCAACATGAGCCAGCAATGTGCGATCGCAGCCCAGAAGGCCAACCGTATCCTGGGCTGCATCAAAAGATGTGTGGCCAGCAGGTCAAGGGAGGTGATTCTGCCCCTCTACTCCGCTCTCGTGAGACCCCACCTGGAGTACTGCATCCAGCTCTGGAGTCCCCAACAGAAGAAAGACATGGACCTGCTGGAGCGCGTCCAGAGGAGAGCCACGAGGATGATCAGAGGGCTGGAGCACCTCTCCTATGAGGAGAGGCTGAGAGAGTTGGGGCTGTTCAGCCTGGAGAAGAGAAGGCTCCGGGGAGACCTTATTGCGGCCTTCCAGTACCTAAAGGGGGCCTACAGGAGAGCTGGGGAAGGACTTTTTACAAGGGCATGGAGTGATAGTACGAGGGGGAATGGCTTTAAGCTGGAAGAGGGCAGGTTTAGATTAAACATTAGGAAGAATTTTTTCACTTTAAGGGTGGTAAGGCACTGGAACAGGTTGCCCAGAGAGGCTGTTGAAGCCCCGTCCCTGGAGGTGTTCAAGGCCAGGCTGGACGTGGCCTTGGGCAACCTGGTCTAGTGGGAGGTGTCCCTGCCTATGGCAGGGGGGGTTGGAACTTGATGATCTTCAAGGTCCCTTCCAACCTAAACCATTCTATGATTCTATGATATATTCAAATCAATAACACTTTGTTCCAGGGAATAGGCAGCTCTGGATTAGAATGAGAAGTCACTTCCATTCACTCCAGCACAAATGGACACAACAAAAGCAAGTGGGGGGAGGGGACTCATTTATGTCAACTGAGTCTCTCTAAATATTACGTCAGGCTTTAGAAGTAAAAAACTCTAAATAGGTGGGCTGTTTACTTTCACAGACTATCATCAGTGCAAACTGATGGCCAAGGACATATTACAGTTAAACTGTCAAGCATCTCTAGGCAATGACTCATATTTTCACCATGCACAGCTGGAACTTCCACAATGACAAAACCAAATAGTTTGGCTGAAATTTTCAAAGGCTATTACAGCATTTGGCTACACAATTGTCAATGGAAATTAATAAAACACTTGTTTCTGAATTCCTTGAGAGCTTTCAAATGTCCTCATGCTGCTACTTACTACATTCTACAGAAAACTTATACTGCCCTCAGTAGAGCCAATCTGTCACTATATCTTTCAAAGGAAGGATGTAACCTAATTAAGAAATAAGTGAATATTAATACAAACTGTAGTCTGTAATGGATCTCTCAGCACCAAGCCAATGTTCTAGCCAATACACAGCAACTTTTAGAAAACGAGGGTCTTAAACAAGGAGAAATGTCTCTATCATTAGACCCAAAATGCTATTTCAGTGGTTAAGTATCTTCACACTTACAGAAATTAGCTGATTCCCGGATTGATTCAAGCAGCAACATTGGTAGTGCCTCTGTGATAACATATTTAAAAAAGGGTAAAAAAATGCTGACGCAACAGCAGCTGGGAGAGAGGGTAAAAAAATGCCAACGCAACAGCAGCTGGGAGAGAGGAGTGAGAATATGTGAGAGAAACAACTCTGCAGACACCAAGGTCAGTGAAGGAGGAGGGGGAGGAGCTGCTCCAGGTGCCAGAGAAGAGATTCCCCTGCAGCCCATGGTGAAGACCAAGGTGAAGCAGGTTGTCCCCTGCAGCCCATGGACATCCACAGTGGAACAGATATCCACTCCACAGCCCATGGAGGACCCCACACCGGAGCAAGTGAATGTGTCCTGAAGGAAGCTGTGACCCCATGAAGAGGAGCTCACACTGGAGCAGGTTTTCTGGCAAGACCTGTGACCCCATAGGGGACCCACGCTGGAGCAGTCCGTTCCTGCACCCTGTGGAAAGAGCCCATGCTGGAGCAGTTCTTGAAGAACTGCAGTCCGTGGGAAGGACCCATGCTGGAGAAGTTCATGAAGGACTGTCTCCCATGGGAGGGACACCATGCTGGAGCAGGGGGAGAGCATGAGGAAGAAGGAGCGGTAGAGACAGTGTGTTATGAACTGACTGCAACACCCATTCCCCATCCCCCCTGAGCCGCTTGGGAGGAGGAGGAGGTAGAGAACTGGGGAGTGAAGTTGACTCTGGGAAAAAGGGAGGGGTGGAGGGAAGGTGTTTTTTATATTTTTTCTTATTTATCATTATCCTACTCTGATATGATTGGCAATAATTTAAATTAATTTCCCCAATTTGAGCCTGTTTTGCCTGTGACGGTAATTGCTGAGTGATCTCCCTTTCCTTATCTCGACCCACGAGCTTTTTGCTGTATTTTTTCCCCTTGTCCTGTTGAGGAGGGGGAGTGGCTTGGTGGGCACCTGGCGGGCACCTGGCAGCCAGCCAAGGTCAACTTGCCACAGTCCTTTGTGGCACTCAACATGGAGCATGAGGAATTCAAGATAAGGATAGTAATTGGGAGAGTTAATGGGCAAAAACATGGACTGAACATTGTTAGAGAGCAGAATTATTGTGGGGAATTTTTGTTGTTGTAATTATGGTGAAGGGACAAGTGTTAGAGTATGTGTAAATTGTCCACTTTTGTCAGTGTTGTGATCATGTTCTTTTGATTTTGGTGTGGAGAATTCTTTTTGTTGATGTAAGAGAAGTTCGTGAAGACTGTAGATTGTTTGATGAATGTATATTTTAATGATAATTCTTAAATATGTGATTCACAGAGGTGAGGGTTGGAATGTATTGGGTATATGTGGCAAGGTTTTGGTGGTGGGTTAACCTTGGCTGGCTGCCAGGTGCCCACCAAGGTACTTTGTCATTCCCCCTCCTCAGCATGACAGGGGGGAGAAAATAAGATGAAAAACTCATGCATTGAGATAAAGGCAGTTTAATAAAGAAAAGCAAAGGCTGCATGTAAAAGCAAAGGAAAACAAAAAAAATATTATTCTCTACTCCCCATCAGCGGGCAATTTCCAGCCACTTCCTGGGAAGTAGGGCCTCAGTACATGTAGCAGTTGCTTCAGAAGACAAACACCTTAATAACGAATGCCCCCCTCCCCCCCTTCTTTCTCTTAGCTTTTGTTGCTGAGCATAACATCATATGGTATGGAATATCCCTTTAGCCAGTTTGGGTCAGCTGTCTTGGCTATATTCCCTCCCAACCTCTTGCTTACCCCCAGCCTACGGCCTTTGGGATGGGAATGAAGAGACAGCTTTGATGCTGTGGGAGCACTGCTCAGCAGTAGCCAAAACATTGGTGTATTATCAACATCCTTCTAGCTACAAAGCACAGCACTATGAGGGCTGATATAGGGAAAGTTAACTCCATCCCAGTCAGACTCAACACAATCTAGAAAACATTAGTCTCATGTACATTTTTGCTACTTTGGTCAGTATATTTAGCTAGCATATACGACCAATGACAAGACAGAAAACATCTGCAGAAACAATACATGAAAAATAAGCATACAAAGCTGGGAGGATAAACAAAACTGAAAGCCAGATAAGCACCACACCAACATACACAAAACAGTTTCTCAGATTAACTAAATTGACCAGATTGACTAGATTTACCAGCATTACTAGACTGAGATCCACAGCAACAAAAGAATCCACATGGGGTTGCAGAGACAACTGTAGAAGACAGGCCTTTCCCAAAAATACCAGAAGAAAAAGACATCTTCAGTTTCTATGAGTTCAACAATAGCAGCTCAGTGATCAAATGCTTACCAGAGGCAGCAACTAATAATATAACCTGCCCCAAAGAATCTTATCCTGCATCCCTGGGATTAAGTGAGCTCCAGGTGATCTCCAGAAGACTAACGGATTTATGAGTGACCTTACCCCACACATAAGACATGCCTCGCTTCCAGGAATTTAACATACCAGTGGCAATCGCAGCCATCGCTTACAGAAATAGTAATGAGAACAAAGTATTTACTTCTCTTTCTAGATTTTCTAATGCTATTTACCAGCTGGAAACAAGAAAGAGGAAGCTCTAGGTGGCCATACTGTATGGATGACCAGCAAATGTGAAAATAGCAAAATTAAAGCACATCATTTCTCTACACAGAAGGCTCTACTAATACTACTGTGGTAGATGCAACTTAAAAACCTTTGACATAGTAATTAACTGTGACTTTAAAATTTAAAAGAATCCAGTAATTTTCATCATACATAAATACATTGCAAATGCAGTTGGAAAAAATAGTGCTGCAAGCATCATAACAATTTGTCCTGGTTTCGGCTGGAATAGGGTTAATTTTCACGAGAAGCTGGGAGGGGACACAGCTGGGAAGGCTGACCCAAGCTGGCCAAGGGGATATTTGATATCATGTGATGCTCAGTATATAGCTGAGGGAGCAAGCCGGGGGAGAGGGGGTCAGAAATCGATGCTCAGGAGCAGGCTGGGCATTTTCAGTTCCAGTCAGTGAGCAGTTGCACTGTGCATTAATAATTTTTGTATATTGTTTTATCAGTATTATTGTTGCTGTTTTCCTCTTTCCTTTGCTGTTCTTTTAAACTGTCTTTATCCCAACCCATGAGTTTTGCCTTTTTCTTCTGTTTCTCCTCCCCATCCCACTGGGAGGGGAAAGAGTGAGCAAGCAGCCACGTGGTTCTTTGTTGCCGGCTGGAGCTAAACCATGACGCAATTGACTGACACTTTTAATATTGCACTTGGAACGGATCTTCTAGTTATTAAACACACCTAACTTTTTAAAATGTCAACAGAAACCACGAAGTTGATGGCATCTAAATTGTAACTAGTCTTTAATCAGCTCATCAATGAACAGATTTAGCAGGGGAAGAGGATAGAGTTTTGAGCAACACAGAAGAGCCAGAGGATGCTGATGTTTTAGGAACCAACAGGGAAACACCTATGAAATGCCTCAAAGGAATTAGGGTGTGTTCCTCAAAAAAGGTGATATGGTTGATAGCCCAGCTGAAGTGCCTCTATACCAATGCACGCAGCATGGGCAACAAACAGGAGGAGATGGAGGGGCAAGGGTTGCCCTCCATATTAAAAAAATGGATTAACCACACAGAGCTGTCTTTGGAAAAAAGCGATGAACAGATCGAGAGCTTATGGGTAAAAATTAGGGAACACACCAACAAAGGAAACCTTGTGGTTGGTATGTAACTACAGGCCCCCTGATCAAGGGGAGCCTGTTGATGAAGCGTTCTTACTTCAGCTACAGGAAGCATCATACTCGCAGGCCCTGATCCTGTTGGGGAGCTTCAATCACCCTGACATCTGCTGGAAAAGTAGCACAGCAAGCTGTAAGCAGTCCAGGAGACTCTTGGAGTGCATCGAGGATAACTTCTTAATCCAGGTGACAGACAGCCCAACCAGAGGAGAAGCATTACCAGACCTGTTGTTTACCAACACAGATTAACTAATTAGAGAGGTCAAGATTGGTGGCAGCCAGGGCTGCAGTGATCGTGCCCTGGTGGAATTCACAATTTTGAGGGATATGGGCCAGTGAAGAGCAAAGACAAGACCCTGAATTTTAGGAGAGTGAGCTTTCAGTTGTTTAAGGAATTAGTGGATGGGACCCTGTGGAATAATTACTAAAATAATCAAAAATACAGCATTGTTCACACATTGAGGAAAAGCATAAAATCAAAAGGTTTCTAGGGTAGAATACAGCCGCAGCTGGTATGCGAAGAATCCACTACATCTGTGATTCCCTGCACAATACTGCTCACAGAGCAACATGGGGATGGAGTGGGGTGGAGATTCCACGGCCAAGCGCTGTGATGATACAGCAGATATGGGAACGAGATGGTCCTATGGAACTGAGAAGCTGCACACTAGCTACCCTGAGCCAACAGTTTGTCAAATTTTGACAAAATGCTGTCCTTTGTGTGAACTTTGCTCATTATAATGTCATTATAATACCTAAACACACCTCCATCCCAAAGGCTACCCGCCTCCAAGGTGCGACCACTCCTCCTTGAGTCTGAGCCCTGAATTTTTTGTAAACTATACCTTTAAATGTGAAACGAGAAAACTTTACACCAATCATAATAAAAGTATTTATGACTAGAGTCACTCAAACTCCACCTTGAAGGTAAAAAATGGTATAAAAATAGCCCAAGAAAGGGGGAATATCAGGGAAGACACCATTGTGAACAAGTCAAGGAGGACTCCATCAAAGACTGCCTTTGACTTCCGGGACCAGCCGACGGGCTGAGCCTTTCTTCCCCCCAATAGGGACGCCTTTGGGTAAGGCTTAGACTATACCAAGTGCTTCCTTGAGAAACTTAGAACTCTCTCTAGAGAGTCTCTCTCCTACATTTATAGCCAGGCTGTATTGTTTATAACTTTGTCACGCGTTTTGTATAACTAACAATACTTTTATTTGCATGTGCTTTGCAGACTGTATTTATCACCGGCAATCCATAAGAACCTATGTATCTGTTGCTAAAATAAACCACGTTGTTGAAGTAGCTGGTCATTTTGGTTTCTCATTGAACGTGACCAAAGAGTGGCCGTGCTAGTTCATGAGCATGACTAGACTGAGGGTGCAGTCCACTATTAGCGTATCCAGAATCGTAATAGTTTAATATATTAAACGCGACTGGACTGATAGTGGTGGATTGGGCATCGCTCAGAATTTAAACCTAGCCACACCTAGCCTCCCACCTCGGTGAGGAGTGTTAGAACGCAAGGGGGTTTATTTTCTGCCAAATTACTTTGCCCTTTAATGCAACAGACCCCCTGGGAAACTGCCCTCAGGGATAAAAGATCAGGAAAGCTAAGGCACAGTTGGAGATGAATTTGGCAAGGGATATGAAGAATAATAAGAATGGCTTTTACAGGTATCTTGGTCAGAAAAGGAAGATTAAAGAAAATTTAAGGGGGGGGGGGTACTCAAGACAGGAGAACTAGTGACAACTGATATGGAGAAGGCTGAGGTACTCAACAATTTTTTTGCCTCAGTTTTCATTGGTAATCTCTCTTCCCACATCTCTTAAGTCCCTGAACCTCAAGGCAGATACTGGGGGAATGTAGTCCCTGCCTTCGTAAGAGTAGATCAGGTTTGAGACCACCTGAGGAACCTGAACACACACAAGTCCATGGAACCTGATAATATGCATCCCAGGGTCCTGAGGGAATTGGCTGATGTAGATGCTAAGCCACTCTCCATCATATTTGAAAAGTCATGGCAGTCAGGCAAAGTCCCCAGTGACTGGAGAAAAGGGAAATATCCCACTCATTTTTAAAAAGGAGGACCCTGGGAACTACAAAACAGTCAACCTCAACTCCGTTACTGCTAAGATCATGGAACAGAACCTCCTACGATGAGGGGACTGCATCAGTGGAAAAGGGAAGAGCTACGGATGTCATCTACCTGGACTCTAATCATAAAAAAGGGTTTTACACAACCTTAAAGATTCATCATGTATATTATCACTCTGGAAAAATCTCACAGTAAAAGCCCTAAGTAATGTCATGAAGAAACGCTAACTGAAAAAATGTCCCTGAAACAGAAATGTACAGTATAATCTAGCTACATAGTATGCTGTATGAAATTTAAATCACTGATTAGCAATTTTATCCAATTCTAATTTTAAAATTTAATTAGACCACACACAAATGTAATGCAATAAAGCCCAAGTGAAATATGAACAGAAACATCCCAATACCTAGCTAACGAATGACCCGGTATCTAATTTTTTCTCCTAAAAGCATAGATGAGGTCCAATAAAGCCTGCGTGTGTGACTGCTTGAGGCATCTCATTATAAGAACAATTATTCTTACAAAAATTTCACAAATTTTTTTGATGTACAGAAACTAAATTCAAGTTGCTCATAAAAATCTGTACTCATAAATTCTTGAGGCCGCATCCTGAGGATATGAGTGTGCAAATAATCATGAAATACTCAGCTTTTTAGAGATGCAACCTGTTACCCTGCTGGACTTTCACAGCACTACTGCATGGACAAGAACTTTTTTACCCACCCTGCCTCAAGTGTCACAGGGGGGATGGGGAATGGGGGGGGGGTTACAGTCAGTACATAACAGTTCCTCTCTGCCGCTTCTTCCTCCTCACACTTTTCCCCTGCTCCAGCATAGGTCCTTTCCATGGTCTGCATTCCTTCAGGAAAAAAATCTGCTCCAGCATGGCTTCTCCACAGGCTGCAAGTCCTTCAGGAAACATCCAACTCCTGCAGTGTGGGGTCTTCCACGGGCTGCAGTGTGAATAACTGCTCTGGCATGGTCTCTTCCACGGGCTGCAGGGAAATACCTGTTCCACCATAGTCCTCTCCATGGACTGCAAGGGGAATATCCGCTCCAGTGCCTGGAGCACCTTCTCCCCTTCCTTCTTCTCTGACCTTGGTGTTCACACTGCTGTTTCTCACCTTTCTTTTTTTTTTTTTTACTCTCCTCCTCTGCCTCTCTGGCGTTTTTGGCCTTTCTTAAATATGTTTTCACAGAGGTACCACCAGCTTTGCTGATTGGCTCAGCTTTGGCCTACGGTGGGTTTGTTGCCAAGCCAGCTGGAACTGGCTCTGTCCTGCAACAGGGGCAGCCACTGGCCTCATCTCAGAGAGGCTACCCCTGCAGCCCCCCTGCTACCAAAACCTTGCCATGTACACCCAATATAGCAAGACAGAATATGAACATTAGGATCTGGTGGGTCAAAACCTACAATGGGCATTTTCCAAACAGCAAGATTTACTTCTGATATTCTGTTTCATCAATAACTTCCCTTTAAAGGAGAAATCTCCCTTGAAAAGTGGCTGAGCAATCCTTTTCTTTCATTGTTTTAAATTGTGTTAACCCCACCCGAGGAGCCAGGCACATCATAGGCAGGATGCTGGATAGAGCTATGATGGCCCTCCACATACTCTTGCATGAAAAAAAATCTGATTTAGTAGAAGGAAATTACAGGGCTTTATCTTGTTTGCTGTAATTTTACATCTGTAGCTGGTTTATTCCAAAAGAGGAAGCCTTTCAAAGTGTCATCTCCTTCTCTGCTGTATCTGGAGAATTTTTCCTACCTCACCCTAGTCTGAACTTTTCATCTATTTATGTTTTGCTTTAAAAGTGTGCTACCAACAGGACACTTGCTTGTCAGATTTAGAACAAGCGCCTCAGAAGCTATTTATAGCATCATTCTCCTCTTAGATTCCCCCTCCAATATTCTTCCTTCCCTCCTCTTATCAACAGAATTGCTCAACTGATTCTATTTTTACCCCTGCTTTTCCACCCTTCAGGCTCAGCTCCCCCCGCTTCTTTCCCTTCCCCCATTTCTATTTATCCCACTTTATTGCAATCTTTGCATAACTTTCCTAACTTTCATTTGTTTTTTCATGTTTACTGTCCCGCTCTTTCCCAAGCTCCTATCTCAGTTTTATATCCTCTCTCTCTCTTAACTTGGGCCCCATCACATGTTGCCTCCATACTTCAAATGGATCAGTTCAATCTTCATAATATCCATTTTTCCATGCCTTGCTCACTCCCAGTAACCATTTCCTCTGCTTCTACTCCTATGACACTGAATGTCCATTGTTTAATTCTGATATTAACAATATAAATGTATTTGCACCTACTCTGCATCAGCCAGATGTTTTGCCAATAAGTGCTATTTCCCTACCTCATCAAATTCATTCCCATGATTCCTGTCACATATTTATAATGTTTGATTCTGTCATTCTCTGTCCCAAGTCCTTTTTTCTTTCCTTCTGCCCAGGAGCAAACCAACTTCTTCAAAAAGATCAGCAATTTCTTACATCATCTCAGTGAACAGGTATGTAGGGATTTGACTTTGTTCTCCTTCAAAAATCTAATAAGCACCCACTTCACCCACAACCTAAAATAAACTGTTCACCTGAGATGGAGATGTTCAAGAATGGCCTGATCTGTACTTCAGAATAAATCTTTTAAAGGCAGCAGACTAATTTCAAGAAAGCGCCAACAGAACTGAGAGCAGAATATGCCTTTAAAAATGCTGTCACTTTTTTTTTTACACATCTCCTGAGCTAGAGCATATTCAGTCTTATTCACACTTATATTTCTGCAGTCCAGGGGGCAAATGCAACTACAAAATATAGAAGTTACAGCCAAATACACAATCACATTGGCTTTTTGGCACAGACTGGATATGGCATATGAAGAAACTGGGACTTCAGAAGCAACAAACCCATGCAGGGGATATGGCAACAGGAGTGCTCTGTAACTAGATAGTCTTTCCATCAGAGTGCTCAGCAATCACCAAGTTATGAAAGAAAATTCCAGCAAACAATATTTCCTAGGCTGCAAAGAAAATGATTATACCAACTTAATTATCAACAAAACATACCTAAGGGGCATAACCTTTTTTGCAGCGTTGGGATTTGTTCACTTCATTTCTCACATGCTGAAATAACAACATACACCAGAAAAGGCTGAGGATTTCAAGGCGGGTGTTGCGATTCCTGGGCTGGTGCTTCAGGCTACTTCTGACCTGGCTCTGAGCTCCAGGAGAGCAGCCTCTGTTTTTCCCCCCGCAACTCTGTCCCTCCTAAAGTTCTTGCAGTGTCTGTGCAGTCCCACGTATTAGCAAAGACTGCATAAAACAACCACTTCTCTTACATTTTTAACACAGCAGCACAATTCCAGGCCTTAGAAATTCTTCTGAGAGAAGTCAGTGTGAAGAACCACTAATCAGAGCTTTATACAAAAGACAAATTTTGCCTGCCTTATCATTTGTGCCAATACCCCCAATCACAAAGTCATTCAAAAACTCTACCTTTTCTGTGAGCCCCAAATTTAACAAAGCAAATAAGATACAACAACATCTGCCATGCAGACATGTTACATCCTCTTTTCCCCTTTTTTACCCTTTGATTATGTAATTTTGGAATGTATACCAATATAGAAGTTCTGCATGAAAGAGCACAGAATAAAAATGTAATGTTAAAACAATCAACAAATATATGTTTACAAATGGTTCATTACCAAATAAAGCATTACAATGAAACTCAAAGAATTTGAGAAAACAAAAATATTGTTCAATAGCCAACCACAAGCATAGCAGCTGTGGAGCCAATAAAGACAGAGACTTCATCTGAAAATGTCACTAAAATGGAGAGACGTGGATTTGATGGATGGACCACTTGATGGATAAGAAATTGGCTGGATGGCCGCACTCAAAGAGTTGCACTCAACGGCTTGATGTCCGGGGGGAGTCCAGTGACGAGTGGCGTTCCTAAGGGGTCTGTATCAGGACCAGTATTATTTAACATCTTTGTCAGCTTCATGGACAGTGGGATTGAGTGCACCCTCAGCAAGTTTGCTGACGACACCAAGCTGTGTGGAGCAGTCAACATGCTGGAGGGAAGGGATGCCATCCAGAGGGACCTGGACAGGCTGGAGAGGTGGGCCTGTGCAAACCTCATGCAGTTCAACAAGGCCAAGTGCAAGGTTCTGCACATGGGTCGGGGCAATCCCATGCACAAATACAGGCTGGGCGGGGAATGGCTGGAGAGCAACCCTGAGGAGAAGGACCTGGGGGTGCTGATTGATGAGAAGCTCAACATGAGCCAGCAATGTGCGATCACAGCCCAGAAGGCCAACCGTATCCTGGGCTGCATCAAAAGATGTGTGGCCAGCAGGTCAAGGGAGGTTATTCTGCCCCTCTACTCCGCTCTCATGAGACCCAACCTGGAGTACTGCATCCAGCTCTGGGGCCCCCAGCATAAGAAATACATGGACCTGTTGGAGCAGGTCCAGAGGAGGTCCACGAAGATGATCAGAGGGCTGGATCACCTCCCCTGTGAAGACAGTCTGAGACAGTTGGGGTTGTTTAGCCTAGAGAAGAGAAAGCTCTGAGGAGACCTTTTTGCAACCTTCCAGTAGTTAAAAGGGGCCTACAGGAAAGATGGGGAGGGACTCTTTATCAGGGAGTGTAGTGATAGGACGAGGGGTAACAGTTTTAAACCAAAAGAGTGTAGATTTAGATTGGATATTAGGAGGAAATTTTTCACTATGAGGATGATGAGACACTGGAACATGTTGCCCAGAGAAGCTGTGGAGGCCCCATCCCTGGAAGTGTTCAAGGCCAGGTTGGATGGGGCTTTGAGTAACCTGATCTAGTGGGAGGTGTCCCTGCCCATGGCAGGGGTGTGAACTGGATGATCTTTAAAGGTCCCTTCCAACCCAAACCATTTTATGATTCTATGTTCTGTAGATGGCTGTATTTTTTACTAGCTCAAATATTTAATACAAGCACCAGTCGTTTTGAGTGAAATAATCTCATAAAAAGTTTTTTAAAGTTGAAGGGAAAAGGCTATTTTGATCTATAAATTTATGTTAAAACATACACTTAATCTTTTCTGAAGGCCTGGAATTAAAAACTCTCTGCCCTTATGTCACTGGCAACATATTTGCTGCCTTCTTTGGATCAGAATTTAGTTTCTAATCTTTGATGGACCTGTAGCTTCAAAAGAACAAACTTCAAAGTCTTGTTCTTTCATTGCTAGCCACAAATAAAATTTATTCTAAAAAATGACAACTTACAGATCAGACAAACCCAGATGGCGAAAAGGCTTCTTGGACAAAGTTGAGAGCTTGTTTCTGGATAAATTGCTACAGGAAAACAGAAAAATTGTATTAATTAGGGCTGCTTCTTCTTACACTCCCAATACAGTTTGTGTCTCTCAAAAAAAAATGAAGTGCCCAAACCAGCTCTAAAAAGCTCTCATTCCTTTAACTTCAGTGGGAAAGGAATAGTGCCCAGTCTCTTTTTACAGTTTGATGGGTTTCAAGGATTTGAATGCAGCCTGTGTCTGAAGTTAAATACATTATTTAAAATCAAACTCAACAAGGGGGTCAATATTTTCACTTAAAGCACTTGTGTTCATTACAGAAAAGCAGCAGATTTAATTGTGTTTCACAAGTATTATGTAAAGTCCAGGTGTTAATTATATGTTTGATTTATTCATAAGTTAAATGGTTGTATCCCTTTCTTTGATAGTCCACCAAACTCTGTACTCACATACTAGCACACATCCACATCAGAGACTTTTAGTTATTATGTTCAAATTACATGTGCAATATGCACCCACAGGAAAGATCAAAAGCAAAAATGTAAAATGCCTATATTGGGCTTTTTTATGTCAATTAAGCATTTACAGTTTCCAGTGGTAATTAAGTGAAAGGTCCTCTCCCATTATGCAGAGCAAAGAAATGCTCATTGAATCAGAAATGTTCCCCTTCCCAGGCTTAAAAAAATTCTTTCTCCAAACCAAAATAATGCTGGTTTTCTATAGTCTTATCAGTTTACACATTAAAGATAGTGAAAGCAGTAAACTGTAAAGCTGCCAGTAGTGTAGTGCAAATCAGCATTATGAGCCAAAATGCCACGAGTTTTATGTGGTATTATAGAGGTGCCATAGGGGCTCCATATTTTAAGTTGCATAGCATTTAAAACAGGGATTAAACCTCTTCCCCCTGCCCCTTGACTAAAAAACAGTGTTTACTCCCCCTACTTTCAGCCCTTGATCTCTGAGTACAAGGTAATTTTCAGAGAAATTACGGGGATACAAGTTGCATCTTTTATAAACATTTAGAATGGAATCTTTAAGAGATTTTATTTACCATACTTTTGTTGATTCCTTCCAGCAAACAATGGCCCGAAGTTTGCAAGCTGACTGGTCCTAATGTGTGAGAACAAAATGGGTGAGCTACTGTTTCATTACTCAGGTCAACTGAGCTGCCCTACAGTAGATTCTGATGGAAACATCTCATGTGGATCCTGATGGTCAAAATTAAAGCACAATTTGCATGTAGGACAGAAGTTGTGGTTAAGTAAAAACCAGTCAATATGTTAGCTAACTATGATGTTTTTCCTAATATTCACAAACAATAGGTTGGGAGGTTGAAAGAAAGAAGTTAAATCCTCCTATGAAATTGGGCTCTTCTCTCCAGCACTGAGACAACACAAAACATGTCAAATCTTACCCCTCCACAGGTGATTCTCACTCATGAAAAAAAATCCATCCAGTCCTGACACTGCTGAGCAGTGCACACAGACGCCCCCATGGTATTCCCAAATGAGGCAAGTGCCTGCTTCTCTTACCTGCACAGTGACTAAATCCCACCTTCCCTGAAAGACAACCAGATATACAGTAGGTTCTACCTGCAGATAGGTACCCATGCCACTTACTAGTCTAGTGGGATGCCACTTACTAGTATAGTGGAAGGCAACATATCAACATATTCCAGGTCATGGGAGGACAAGATTTAAATCTTGGTTTCTGCACAGCAGAAGACCCCGCTCCTCCATACCAGGAGGACTCCCTAACCATCAAATGATGGGTTCCTCAGGGAAATCTTTGTCCAGCTGAAGCTGTTCCATTTCATGTGATCTTCCCTGACACCCTAAAAGGGAAAGCCCAGGCTCAAGCTCTGACTCCAGACCAAGCCAAATAGAAGGGGCTTTGAAAATCACCCCTCTCACTTTCTAAATACTAGAGTATCACAATACAGATCTGAAAATGAGCCTCAAACATCTTACATAAGAGCCCCAGCCATCCTATGAGATATATTCTTATATGATTCATCAAATAAATGCTATATTCTTATAATAAAGCTTCTTAACTACATTAAAAGACTTCTCATGGAAGAAAAAGAAAACTATAATAGTATCACTAGCAAAATTAAAGCTCATACAGTTGCATCAGTCTTCAGAAAAGTGGTTGGAGTTTCTGTTTTCTTTATGAAATAATGACAAACTGATGTTTTAAAATAAAACGTAAGACTTCTCAAGGATCTGTACTCAGAAGTCACTCTGGCAAAACAAAATTATTTTAGCTTTTAATAGTTTTCACTGTTCCAACCACAACAGCATCTGCATTTCATTCCCAGTGCAGTCAACAGAAGTTTTATTGCTGATGAGCAATGATTCACCAGGATTTTCAGAAACATTTTAACATGCATCAAGACTTCCCAGCAAAAACAAACAAATGCATTTTTTGCAGAAATAACAGATCAGCCAAGCAAAAAAAGTCTCCATACTAACTTCTTTGTCACGTATATATAGAGAAGGTGGTGCCACTTACTGTTTTCGGTCTTATCTGGGCTTATCCCATGTCTGCTAAGATTATTAATTCCCCAACAAAGAAACCATAGTATCAGACTGGACAAGCTCCTAGTTCATAACCATCTTCTGAATCAGGATTGCATATACATCAGTGTAACAGATGTCAATCAGCTTAATTTGTTTCTAACAATCAGTTTCATGAACTAGACTTATAATAAAGCCTGCATACCAACAGATATGTATTCCATGTTTTATTGTGTGCTCCCGTTGAAGCTTTTCCTGTAGCTGAAGTATTTTAAAGACATCTTGTCCGCATGGATTCTCTCATGCCCAACAGGACATATATGCACAATGATATTTTTCCCCTAAGCAGAACCCCTAATAGGGTCTCTATGTTCTGCCCAATGGCCAATTTTCACAAAACCTATTCACCTATATCAGTTTTGGTTAGAATCAACCACTGGGGACAAAGACCCTTTCTGACTGTATGGGCCTCATTTTCTTAAGGAACCAGGCAAAAAAGACTACGAAGAGGATCCCACCAACTCTCTCAGTTATTTTTTGCAGTGTCTACTTGCCCATACAGCTGTGAAGGTTTTCCAAATATCTATCTATCTTCCTTGTTAGAAATTAAACTCATTGTTTCGTATTCTCATGGTCATGGAGAAAACTGGTTGTTCTCTTCATAATCACTTTCCTTTTAAAAAATCTGAAGATGCATATTCTTTTTCACTCTTTTCTTTACTAAATTGAACACATTTAGTAGGCCCTCTCAGCCTATCCTGAAATGTTTTGCTTTACAAACTCCTTATAGCTCTGTTGTTCTTCTCAATTATCTTTCTTGATGAGTAGATTCGGTGTCCTAATCTGTATACAATATTCCAATAGATGCCCTCCCAGCAACTAAAGTAATGGGGAAAAGATTGAAAAGTCTAATACAAAATTACTTCTGATCATAGACTGAATTTGCTTTGTTCTGCTGTATCATGCTGATATTCTGTTTCAATATAGCCACTAAACATTTCTCTGCAACTGTGCCACTTAGCCAATAATTACTCATTGTGAATTTCCACAGTCAGTGCATATGCACTTGACTTTATGGAATTTCATCTTATACAATCATCACTCACTGGGAAATTGACACACAGGTAGACACAGAAACTCATTCTGGAAGACACTTCCCTTATTCACCAACTGATTATAGTAAAAGCAATTTACTTTATTAAGGACTATATGAAATAATATGTAACCCTCAGAGGCCAGCGAGATCTGCTTCATACTCTTCCAGTGTTTGTTTCACATTAAGGATAGCAATTACTGTGTAGGCAAATTCAGATATTCGTGCCCACTTCATTACATAAACTAATTGCTATTCCTTGGAAAACACAGGTGCAGAAAGTGAGTCCATTTTATGAACAAAGCAATCAGTCCTAAGCCAAATTCAACAATTCTTCCATATTACAAGAAAGCATTTAGGCATCTTACAAGCCTGAGGCTTGGCCTTACGTCTTCTTGATCTCATTAGAACTTTAATAAAAGCAAGGGTTTAATTAAGTGATAAATATATCTAACAAAGATGGATGGACTTAAACACACATTTGAATACTTGGCTAAAACAGTGAGCCCCACACAAGATCTCAATGTTTTGTAGGACTAGAACCACAATTTTCCATATAAGTAGCAGGAATGAATTACTCTATGTCTGTCCCACTGAAAGGTACTCCAGTCTTTCAGGGATATGTATTTAAACTAAAAACCCACAAAATCTTTCTTTATAACTGATAAATTTTCTCTGTGCATTGCTAAATCTAAACTAAAGTAATCTAGAAAAACACAGTCAAAAAGCTGCACAGGCACCAAATCTGTTTCCTGAAATTCATGAACTGCAAAGTGCAATTAGGTGGGAAAATAACCGCATTCTTATATTCTGCTTTGGGTGCATCAGTTCAACTCAGAATTGAGCTGAAGTGAATCTTCTGATCATCCTCACTTAAGACTTAAGTTCACAGGCATGGCAGAATCTTGGGACATGTAAACTAGTCAAACTACATTAGAAGATGTGCTCCATGCATGGACCAAGTGCACTTCTAGCTGCTAAAACATGTTCAGCCCACTGAATCAGACTAGAGCTAGTCCAAAGTCAAACCCATGTCACTGGGTGTGACATATATAGTGTGGACATCATACTCCCACCACCAAATGACTCAGTAGAGAGATGCACTCCTTTGTGCTCCGCTACTTACTAAAAGAGACACAGCCAGTGACCACTGTTAGAGACAGGATAATGAGCTGGATGGGTTTTTTTGCCATTCTACATTATGTTCTTATGATCTACCAATTCGTCATCATACATGTCCTATTTCACACCCATTAATGGCAGGAGGCCATTAGAAGTTAAAAAATTTTATATTAAAGAAACAGGAAGAGAGAGAAGGGAGTTAACAAGGTTTGGACAGTTTTAACTAAGAAAACAGAAGCTATCCTTACTCACATGTATTGTAGGTTGACGTTTTTCACAAATGCCTGATGGGACACAAACCTTAAGCCTGAATCCACCACAGTCCTGTGAAAGTATATAAAACTTAGAATAGTTCATTTAAAATACAATGGAAAGAATAATGATAATGTTTAAAGTAAGAATGTGGATGAAAAATCAACTAGGTTGAACTGCAAGCTCTACAGCTGTCTTCTATAATGCAAAAAGATAGCCCTACTCTCTCATGAAGTCTGTAAATGCTTCTGCAAGAGAAATAAAGAAATATAATTATCCCATATACTCACAGATTTTTAAGTCCAACATAAAATCCAACTTCATTGTCATTGATACTTTCTAATTTCTGCTGGTTTGCGATGTAACTGTTAAAAAAGACAAAAAAAAAACCAAAGTAAGAAAGTGGCTCCTTCCATGGCTTTGACTGATCAGAAGTCAGCAATGAAGCCTGAAAGCCGGCAGTGGTTGCTGACCTATTGCACTGTATTTGGTTTACATGGCAAGGTTCTTGTAGCAGGAGGGGCTGCAGGGGTGGCTTCTGTGAGAAGATGCCAGAAGCTGCCCCCGTGTAAGACAGAGCCAGTTCCAGCCGAGTCCAAGACAGATCCACTGCTGGCCAAAGCTGAGCCAATCAGTGACACTGGTGGCACCTCTGTTATAACATATTTAAGAAAGTAAAAATTGCTGCACAACAGCAGCTGGTAGAGAGGAGCAAGAAAAATGTGAGAGAAAACTCTGCAGACACCAAGGTCAGTGAAGAAGGAGGGGGAGGAGGTGCTCCAGGTGCTGGATTCCCCTGCAGCCCATGGTAAAGACCAAGGTGAAGCAGGTTGTTCCCCCTGCAGCCCATGGAGGACCACAGTGGAGCAGATATCCACTCCGCAGCCCATGGAGGACCACACACCAGAGCAGGTGGCTGTGCCCTGAAGGAAGCTGTGACCCCATGGAAAGCCCATGCAGAAGCAGGTCTTCTGGCCGTACCTGTGACCCTGCAGGGCATCCACGTTGGAGCAGTTCATTCCTAAAGGACTGTGCCCCATGGAAAGGGCCCATGCTGGAGCAGTTCTTGAAGAACTGCAGTCCGTGGGAAGGACCCATGCTGGAGAAGTCTGTGAAGGACTGTGCCCTGTGGGAGGGACACCACGCTGGAGAAGGGGAAGAGTGTGAGGAGGAAGAAGCAGCAGAGATGAAGCGTTACGAACTGACGTAACCCCCATTCCCCATTCCTGTGTGCTACTCAGGGGGAGGAGGTAGAGAAGTGGGGAGTGAAGTTGACCCTGGGAAGAAGGGAGGGGTGGAGGGAAGGTGTTTTTTATATTTTTTCTTATTTATCATTATCCTACTCTGATATGATTGGCAATAAATTAAATTAATTTCTCCAAATTGAGCCTGTTTTGCCCATGACAGTAATTGACCTGGCAATGTGCGATTGCAGCCCAGAAGGCCAACCATATCCTGGGCTGCATCAAAAGAAGCGTGGCCAGCAGGTCGAGGGAGGTGATTCTGCCCCTCTACTCCGCTCTCGTGAGACCCCACCTGGAATATTGCGTCCAGCTCTGGAGCCCCCAACATAGGAAAGACATGGACCTGTTGGAGAAGGTCCAGAGGAGGTCCACGAAGATGATCAGAGGGCTGGAGCACCTCTCCTATGAGGAGAGGCTGAGAGAGTTGGGGTTGTTCAGCCTGGAGAAGAGAAGACTCCGGGGAGACCTTATAGCAGCTTTCCAGTATCTGAAGAGGGCCTGCAAGAAAGCTGGAGAGGGACTTTTTACAAGGGCATGTAGTGATAGGATGAGGGGTAATGGCTTCAAACTGGAAGAGGGTAGATTTAGAACAGATATTAGGAAGAAATTTTTCACTGTGAGGGTGGTGAGACACTGGAACAGGTTGCCCAGGGAAGTTGTGGAGGCCCCATCCCTGGAAGTGTTCAAGGCCAGGCTGGATGGGGCTTTGAGCAACCTGGTCTAGTGGAAGGTGTCCTTTCCCATGGCAGGGGGGTTGAACCTAGATGATCTTTAAGGTCCCTTCCAACCTAAACCATTCTATGATTCTATGATAATTGCTGAGTGATCTCCCTGTCCTTATCTTGACCCACGAGCTTTTCATCATATTTTTTTCCCATTGTCCGAGGGAGGAGGGGGAATGACAGAGCAGCTTGGTGGGCCAGCCAGCCAAGGTCAGCCCACCACATGCAATTAACACTGAGCTCTAGTTAAAGCATCTGTAGAGCAAAAGTGCTCATTAAAATCTTCCCCATCATTTATTATTGTGGTAAGGGGCTGGAGGAGGAACAATTGAGTTTTGCACAAAGGAAATGATTTCATCAAGGAAAGAAGTCATCCTGAAGACACAATAAATAATACTGCATAACAGTGTCACTGTATTCCAGGATACTGCTTCATGGGTTTTACAACAGGAAAAGAGCCAAGTTTCATGGTAATAGCGTAGTTGCTCCCATTTGCATTTGGGAGTGCTGCCCTACTCTTTTTTCCCTCATATTGTCCTTAACTTAATCGCTCATTAAATTAATTTTCTCCCTTTCCCAAAGTAGTTGCAGGGGTTTTTTTTAAGGTGTGGCAATAGGAAAACAGAAGAAAGGGAGGCTACATTTCATTATATTACATACACAAGTGGAAATTAAGAGAAGAGAAACTGTCATAACAGACCAAAATATTGTCAGTCCTCTCATGTACCATGAATTTCTGCTTGAACACCCAAAAGATGTGGGCATGCAAGCTGGTCTTTTGTATTATTACCATGCGAGATCTATGAATGACCAGTGACATCCCACAGATTGGAAATTAAAATGTTGTACAGATAATACATGGGATGATACATAGCTTATCTCTTCTGCAGACAGAAAAAAGTTTCACAGCGCAAATCATGCTATCCAGGAAGGAGGAATCAGAGGAAAGTGCAATTCAACTGACCTTATGAGCAGAAACATAAATCTGATGTGGGAAATTACCTTGTCAAAGAGTTCATGCATTTCAAAAGATAACCCCAGTCACAGATAAATGGAAACTGAGATTCACTTGTATTTTCATAAGCATCCAGAATAAAGCAAAGCCACAATACAGTATGCTTTCATAAACAGGAGTAGTATTTATTTTGCTAGAATAAAACTTTAAGTGTTTCTTGTATTTAAAGGAACTCTTGTGAATTGGAGAAGAAAGCGTATCACTTTCCCAAAAACAATAAAATCTACTGTAGTTGGTGTTTTAGAGAAATCTTTTGTGTGCCCACATCCCAACAGAAGCTTGAGAATCCCAAGAGGTGGGATGGGCTTCCCTCCAAGCTGCAAAGCTGACTTAGGCTACAGTCTTGTCGAGCGCCAGAAAAAGCAAAAAAAAATCCCCTAATGGGATTCATTGTCTCTTGGGAAAAATAAAGGCAGACAAAAGAAGACATGTGATACTGGACAAAACACGTTACCACAGCATCGTATGACATCAATGACTGCTCTGCAGAGCTTCTTAGGATAAGATTAACATGGTGCACCCATTGTAAGGTAAGTTTCCTTGTTGGATTTTTAAATGAATTTGACTTGATCTCTTGGGGTTTATTAATCTATTTTTCATTTGTTGGTTTTGCTAAGTAAAAACAATGAAGAAGTCTAGTAAAGGCTATCAATCCTTCCATTTGAGAGTCCTGTAAGTGGATGATCCTACTGCCTCTGAATTTGCCCTGAAGAAGAACAGGGGATTTAATTAAGTCTCATCTTATCTTTCACTTAGACCTCATCATGTTAAAATTAAGTTATGCAAGAAATATCAAAGGTATCTTCCTCACTCGGTTCTCAACATTCACCTAATGAGCATCCTGCAAGACTAGAAGGAGACGGGGCAAATGCAGAAGTGCAAGAATGAAGGAAAATGGACAGAGAAACACAGGGAGAAGGGATTCAGAAGAGTAAAAGAGAAGAAACTGAGCAACAATTCTCTGACAAGCACGACCATAACCCAGCTCCATCACTTAAACACATTTATCACAAATCCAGATCTGACATTGCAATTTTAATCATAAAAACATTTAACCAGAACCTCCCACTATGAGAAGCTACAAAACTGACATAACTTACAGTGTCACATAGAAATATATTAGTTTATTGCATTCTGTGGTAAATCTCAACCAGTGTAAAAGAGCTCAGCACTACTGAAGTTAATGAAGCAACCACAATTTACACCAGATTAAGATCTGAGTAAGAGCAGACCATCTATAAAAGGTAAAAATTAAAAAAAAAAAAATCAGTATTGGTCCATTAGGGAACAAACCAAAGGGACAACATTCGGAATGATGAAGCAACATAAATTCATAATCTTTCCTCCCCTACCTTTCTCTTATTGCATCCCTTAAAAACAAACAAACAAACAAAAAACCAAAACAAAACAAAAAGAAAGTTCCACACTTTACTCTGAGCTGATACTAGGCTGCTTATGGTGAATGATTTCTGACTTTCCATAACTGTACTTCAAATAGAGACTCAGAAGAAATTTTGGCTAAGTGCAACTACAAATTAATCAAAATAATAACTGTTATTCAATACATTTGTATACCACCCACTTAGTACAGAACATGACAGTAAAGCAAATTTTACACAGTTGGAAATCCCTGAAGAGTAGACAGATGTAAATTACCACAAGCAGGTCAGGTTTTCCTATGCTTCCTTACTTGCTTAACAAATCTTTTTTAAAGTTAAATCTTTGCAGCTATTTCACATCAGTGAGAAAGAAAGAAGTACAATGACTGTGGCTGTACACTTCAAAGGGTAGCTGTTCTTTTAATTTAGAGAGAGGTTTGAAATAAAATCTCTTCTCTAAGTGAAGTCTATTTTTATCTTCTTCACAACTACTCTACCTCGATGTTATTTCTCATCAAACATTAATACTCTAAAAGCTCCAACTTGCAGTGGGTGATGCTGAGAAATGCAATTTGCCTGCCTATCCTTACGAATATCCAGCCTGTTCTTTAATTTAACATTTTTTATTGTAGCACAGAAGAAAAACATCCTGACTCATGGCTGGCTGAAGTCACATGAGGAGCTTGGAAGCTCCCACTACACACCACAAAGTGTAGCACCGCTGAAATCTGTCAGGATATTACCCAATGGGATCACATTTATCAGTTCACAAATACCAATTATTGCCTCTAAACCAAACCCTCAGCTGTCTACAATACTATTCACTTGATTATACTATAGCTCTATACTATGTCTCTCCTTCAATGAGTCATCAGTAAACTATTTTTTATACCTTTAATTTAATGTCCCCTTCGTGAACTACTGATTCATCCTCATAAAAGCATTCAGAATCATATACCTACCGACTGCACATTGCAACCTACAATAACATGCTCATCTCAGCACACTTCAACAACTTAACTACTGAATAATATCACATATTCATATTTCACCACTTCTGCAACATTCTGGAAAGGATATTTTAAAATCCTATGGTAAAAGATTTAACTCTTTCAAATAACTTTTTTTTTAAGAGAATGGTCTTCATTTTCATGCATTACATATGTAAAAAACCTATCTGTACAAAGCCAGTGAAGCAACTTTTGAATTATGAAAGCATAAAAAGAAATGAAAGCCATTTCTGTACTTTAAACCAGTTTCTGGACCCATCTGACATGTCCATTTTCTTAAACTGAAAACATTTGGTCAGCAGAACTATGTCTTCCTTACATATTTGATTTGCATTATTTTCTCTGGGTTTACGTACATTAAGGTATACTACTCCACTTGGAGCTATACTGGAAAACCAGTCACATGCTAGCATCAATGACATAGATGTAAGCAAATAACACTGTAATTCAGCTCCAAAAATATTTCTGTTGCCAGAAAATTCCCTTTATGGGAAAAATATTTTCTTAACACTCAAAAAAATAAATCAATTATATGTTTAGCCCTGATTCATAAAGCCAGAAAAAAAAAGTTCTGAAAATTAATAAACGTTCCCTGGTGAAATGTTTCTGAACTTCAGGAAAACTTTTTATTCTGAGTTATTTTTTCATCAGATCTTTAGGGAAAAAGGCAGTACACTCCAGACACTGAACTGTCAGTAGATGAATTACCATTTAATGACAAGTCACATACGTCTCTAGTCTACACTACTGTGAGAGCTTTATATAACATCCACAATTAAACACTGCAAAATTCCCTAGTGCTGTATTTTCTTACAAACTGAAATATCAAACGAAGTTCATCAAAAGATACGCTAAAGCTTATGGACATTTGCAGCACAGCTGGGCTGATTTATGGTCATGCATCAAAATAATGAAAAACTTGTAGGCTGGACAAAATATTTGAACTTAGCAGATTCAAATGGGTTTCATTTGCAGTCCCATTGAAACTGTTAGGAAAATCTTGTTCCCTAACTATTGTACCAATTAGTCTTAATAGTATGAAATTGTATTAGCTTTTACACTGTATACTGCATAACCATGGTTAATTTAGCATAACTAAAGGGCCCCAGCTCACTGCAAGGAGAAGGGCAGCACCCACCTTGAAGATAAGGACCTTTGTTTCTCAGAATCTTAAAGCCATCCACAAAGAAGAAAAGATACCCCTGGACTACCAAGATCACGCCAGCATCCTAGCCCCTCTAACACCTCTGTGAAATCCTCCCATTATCTGGCATCATAAATAAGGAACTGCAGCAAAACCAGTTCCAGGGACACCTAGATCAAGAAAGAAGGAGATGGATGATGACGCCATAGAATTATAGTTGCTTTGCAAAACAGTTGCATGTGTGTGTTTAAGTAGTGATTGCTCAAATCATGTTGTACCTGAATGCTTGAAAGGTATAACGACCCTGCATAAAACCGCATTCGGGGTACCCCAATTTGAGTGGGATGCCTCGTGCACATGAATACAGAATGACTCTTGTAATTCTATACTTTGTGTCCTACCCTCTCTCCTCAGTCAGCACAGGCCAGTTGTGAAATTTTCATGACAAAACCAAACATAAAATAAAGCTCAAGGGGTATGAACTCACATAGTTTGAAAATAAAGCATAGAACTATATAACTTTGTATATCAGGAATTCCGGTTTCAGACAGATGTAGGGACCAATGACATAATCTCCACTCAAGAAAGAAATTTTTATATGTAGGACTAAGCTCCCCCAGGACAGACTATCTTACAGCAGGCTAATGATCATAATGTAGATACCTATGCTAGCAGCAAGTTCCTTACAGATATACAGGCTCAGTCCTATTTCAATTTATTTTATTTTATTTTGCTGTCTTCATCTGGTATCATCAGTCCCAGATTTCAGAAGGCCAATATCAAGAAACAAAATATTCCATAACTCAGAAAAGAGGCAGAGTCTCCAGTTAGCCCACTGTGGACTTGTCTAGAATTAAGCAATTTTACAAACAGGTGCTCGACTCTGCCTATGCAGTGTCTTCTGATAAATTCTCAGCAAGACATTTAATTAAACATTAAAACATTAAAACATTAAAACATTAAACCCTAACATAACCTAAATTTCTACAGTGGATGAAAAGAAGAAAAGAGAAGTTGTAAAACATTTTCTTTAGAGCATATATAAAAATATATAAAATCATTACTATTTATATGAAAGAAAATCAGCACAAGGAATTTTCATAAACTACAATGTATACCTAAAACATACAATGTTTTGAAGAGATATTTTTCAAAAGTGACTTTGACTCTGTGGTTCACTTAAGTGATTCAACTTACTGTTCCGCCAAGCCAAATTCTTTGCACCCATGGGAATTTAACAGATAGAATTGAAAAGGGGGAAAAAAGAAATTAATAAATCGCAAGTAGTCAGTCATGCTTTAACCAGAGGAACAGATTTTTTTTTTCCTAAACTGCACAACTGTAATGCAGTATAAAATAGCTAAAAGTCAAGCTCACATTACAGGGTAACCTGCTTCCTACTACTACAGAGCAGTCACAGCCCAGTGATAAGTCCAGTTGAGAATGCCCAGAGATTTCAAACAGCTGAGAATTCACCTAGAATTTCTTGACTGTTTTTACTCCATTGATTCATTACGATTTTCTGCAAAACATAATGGAAGAATGAGACAACTTCAAACCATGAAGGCTGCTTTCCTTTCCTTTATCTTTCAGTCTTCTCTTTTCATTTCCCTCTAGAAGGGAGCAGGCAATTTCAAAGTATTGGAAGTCAAGTAAGTAGGGCAGAAGGCCGGCTTGGATGACCAGGGATCTTCTTCTAGAACTTAGGCAGAAAATGAAGTGTATGGACATTGGAAGCAAGGACAGGTGACACAGGAGGACTACAGAGATGCTGTTCGCCACTGTAGGGAGAAAATTCGTGCAGCCAAAGCTCGATTAGAGTTCAAGCTGGCCAGCACTGTGAAGGACAACAAAAAGGGCTTTTTTAAATACGTTAACAGCAAGAGGAGGATCAGAGATAACATTGGTCCGTTACTTGGTGAGGTCAGTCACCTCACAAATAGGGACATAGACAAAGCAGAGACATTTAATGCCGCCTTTGCCTCTTGTCTTTATCACCAATGATGGGCCCTGGGACCCCCAGAGCCCTGTGTTGGAAGACTGTGACTGGGGGGATAATAAACTCCCAGCTGACCCTGAAATTGTTGAAGACTTGCTGCTCCAGCTGGATGGACATAAGTCTATGGGGTCTGATGGGATTCATCCCAGGGTACTGAAAGAGCTGGCCGATGTTATTGTGGGACCTCTCTCCATTATTTTTCAACGGTCTTGGGAGTCTGGAGAGGTCCCAGTCGACTGGAAGCTGGCAAATGTTGTCGTGATTTTTAAGAAGGGTAAGAAGGAAGACCCTGGTAATTACAGGCCTGTCAGTCTCACTTCAGCACCTGGTAAAATTATGGAGAATGTTATTCTGGGAGTTTTTGAAAAACACTTGGGAGACAATGCGGTCGTTGGTCATAGCCAGCAGAGGTTCACAAGGAGAAAGTCCTGCTTAACCAACTTAATTGCCATTTATGACAAGCTCACCCATCTAGTTGACCAAGGGAGGCCAGTAGATGTGGGTTTTTTGGATTTTAGCAAAGCTTTTGATATTGCCTCTCACAGTATCCTTCTGGTCAAAATGTACAGCATACAGCTAATTAAGTCCATAATACATTGGGTGAACAATTGGCTGATGAGTCGGACTCAAGGGGTTATAGTAAATGGGGTTACTGGGCTGGCGGCCAGTCACCAGTGGGGTTCCCCAGGGCTCAATTTTAGGGCCACTGCTCTTTAATGTTTTTATAAATGATCTGGACGCAGAAATCAAATGTACATTAAGTAAGTTTTCCAGTGATACTAAATTAGGAGGAGCTGTGGACCCCCTCGAGAGTAGAGAGGCCTTACAGAGAGATCTGCATAGACTAGAGAGCTGGGCAATCACCAACCATATGAAATTTAACAAGAGCAAGTGCAGGATTCTCCACCTGGGATGGAGTGATCCTGGTTATACGTACAAATTGGGGGACGAGAGACTGGAGAGCAGCCCCGCAGAAAGAGAGCTGGGGGTTTGGGTTGATGGCAAGTTGAATGTGAGTCAACAGTATGCCCTGGCAGCCAAAAGGGCCAACTGTGTTCTGGGTTGCATCAAGCACAGCATAGCTAGCCAGTCAAGGGAGGTGATTGCCCCACTCTACACTGCACTGGTGCAGCCCCACTTTGAGTACTGTGTGCAGTTTTGTGCACCTCAATATAAGAACATCAAACTCTTAGAGTGCGTCCAGAGGAGGGCGACCAAGATCGTGAAAGGTCTTGAGGGCAAGATTTACGAGGAATGGCTGAGGTCACTTGGCTTGTTCTGCTTAGAGAAGAGAAGGCTGAGGGATGGCCTCATAGCAGTCTACAAATTCCTCAAGGGGAGCAGCAGAGGGGGAGGTGCTGATCTCTTCTCTCTGGTGACCAGCGATAAGACAGATAAGAGGAAATGGAATGAAGCTGCGTCAGGGGAAGTTCAGATTGGACATTAGGAAAAGGTTCTTCACTGAGAGGGCAGTCGGTCACTGGAACAGACTCCCCAGGGAAGTGGTCACAGCACCAAGCCTGTCAGAGTTCAAGGAGTGTCTGGATGACACTCTTAGTCATATAGTTTAGTTTTAGGTAGTCCTGTGAGGAGCAGGGAGTTGGACCTGATGATCCTTATGGGTCCCTTCCAACTTGAGATATTCTATGATTCTATGGTACGAGTTGTTCTGTCATCATATTCTGTTAACAGATGAATGATTTATCCAGTTCAAGTAAGGTACCAGAAACTGTACAGTGGACAACAACGACCAAAGTGCAAATAACAGCAGTTGTTGCTGTCATAGTTCTGTTAATCCTTTTGCTCCCCTCCAGGGAAACCCGCACGCTCGACTACCTCTCTGAAATGCCTGTACACCAACACACACAGCATGGGGAATAAACAGGAAGAACTAGAGATCTGTGTGCGGTCACAGGGCCATGATCTCATTGCAGTTACTGAGACATGGTGGGATAGCTCGTATGACTGGAATGCTGTCATGGACGGCTATGCACTTTTTAGGAAAGACAGGCCAGCAGGGCAAGGTGGTGGAGTTGTTCTCTATGTGAGAGAGCAACTGGAATGTATCGAGCTCTGCCTAGGGGTGGATGAAGAATGTGTTGAGAGCTTATGGGTAAGAATTAAGGGGCAGGCTAATGTGGGAGACACTGTTGTGGGTGTTTACTACAGACCACTGGATCAGGAAGAGGAAGTCAATGAGGCCTTCTACAGACAGCTGGAAATAGCCTCATGTTCACAGGCCCTGGTTCTCATGGGGGACTTCAGTCACCATGACATTTGCTGGAAAGACAACACAGCCAGGCACACACAGTCCAGGAGGTTTCTGCAGAGTATTGATGATAACTTCTTGACACAGGTGGTGGAGGAACCAACGAGGAGAGGTGCGCTGCTGGACCTTGTGCTGACAAAGAAGGACTAGTTGGGGATGTGAAGGCTGGGGATAGCCTTGGCTGCAGTGATCATGAGATGGTGGAGTTCAGGATCCTGCGTGGAAGAAGCAGGGCAAAAAGTAGAATTACAACCCTGGACTTCAGGAGAGCTAACTTTGGCCTCTTCAAAGACCTACTTGGAGGAATCCCATGGGCTAAGGCTCTAGAAGGAAGGGGGGTGCAAGAGAGCTGGTTAATATTTAAGCATCACTTCCTCCAAGCTCAAGATCAGTGCATCCCTATGAGTAAGAAATCAGGCAAAGGAGGCAGGAGACCTGCATGGATGAGCAAGGAGCTTCCGGAAAAACTCAGATGGAAGAAGGAAGTTTACAGAATGTGGAAAAAGGGACTGGCCACTTGGGAGGGTATAGGAATGTTGTCAGAGTATGCAGGGATGCAACGAGGAAGGCTAGGGCCCACTTGGAATTAAACCTGGCAAGGGATGTCAAGGGCAATAAGATGGGCTTCTTCAAGTACATCAGTAGAAAAAGGAAGACAAGGGAAAATGTGGGCCTGCTGCTGAATGAGGTGAGTGCCCTCGTGACAGAGGATGCAGAGAAGGTGGAGTTACTGAATGCCGCCCTTGCTTCAGTCTTTACTGCTAAGGCCAGCCCTCAGGAACCCCAGACCCTGGAGGTAAGAGAGAGGGCCTAGAGAAAGGAAGACTCTCCCTTGATCGAGGAGGATCGGGTTAGAGATCATTTAGGCAAACTCGACACACACAAATCCATGGGCCCTGATGGGATGCACCCGCAAGTGCTGAGGGAGCTGGCAGATGTTGTTGCAAAGCCGCTCTCCATCATCTCTGAAAGGTCCTGGAGAACAGGTGAGGTGCCTGAGGACTGGAGGAAAGCCAATGTCACTCCAGTCTTCAAAAAGGGCAAGAAGGAGGACCTGGGAAACTACAGGCTGGTCGTCCTCACCTCCATCCCTGGAGAGATGATGGAACAGCTCATCCTGGATGTCATCTCTAAGCATGTAGAGGAAAAGAAGGTTATTGGGAGTAGTCAACATGGATTCACCAAGGGGAAATCATGCTTGACCAATCTGATAGCCTTCTACGATGACATGACTGGCTGGGTGGATGAGGGAAGAGCAGTGGACGTTGTCTACCTTGACTTCAGCAAGGCTTTTGACACAAGGGGCAACAGGCAGAAGCTGGAACACAGGAAATTCCATCTGAACATGAGGAGGGACTTCTTTACTTTGAGGGTGACAGAGCACTGGAACAGGCTGCCCAGAGAGGTTGTGGCATCTCCGTCTCTGGAGATATTCAAAACACACCTGGATGCATTCCTGTCCAACCTGCTCTAGGTGAACCTGCTGTGGCAGGGATATTGGACTAGATGCTCTGAAAGTCCCTTCCAACCCCTTCCATTCTGTTATTCTGTGATTTTTTTAAACCAACCTTAAAGCACTGTAATGTTCACCATTTTGTTACTTATAATGAAGTAAAAGCCTCCATCATAGAACATTTTAACAGGATGCTCAAAACCAAGATGTGGAGATATTTTACAGCATGCAACACTTTTTTGCTACATTGATGTGTTGCCAGAGTTTATAAAGAGCTACAACCATAGCTTCCATATAACTATCAAAGCCAAGCCTGTGGATGTGAACACTTCAAACTCCACAAGGGTATGGAAAAACGTATGTGGGGGTGTTTTTAAAATTAAATAATCTGCAACTCTGCTCAAAAACAGAGACCACATCAGGGTGCCTAGAACAAAAGAGAAATTTGAGAAAGGTTGTGAGCAGATGTTCTCAGATGAAATTTTCATAGTAGCTGAAATTGTGAGAAGGGGACAGATACCTGTGTACTGCTTATTAGATTATGATCACAAAGCAATTGAGGCGACATTTTGCCCTAAAAAACTTCAAACAGTGAATCTTACAAAATTGGGAAGACCATTGCTGTAAAAGGGAAAGGAAGAAAGAAACAGCTGCTGATGAAGCAATGTGGCCGGCCCCAGAAATTTAACAGTTGAATAGAAGCCTCCCAAGTCCAGGACACTCCAGTAATTGGCAGTGGAATTGGGGGGAAAAAAAGGATGGCAGATGGGGTTTTCTATACCATGCTACCCAGCAAGGCCAGCAGCAGAATCTTCCCACAAAACACCAGCTTGATGTTTACTGTACAGCTAGTGAGGCCTCTGAAGCTCTTGGGAAAGTGGGAAGTGGGGCTGGCAGAAATACAGTACCAGCAAAGCTGGAATAACATCAACAAAGATGCCATCTTTGAAATAGGGCTGCAGGGCAAGACATGGCACTATACTTTGAGGAAAGGCTATTATATGTCCCCCTCCATGTACATAGA
Source organism: Pluvialis apricaria (assembly GCA_017639485.1). Lineage (NCBI taxonomy): Eukaryota > Metazoa > Chordata > Aves > Charadriiformes > Charadriidae > Pluvialis > Pluvialis apricaria. The sequence continues at coordinate 31,194,915 of CM030043.1, read as the reverse complement.
ACATAGGAACCATCTTCTTAACCCCCACAACAAAGTTTCAGCTGTTGACTCTCCAGCAGTGGGCCTGGTCTATGACCCTGTCATAAGGAAAACAAAACTCAAAATGGGTGAAAAGCCTTACACTTTTTCTGCAACTGGGGATCTGGTACATATTTTGGGTGTTGCTGCTAAGAAATTTCCCTTTCTGGCAAAAGATTGAGAAGAACATTTTGCTTTGGAAAGGTGACTGCAAAGCTGCATCTTTGGCCCTGGCATTTTAAGAAACCACGCCAACGTGGTAGTGGTAAAAAATGATAGAGGCACGTCCTTGTATGCGAATTATTACAGAGCCCAGGTCAGCAACGGTCTTCCTGGTTTTCAAGATGGTCCCTTCATGCATGTTGTGGGTGACAGGTATATTTGGTAGTTTGTTTAGAAAGGTTGTCCCTCTTTTCAAAAGGTTCTTGAAAATTATTAAGGCACACATTAAAAGCACTGGTCAAGGTATTGCAAAAAAAGTGTTTGGACGTGTTTCCAAGGATGTCATGAACAAGTTGGAAACGCCATCAAATCAGGAGGACTTGGGACCTGTGTATTTTCAAAGAAAAAGCTTTAAAAGAGAGACATGTCACACCCCTGGAGGGAAGTCCCCCTCCCCCAACCCTTTAAAAGAAAAAGGAAGGGGGGCACCAGACAACAGTCTGACCAGGACAAGAAGAAGAAAAGCCAGGCCAAACGGTGCAAAAGAAAGAGAAAACCCAGAGAAAGAGGTCCCATTCTACCACTAGAAAAGGAAATATATTTTTGTCCTGGTTCCGGCAGGGATGGGGTTAATTTCCCCAAAGATGGGGAGGGGACACAGGTATTTCATGCCATGTGAGCCATGCCCGGGCGATAGGGGGGAGCTGGCCGGGGGAGGGGGCAGGAAGTCGCTGCTCAGCGCAGGCGGCGGCGGTCCGGGTCCGGTCGGTGAGCGGCGGTACCGTAATCGCGTTTGTATATTCCTTTATCGGTGTTATTGTTACTGTTTTTCTCTTCCCTTTGCTGTTCTGTTAAACTGCCTTTATCTCAACGCACGAGTTTTGCCTTTTTCTTCTGATTTTCCCCACGGCTGTGAGGGTTGAGCGAGTGGCCGCGTGGTTCTTTGTTGCCGACTGAGGCCAAACCACGACAATTTTAAAAGGGATGGCTTTCGTTCATGGCTGCTCAGAATGGTACATTCATTCTTCTGAATGTACCAAATCCGACCTGGATTTGTTTGAAATGTCCCCAATGTGATAAATGATCAAAAATTTATAATTTATTAAACGAGTAAAGACAAGCAAACAGCGCTGGGTACGCCGTGAGCCTCCGCTCAACCAAGACGCACACCGTACATTCTCAGTTTCCGGTTTATATTCCTTTTACAATACATATTCATAGCTATCAATACATATTCATAGAGTTGCTAATGATGGGCGTGTCTTCTTTGGCGCATGCCCTCTTCACCTTTTGGGGTCTTCTTGACTCCCATCTGGTGGTCGGTGGATGAAGTCAGTAGTCTTCCTCGGCTCGCCCTTAGGATGACCCTAGGTTTTACGCATGCGCTCTAGAGACCTCGGCTCACCCTTAGGATGACCCTAGACTTCACGCATGTGCCCTATGCTTAATCACCATGCGGTTAACAGGAAAAAAAAAACACGGTTTACTAGAACGTTCCTTAGGTGGTTTCTGCAGGAAGGAACAGAGAGGGTCACATTTCACCATGCGGCCCTAGCATTGTTCCATATTGACACGAATCAGGTGAACACATTTCACACCAACACAGACCAGTATTGAGAAAAGCCTGTTTATTGAGGTACCTCCACTTCCCACTGTTGCACAGTTTGCACCTCTGGACTTTTTCATGGCTGGGAATGGGGAAGATTCCATAGAGCTGAACAACAGCCTGCTGTACCTTTGCTGCAAGATTGTAAAAGCTGACGGGTCCAACCTTGGTGCCTGTGAGGCCATGGGCCTCATGAATTACCCACTGGCTTCTATTTCTAGCCAGCTAGACATTACACTGGGGGACCAACTGATAAGCCAGAACCACAACTGCTATTCCCTACCAAGCCTTCATTGAGTTGCTTCTCAAGTACAGCTGTGACACACTCACTATCCACGCTGGGCTGTTCTACACAGATGGGCAGCAGGAAGCGGTCATACTGGATGTTTTCTGTAATTGGGTTCAGGCAATGCTCAGTTCTGACAGCTCAGAGTAGCAGGATTGAACTATTGGGACCCCTCCACAGTGATCTGTTCTTTCAAGACAAGCTTTTGTTGAATGGTGTGGATGCAAAAATTAAGCTGACATGCAGTAAAGACAGCTTTTGTTTTATGAGCTCCCTGGCAGCAGGAGCCTACAAACTGGTTATTACCTATGTGTTGCTGTTTATGAAGAAAGTGTGGGTGGCACCTGGGCTGGGTTTGGGATACGCTGAGGCATTACTTATGGCCAGCGCTAAATACCCAGTGGATTGGGTGTCATGGAAGTGTTCAGCATACTGGCTGGCAGCTGTGTGAGCAACCAGGAAAATTTGTTTCTGGGACAGTGTTGCATATAGCGAGACCAATTATTGCTGTGACTATAGGCCTGACACCGGATGCACGAATAGCCTATCTGCTGTAGGTCTGGCTGCATTCAAGAGAAGCAGTCAGGTGCACAAATAGCATGGTTTATTTTTTATGCAACATATACAGGTTCTTTAAGATTGCTGGTGATAAATGCACTAAACTGCAGTATAGCTATATAGTTTTAAAGATAGGATTACAATCACAAGCTTGATTTCCCAGGTAAGCACTCAACATGGCCGAGGTCACAAATTTTACCAAAAGGCATCCCTTTGGGGGGGGGGGGGGGGGGGGGGGGGGGGGAGAAGGGCAGACCCATTGATCCGTTCCCTAATTTAGTTATGAAATCAGGGTAATATTTATATCTCTATTGCACAAAGTGGGTGGGACTGTGATCAAGCACAAAACATTTCTCGTTCCTTGTGGATGTACTGTTAGCCGTTGCACAAAATACTTCTTGTGAAAAGTGGAAGAACGGAACCGTGCGGCTTCCACCCCGCTTCTCGTTCCTCCTTGGTGTCATGGCAACACGAACCACCGGATCTTCACCTGGTTTCTATGTCTGTTCTAGGCACCAGGTCTATTGTTTTGTGCTACCAACAGACAGCTACCCAAGCTTGTTGTTATTGGGTTCATAGAGAACAATGCTTTTAGTGGCATTTATGCTAAGAATCCTTTCAGTTTTAAACATTATGAAATAAATTTTTTGGCCCTCTATGGGGATAGTGAACAAATGCCAGTGAAATTGCTGCAGACTGATTTTGAGAGTGGTTGCTGTATGAGAGAATACATGCAGCTCATTCAGACTATTGGCAGACATATGAAAGACCATTCCCTGCTGGTTGACAGAGAAGAGTTTGCCCCAGCTGTACTCTGTTTGCCTTTGACCTGTCTTCAGATCAAGAATGTGCTGATCACTATTCCCTGATTAAAACAGGAAACCTGAGAGCAGAAGTATGCTTTGCAGAGGCCTTGACCACCACTGTTAATATGATCACGTACAGCATATTTGGCAACATGATAAACTGGTGGAGAAATGTGCTCTTCTACTACATGTGAGGATGGACACCGAATAGCTCTCTTGTTTGTTTTTTTCAGCAGACCCCTACACCAGAGAAATATTTCTAGACATGTAACCTGGTGACTGGCTCCCTAGGGCCTGTGCTTCTCCAAGACCAGCAAGCATAGTTGTGAATACACATAACAATCCTGGAGAGCACTGGGCAGCAATTTTCCTGGCAGATCAGAATGCACACAGTTTTTGATTTGCATGCTGTGGTGGGTTGACTTTGGCTGGCTGCCAGGTGCCCACCAAGCCACTCTATCATTCCCTCTCCTCAGCAGGACGGGGGGAAGCCCCATGCTCTTAGATACCACAGCTACTGCAGAAAAAGCAAGCGGATCAGTAAGTGCAATGGGGGTGTTTCAGAGCTGAAAGACCATGTTTATTATCTGGTATAGAAGAGTAGCTGTATGATGGTGATAAAAGGGCTGGTGGTGGTGCTATGACAGAGGCTGTTGGAAGTCAGATGGGTGGTCATACAAGTGCTAGCTGTGCTGATAAGGCTATGGCTACTTTTCACAGGACATTGAAGCAAAACACAGTTACAAATAGTATATCTGTGTATAAATAAAATAGATATTTATACATATTTGGACATTTCTTTATATATATTTCTATATATGTATTTATTGTATATAAATGTATATATTTTTATATCTGAGCATGTCCAGGTCCAAAGGAAGCAGGCAGCCAATCACAGGGCTGCCTGAGAACGCGTGGATATGTTGGTGTCAGGAAATGCCTGTCAACTAATCACATGCAGTGTGAAAACACACGAGTTATGATGTTTAACAAAATTGCATCTCCCTGCCTTAAAATGGCATTGCTCTGCCATAAAATGGGAGACCCCTGTAGGGGAAGGGCCTTCCAGTTCTGATGTACTTCTGGGTAAACTGGCAGGGGTGGCTGGTCCTTCCAGCCAATCACAACAGACCAAGTGACCAGAAGAGGGGAGCGACTTCCTAGGCAAATGGCCCATGACACTGCTGGGAGTGGGGTGGGCCTTCTGCCAGAAGCTAGGGGCAGGTTACCTGTCACTTCTTATCTTGTATAGCAGTGGTAGCTATACTACTTCAATGTGTGTGACTGCCACATGATTACAGAAGGAAGATGGTCTCAAACTCCCTGGATCATTTCCATGCCTCTTTTTCTAGAACAGTCCTGCCTCCACATACATATGACTCCCAAACCCCTAGCCCTCTAGACCCCCCTTCAAATATAAAGGTTTGCACTATCTATTCCCCTCCTTGCCTCACCAAATCTTGTACCTCCGGCTTCAGCAAGTGTAGACCTGGCTTCTTCCACCCTCCCCAAATCCTGCTTCCAGCAAGGGCTTCCTTTCCCCTCTCAGTGCTTTGCTGGGTGCCTGTCCCCAGAGCAGAGCTGCTCCAGGGACCGTCAAGGCTTTCCTGTCCCTCTCCCAGGCCTCATGCACATTTCTTTGCCACTGAGATATTACCCCTGACACGCGCACCTTGCTGCCCAAGTCTTAATGCTGATGTGCCCTCAGAGGGAGCCTGTCAACATTATTGACCCCATGCCATCTATTTCTCTCATTTGGCACCATGAGGGGGGAAAGGAGAAGATAAGGAATAGGAGAGGATGTAGCCCCTGTCCTACCATTTCTCCCCGCTCTTTTCCAATCTGCAATGCATGGCCCCACAGCCTGTCCTCTTGCCCTCATGGGCTCAGAACAAAGGTGAGGCTCCTCTTGGGGCTGATGGAGAGGAGGACACCACTCCAGGGGTGAGCAGGCATGATGGGGAAAGAATGATACAGACACAGGCCAGAATTTTCTGTCCCTGCTCCCAAGTTTCAAGAATACTGATGTAACATTTCAATATATTCATACTACAGGGAGCCTTTCTGCAAGAGAGCTCTGGGTGGTTTTTTTTCGGTTGAACTAATCATTTTATATTAAGCACTTTCTGTTGCATTTATCTCTGCAGACAGTGCAATTTTAAACCCACTGCAATGCAATGTGTTATAAGTAGCTTATTTCCATTCTGCTTATTTTAGAGTAAGGATTTGCCAATATTTTGCATGTTATTTTTTTTATGCCCGAGATCAAAGCTAGTCCAGGCATGACAGATCATTTCAATGATCATTTACCTGTTAAACCATTGCTATTCTTTTCTGATGAAGACATAACATAGAAGGTATCACATGAAATAGTTGGGAATTCAGGAAGGAGGGTTTACTCATAAAACAGTCCCCAACTTCTTTATGCAGTGTGGTGGATTGACCCTGACCAGCAACTAAGCACCCACCAGCCACTCACTCCCTGTGCCAGTGGGATGGGGGAGAGAATTGGAAGGGAAAAGCAAGAAAAGACTCATGGGCTGAGATAGAGACAGCTTAATAAGTGCAGTGAAAAAAAAAGAGGAGAAAAAAGCAATGCAAAGGCAATCAGTCACCACCTCCTGTCAGCAGATCAATGTCCAGCCAGTCTCCAAACAATGGCTACCTTGGAAAGACTACACTCTGGTTTTTATTGTTGATCTTGACATTATATGGCATGCAATATCTCTTTGGTCAATTTGGGTCAGCTGTCCCAACTGTATCCCATCCCAACCTCTTGCCCACCCCTAGCCTAATCACTAGGGAAGCAGAGTGAGAAACAGAGAAGGCCTTGAAGCTGTACAAGCACTGTTCAGCAATAGCTAAAACATTGATGTGTTATCAACACTGTTTTAGTCACAAATCTAAAACACAGCACCATACGGGTTGTGGAGCACCATACTCTATCATGACCAAACCTAGTACATGCAATCAAGGTACAAATTATCACAACTGGAAAACAAACTCCCTGTTTTGTAAAGACAAATTATACATCCAGAACTGCCTGCAACTGCAAACATGGAAAAACACGTTTTAAAGTTATCTAAATTCTTTTCAGAGGAATGTGCACAATAAGTGAGGCAGAGGGGTGCCAGCTGTCAGCCAACATAGACATAAAATTGTCTCCTCACTCCAACTAAAAACAAATCACAGTAACACCTGACAGCTCTTTTCATCCATTTGCATTAAGAGCCAGAAGGATACTTGCTTATGCTTTTTACCATCTGCTACATACTGCTTAGACTCACTTGTCTCGCTCCCTGCCTCTCCAGCTCCATTTACGTATAGGCATTATGATGTTTTGAGCTCAGGGTATCAAATTAGCACAGTCTGAATGCATATCTGGCTAGCCCACACATACAAACAAGGGAAAAATTCAGCAGCGGGAAAGGGCAGGGAAGAAAGGTGTTATTTTTGCTCAAGTAAAAAATTCTTGTAATGCCACACAACAAATTACAGATAGGGGTTCCCATGACTATTCCCAAGATGATCACTAAAAGGAGCAGAAAATTGCACTAGAGAAAGCAGCCCCATACTAACTTCTTGAAGGGGACAAGGAGCAATATGAATTGCATTCATTTGTTTTGGTGAAAGGCTTTGATCACAAACTGAGTTTCCAGACCCTTATCAGAATTGGATATTGTACTTATCCTCCTCTAGAAATGGAAAGCTTTAATTTATTGAAAAGTTCTGAAATAACAATGCATTTGATCTTTTTCACACCCTCTTTTTCATTCTGTTCTTTACTTTTATTTATGATGTATTATGCCCTCAGTTGAACATACATAAAAGCTTTCTACCAGTAGTGGTACTGTATTAAACATTAATGTCTGCCTTATTTTGTACCTTTGGGGGATTATTTTTTTCTGTTAATATAGAAAGTATAGCGTGTTTAACATACTTGTCACCCAAGGGATGCTAGTTTTATTCAGGATGAGCATATTATGTGGCAAGGTCTTGGGGGGGTGGCTACAGGGGTAGCCTCTGTGGGAAGAGGTCAGGACATAGCCAGCTTGGCAAAAGGCCCACCACAGGCCACAACTTAGCCAATCAGCAATGTTTGTGGTGCCTCTGTGAAAACGTATTTAAGAAAGGGCATAAAAACACCAGAAAGGCAAAGGACAAGGTAAAAAAAAAAAGAGTGAAAAACAGAGGGAACACCAATATCAGAGAAGAAGGAGGAAGAGGTGCTCTATGGTGGAACAAATAGGCCCTACAGCTCATAGAAGACCCACACCAGAGCAGATATTCACTGCAGCCTGTGAAAGACCCATGCCAGAGCAGACAGATATTCCTGAAAGACTGCAGGCCGTGGAGAGTATCCACAGAATCACAGCATAGTTGAGGTTGGAAGGGACCTCTGGAGGTCATCTAGTCCAACCCCCTCTGCTCAAGTAGGGCCACCTAGAGCAGGCTGCCCAGGACCAAGTCCAGACAGTTTTTAATATCTACAAAGGAGGGAGACTCCACAACCCCCTTGGGCAACCTGTTCCAGTGCTCAGTCGCCTGCACAGTAAAAAAGTGTTTCTGATGTTCAGACGGAACCTCCTGTGTTTCAGTTTGTGCCCATTGTCTCTTGTCCGGACACTAGGCACCACTGAAAAGAGCTTGGCTCCATCCTCTTTGCACCCTTCCTTCGGGTATTTATAGAAATTAATGAGATCGTCCTTGAGGTTTCTCTTCTATAGGCTAAAAAGTCCCAGCTCTCAGCCTTTCCTCATAGGAGAGATGCTCCAGGCCCTCAGACATCTTTGTGTCCCTGCGTTGCACCCTCTCTAGTATGTCCATGTCTCTCTTATCCTGGGGAGCCCAGAACTGGACACAGTAATCCAGGTGTAGCCACACCAGTGCTGAGTAAAAGGGAAGGATCACCTTCCTCGACCCACTGACAACACTCCTCCTAATGCAGCCTAGGATACCATTAGCCTTCTTTTGCTGCAAGGGCACATTGCTGGCTCATGTTCAACCTGGTGTCCTCCAGAACCCTGATGGCCTTTTCTGCCAAGCTGCTTTCCAGCTGGGTGGCCCCCATCCTATATTGGTGCCTGGAGTTGTTCCTCCCCATGTGCAGGACTTTGCACTTCTCCTTGTTGAACTTAATGAACTTCAGGTTCCTGTCAGCCCATTTCTGCAACCTATCGAGGTCCCTCTGGATGGCAGCATGACCCTCTGGCCTATCAGCCACTCCTCACAGTTTGGTGTTATCTGCAAACTTGCTGAGGGTACACTCTGACCTATCATCCAGATTATTAATGAAGACATTAAACAGGACTGGACCCAGTATTGACCCCTGGGGTATACTGCTAGTAACTGGCCTCCAACTAGACTTTGTTCCACTGATCACCACCCACAAGGCCCGGTCGTTCAGCCAGCTTTCGATCCACCTCACTGTCTGCTTATCCAGCCCATACATTAACAGCTTTTCCATGAGGATCTTTTGGGAGACACTTTCAAAAGTCTTCCTGAAGTCCAGGTAGACAATATTCACTGCTCTCCCCTCATCTACAGGGACAGTCATTTTTTCACAGAAGGTTATCAAGTTGGTCAAGCATGAATTCCCTTTGATGAATCCATGCTGACTACTCCTGATGGCTTTCTTGTCCTTCCTGTGCCTGGAAATGGTTTCCAGGATTAGCTGCTCCATCACCTTCCCAGGGACTGAGGTGAGGCTGAACAACCTGTAGTTCCCCAGCTCCTCCTTCTTGCTGTTCTTGAAAATAGGAGTGACATTTGCTTTCCTCCAGTCTTTGGACACTTGTCCCAGTCACCATGATCAGTAAAAGATTATCGAGAGTGGCTTTGCAATGACATCAGCCAGCTCCTTCAGCAGTCGTGCGTGCATCCCATCAGGGACCATTGACTTATGTACATCCAGTTTGTTTAAGTATTCCCTGATCTGACCCTGTTCCACCAAGGCTACATCTGCCTTGCTCCACCAAGGGGCCTGGGATTCCTGAAGGCCAATCTTGCTAGTAAAGACTGAGGCAAAGGCAGCATTCAGTACTTCTGCCTTTTCCGTGTCCTGTATAACCAGAACATGTAACATTGGAGAAGCCTTTCTTGTCATCTTTGAAATCCCGGGTGAGATTCAATACCATTTGTGCTTTAACTTTCTTGACTTCATCCCTGGATGATTGCTCAATGTCTCTGTATTACTCCTAGGTTACCTATTCCTGCTTCCACCCTCTCTATGATTCCATTTTGTGTTTAAGCTTGACCTGGCCTTAAACACCTCCATGGATGGGGCATTCACAACTTTTCTGGGCAACCTGTTCCAGTGTCTCACCACCCTCAGAGGAAAGAATTTCTTCCTAATATCTATTCTAAATCTACCCTCTTTCAGTTTAAAACCATTCCCCCTCGTCCTATCACTACATGCCCTTGTAAAAAGTCCTTCCCCAGCTCTCCTGTAGGCCCCCTTTAGGTACTGGAAGGCTGCTATATGGTCTCCCCAGAGTCTTCTCTTCTCCAGGCTGAACAACCCCAACTCTCTCAGTCTGTCTTCATAGGAGAGGTACTCCAGCCCTCTGATCATCTTTGTGGACCTCCTCTGGACCTGCTCCAATAGGTTGGGGGCTCCAGACCTGGATGCAGTACTCCAGGGAAGGTCTCATGAGAGCAGAATAGAGGGGCAGAATCACCTCCCTCGACCTGCTGGCCACGCTTCTTCTGATGCAGCCCAGGATGTGGTTGGCCTTCTGGGCTGCAAGCGCACATTGCCAGCTCCTGTTGAGCTTCTCATTCAGCAACACCCCCAAGTCCTTCTCCTCAGGGATGCTCTCAATCCATTCCCCGCCCAGCCTGTATTTGTGCTTGGGATTGTCCCAACACACGTGCAGGACCTTGCACTTGGCCTTGTTGAACTTCATGAGGTTGGCACGGACCCACTTCTCCAGCCTGTCCAGGTCCCACTGGATGGCATCCCTCCCCTCCAGCGTGTTGACCACTCCACACAGCTTGGTGTCATCAGCAAACTTGCTGAGGGGGCACTCAAACCCATTGCTCATGTCACTGACAAAGATGTTGAACACCACCGGTCCCAGAACTGACCCCTGAGGAACGCCACTCATCACTGGTCACCACTTGGACCTCGAGACGTTGACTGCAGCTATTTGAATTCTGCCATCCAGACAATTCCTTATGCACCGAGTGGTCCATCCATGAAATCCATGTCTTTCCAATTCAGAGACAAGGATGTCATGTGAAACGGTGTGAAATGCCTCGCACAAGTCCAGGTAGATGACATCTGTTGCTCTCCCCTTATCCACCAATGCTGTAACGCCGTCGTAGGCGGCCACCAAATTTGTCAGGCACGCTTTGCCCTTAGTGAAGCCATGTTGGCTGTCACCAATCACCTCCTTATTTTCCATGTGCCTTAGCAGAGTTTCCAGGAGGATCTAATGCAGTAGCATTAGATTGTTTAGCAAGCCAACATCCTAGTTTATTAAGCGTGGTTAAAGCGCGTGCTGCTGCTACTCCTGGTGCAAAAAACAAGGCAAAAATTGTTTGTGTAGTACACACGGCTATCTATCGTGAGTGATCCTAAAAGTTCTAGCTCTTGCGGCTCAGCATGGAGGGGTGGCAGATATGCAGCCCATCCATCCCGGCTATTAGCAAGAGTTGCAGAGCCATTACCTAGGAATTGCGTTTGTAAGTTGGAAGGCCATTGGTCAGACAGAAGACCGACTAGACAGGTGGAAAATGGATTCTCGGGTGATGCTGTGGATAGGCAGATGGAATCTTGACCGGTCATATTTGCCAAGGTCACCCAGACATTCCTTTTAGGCTGCGGGGGTAATGAAACCCTGCAGTTACTGCATCCAAAAGAAGGACGCAACTACTTATTAGCAAACTCTTGAGGTTATTTGTGCCCATTTTGTTGCTCCGTCTCTTGGTCTTGGTCTGTCCGTCGTCTTTCTAATGCTGGTTTTGTCGCTCTGCTTGGTACCCACACTGGGCCTGTTCCCGTAGAGACACACATGTACCCTCGACCATTAAAAATGACCGGCACTGGTCCCACCCATGCTCCGGTGGTTGGGTCTTTATAATGTACCATAAATTTAGGTACGGTAGTGGTACTATTCAGCTTAATGTTTTGATGGTGTATCACTACTGGCGGTTCCTCTTGATCGCCCATAAGACATAAGTAATTTAGCGTAAACAATACCCTGTGTAATCGCTGTTGTGGATCTGTGTCTTCACCCTTTTGCTTATTTAGATAATCTTTTAGCACTTGATGGATTCGCTCAACCAAGCCTTGCCCGGTTGGTGAGTGGGGTATTCCCGTTATGTGTTTAATTCCCCATCTCAGTAGAAAAGCTCTCACCTTTTGACTAATGTATCTAGGGTATGCTTGTATAATAGAGCGTGCTTCATTTTCGGTTAATCCAAATTACCTTTTTAAGCCTTTAGCATTTTGATGGAAGTTGTTATGACTTTGTCTGGCTTGCTGAAATTTGTCAATTGGAGGTAAATGTTGCACTGTACTGACTAGGTTATCGGCAATTTGATTACCCAATCCTAAACCTAAATTCAACTGATGGCTGCGAATATGGATGATACAACAAGATGCAGTTCGTTGACCCAGAGTGGACCTCATCTGGATAAATAATTTTCCCAACCTTGGGTTGGTTGTTTCCCTAAGGAGGGCATCTTCTAGTCGCGGCACTACCCCAGCCACATACAGGGAGTCTGTTACTACATTTAAGGGGGCTGTCAGCCAGTTGGTTAGTGCCCAGACTACCGCAGTAAGTTCCAATGTTTGAAGGGAGTCTTGTGGCTGCCCCTCCAGTATGTGCTGGCACCATTGTCCTTTATCCCGCCAGACACACACTGCACGGCAAAGCCGCTTTCCAGCGTCTGTATACACTGTGAGACCATCAGCCAGTGGTTCTCGCCTGACTTTAGTTTTTGTCATCCACTGATTCCGTTTTAACACTTGCCACATTTTCCCTTTTGGTTGTTGCGAATGTATACGTCCATTATAGCCTATTAATGCTTCTTGGATGGGAGTTGAGTTACACAACCACCATTCTAGATCGGCACCATTCCCTGGAATACTGACATCATCAGGTTCCGTTCCACTAATCTCTATGATTCTTGTTCTGCCCTTCCTGATCAACTCCCCTATTGCCTCCGGTCTTGTTTGAATGCTAGACTTGGGTTGTACTCTTAAAAAGACCCATTCTAAAATCTTAAATATGTCTCCTGATGATTTGTCTCCTGATGATTTGTCAGTGGCACAGGTGGGGCGGGGGAGAATTTCCCCCTTTCCTGTTTGCCACTGACAAATAACTGCATTCGGCGATTCAACAGTATTACAAATTAACAGAGAAATTGGCAACTCCAAGATGCGCCTGGCTGACCACGCCTCTTGTAGTTTCTGTACAATTTGTTGCAATGCGGCTTGCTGTGTTGTGGACAGTGTAATCAGTAAGTGTCGTGTCTATTGCTGTTGCCAAGTCGAATCCCAGGCTCCCCCTGGTTGCTGGTCGACGCTGTTGTAGAAAGCCTTTGGTTCCTCGTGAGGTTTCATTTGTTTCATCACGCGGCCTCTTTCTGCTCTCTGCCTCCCGTTTCCCGTACACGCTTTTGTGGCATGAGTATTTTACTGACACTTTTCACACCATACTGCTTTTCCACAGTGAGCTTTAACATGCCCCTGTTCTCCGCAGCGAAAGCATTTTCCTGTGAATTGTTTATTGGGGTTTGCACTGCCTTTCATTTGTTGTTTCTGCACAACCGCGGCTAATGGCTGTATGATCTCTCTTACCGCTCCTTGGACCGCTGCTGCAACTGTAGAGGTCTGTCTTTGGCCTTCGGCCCTGTCGAGTCTTAATAACATGTCTTCAACTCCTGCCCCTCTGGGTAAGGTGGCTAGTAGTTGTTTGGTGGCGTTATTGGCATTATCAAAGGCTAATATTTTAAACATCTGGTTTTTGTTTTCGTCATTCAGGTCAGGGTGTTGCATCACTGCTTCCCACAGCCTATGAATAAAGTTGCTATATTTTTCTGTTGTTCCCTGTTTTATAGTTCCGAATGATGGAATTGTCGATCCGGGCAAACCAAAAAAGGCGTCCAGGGCAAGTTGCGCGGCTCGCTGCAGGAGAATTGCAGGGAAAGTCAGCTGTTTTTCTAGGGCAGCAAATTGCCCACTTCCAGTGAACATTTCTGTGGTGACCCCTAGCAGTGGGTCACCTTGCGTTTGTCTCTGTGCTGCTTCCTGCATCGCGCGTTGCTGCCAAGATGATTCCCATACCAAGAATTGTGTTGGTGTGAGCAACAATCTCATCAGCAGCACTGTTCGTAACACTTTATCTGTATTCTCGTGTGATTGATCCTGGCAGTCATCAGCAGGTGGCATTGAAGGAGCAGATGAGTCAGTGGAGGGGGGCAGAGGAGGGGACAGAGGAGGAGCCGAAGGCATAGGTCGACAGGTTTCTCCTCCTGGCTGCGATGGCAACTGAGGCCACACCTCCTCTAGAGTTTCCTGAGGCACCTCTTCCGCCTTTTGCTCAGTCGGCTGTCTCGGCTAGGGAGCGGCAACTTCCGCCTTTTTCGCGCTCTGCATCTCAGAAGTAGCGACTTTCGCCCTTTGTGTCGCCGGAGCAGGGTCGGCGCCCACGCGGACCTCAGCAACAGTTTACACATAGTTCCAGCCATCCCTTTCACCGCCGGCAGCCCGAAGAACCGTGCCCACGCACCAGGTTTCGTTTCCGTGCTCTTATGTCCTGCTCTAGTTGGATCCGGACCCAGCATTTGAGCGGCGGCACAGGCTACTTCTCTCTCCGTTTTCATGGCCTTTAAAGTCTCTAAGACCGTGCGCCACAACTCGCGAACAGCCTTTATCTCCTTCTCCTGTTTCTCGTCCCCGGTTATTGTTTTTTCCCACATTGTATCACCGAAGGATCGCCATTCCGTAGGGGAAAACAATATATGCGTGTCTTTAAAATGCCCCCATCGTTGTCCCAACTTAATCAGCTTGATCAGCTGTTTAGGCACTGTCTCGATCCCTCTCTTAGAGAGGAGATACTTGCGAGCAGCGTTGTTGTTGCTTCAACTTCCATGATAGCAACTATACTTCACTTTAAACCTGGAAGGCGAGAGGCCACCTCGAACCGTGTCTGCCATAGTCTATGCTCACAAGCAGCACTCCTTCCAGCCGTGTTTCCCACTCCCCTCCTCTCGCTGCTTACCGCAGTCTCGGAGAACTCAGTCCTGCTGAAGGGTTGCTGTTGACATCCTCTGCTACCAGATGTCGGAGTGGGATCGGACCCGAAGTAACGACGCGGTCTCAATGTGAGTATGATCGTTCTCGTTTATTGAGTATTTTAGCAGAGTATATATAGGCTCGCAGCAAAAGCATGCATAGTCAACAACGCTATGATTGGTCCAGCTCCCTTGTTCACCCACAACGCCCCTCAACCCGATTGGCTAAGACCCTCTGTCCACATGCCTCTGTTTAACCCTTCTCCCGGGTTTGGTGATGTCACCTTTCTTGTTTACTTAGATCTTTTCTCCCTCAGTCTGGGTGCTTAGTTCAAACCCTGGGTTGCTCGACGGATCCAAGCCATGCCCTTTTTCATTTAGGAATGTCTCCACAAGCCTGTAGTTCCCCAGATCCTCCTTCCGGCCCTTCTTGTGGATGGGTGTCACATTTGCTGACCTCCAGTCAACTGGGACCTCCCCGGTTAGCCAGGACTGCTGATAAATGATGCAAAGTGGCATGGTGAGCACTTCCGCTAGCTCCTTCAGTACCCTTGGGTGGATCCCATCTGGCCCCATAGATTTGTGCACCTCCAGGTGCTGTAGCAGGTCCCTCACCATTTCCCTTTGGATTATGGGGGCTTCATTCTGCTCTCCGCCCCTGTCTTCTAGCACAGGGGGCTGGGTACTCAGGGAATGACTGGTCTTACTGTTGAAGACTGAGGCAAAGAAGGCATTAAGTAGCTCAGCCTTTTCCTCATCTTTGGTCATTATGTTTCCGCCTCATTTACTAGAGTCCTCCTTTTATTGTTAATGTATTTATAGAAACATTTTTGTTGTCCTTAACAGCAGTAGCTAGGTTAAGTTCTAGTTTGGCTTTGGGCCTTCTAATTTTCTTCCTACACAGCCTCATTACATCTTTGTAGTCCTCACGAGTGGCCTGCCCTTTCTTCAACAGAACCAAACCATGCCCTTTTTCATTTAGGAATATCTCCACACCGATTCTATTGCAGGCTTCTACCATTTCAATCAATGTGGGGTTTGGATTAGGGAGAGATTTCAATAGCTTTTTGCAATCCACATTAGCATTTTCAACAGCCAATTTCAATAACAATATTTCCCGCGCTTCCGTATTGTCTATCTGACGTTCTGAAGCCTGTTTTAGTCTGTCAACAAATTGCATGTAGGGCTCGCGGGGTCCTTGAGTAATAGTTGTAAAGGCTTTCTGCGGCTTCTGTGAGTCAGGGATTTTAAGAAAAGCCTTTTTCGCATGTCCACGGACTGCTTCAAGAGCCTCTCGAGGGATATCTCGAGCTTGGGCTACCGGGTCAGAGTGCTGACCTGTACCAGTAAGGTGTTCTGTGGTCAGCGCGGCCACAGCTGCGTTGCTGTGACCCACATAGGTGAGGAGGAGTGCCTGAAGCCCCCTCCTCCAATGTGATTCCCATAACGAATATTGAGTCGGAGTTAATAACAGCTGCGCTAGAGACTTTAAATCATGAGGAGTCATAACATATGTTTCAAATACAGAAGATAACAGGCTCACAAAATAAGGGGAGGAAAGCCCGTGCTCGGTGACGGTACGACGCAGTTCTTTAATTACTGGAAAAGATAAGGCCTCCCACTGTGCCCCCCGACCCTGATAAATCACAGGGGCCACTATTGTTTTAGCAATATCCAGGTCTCCTTCTTTCAAGGCTTGGCGCCTTATGTTAGCCCACACATCGTGTGGGTCAGGAGGGTATAGATCTGGCTCTTTTTCGGGGTCCATTGGCCCCGGATCAAAGGGGTCCTCCTCTGGGGGGTAACCCGTGGCACAGTCCTCCAAGGGCTTGGGGGGTTTTTGGTCCTCCGACGGCAATGGAGGTACCGCAGGAGAGTTTTCTTCCCTCTCTGCTTTGTCTTTGTGACTTTTCTCCTGGGCTTTCAAAGTCTCAAAAATGCTTCTCCACCACAGGAGCATGTCGTGCCATTCGCCGGAACGGAGGGAAGAAGCAGTCACTCAATATGAGGGATCAGCAAACTTCGTTTATTAAAGCACGGTTACACCTTTTATAACAGTCTTAATTAGCTCATACATATTGCAAAAGCCAAGCTCCTTATTGGTTAGGCATCTCAAGGTCTATGTTTGCATACACATCTTATCACTGCACATAACTCTCATTTCTTTTAACCACAAGTTCCTTATTTAGCTTTTGTTGGAATAAACAAGGGCAGACTGTCTTTGTTATCTATTAGTTCTCACAGGAGCTGCTCTCAGTATTTCTTGAGACCCTGATGAGTCAACATTTCGATGTTGACATGCCCTCGCTCGGCTAGCCAGCTCTCCACAGGAGCATACGCTGTGCTTCAGCATTCCCCATCGTTGCCGCATCCCATAGCTTCACCCCCACATCATCCCAAAGTTCCTGCGTAAAAATACGAGATGCAGTTACGGCGGGTATTTTCATCTGTACCCATTTAAGGATCGCCTTGAGATCGTGCCCAGGAACATTCTTTTCATGCTTTTGAAGGAGAGCTTTCATAAGCTCGTATACGTCTCTCTCGGGGGAGGACGCTTGACTCCCCATATTTCCCACAGCTCACCTCTCTACTCCGGAGGGATTTCAGGCCAGCTCCTACTTCCTTTCAGCAGTACATTCAACGTTCTGTGGGACTCGCAGCAGGCCACGCAGATAGTTGTTTTTTGAGCCCTGGAATCTCGTCGGGGTCACCAATTTGCTACAACTGTCTGTGCTCCATGGACCTAGTTTCCTGGCTTTTTTTTCCCCCTTTGTTTTTTGGCTTGCCACTAGCAAGGGAAGACGTGGTTTACTTCTTGGAAAGATTACTTTTCACTACTTAAATTCTTGTCCCCAATGAGCTTCCTCCTATATTTCTCATTCTCTTCTTTCACTTATGAGCAATGTGATCCTTTTAATGTCCCCCTGTAGAAAAATCATTCAAGCATCTAATTATTTGAATTGCTTTGCTCCATGTTAGGTCATGATGCTGTTATCAAAGCCTATTTTCTGTCACCTGGAATTCTAGGTTTCCATCTCCCACCTGCTGACTGCTTCTGTCATATCAGCACCAGCATCATTAGCCACTTCCAAACTTGGCCTGAAACTGAAAAGCCCAAAGTAACTCTCAGGAGTAGCCTAAAAATAACAACAGGGTAAGCTGACCTTGGTCCTACCTTTGTAATAAAATTGACATTAACTAGGAAAATTAAATGTAAAATGTAATTGAAGCAACCAAGGAAACCTGCTGCTGCTCAGGTCCTCTATACTGCCCCAACCGTATTTAATAATTTACCTAATGTTAAAATAGAGAAATAGTAACTAGACATGATTGATCTACGATTCAATTAAGGAACTAACCACCAGACAATGTAGCATTGTTGATAAGTAGGATATTCCTGTCAAGAGAGTGATGAACTGTAGGCCTGGTCAGCAAACCGAGAAAACCACTTGGAACTGCCAAAATCAGAGGAGAAGTAGGTAAAAGGTAATTTCAGCAGGGGGAGGTCGCAACCACTGACTCATTGACCATCTATCCAAATGATACCACTTACTCAAAAGAGAACAATGGAAGAAGATAGAGTCTGCGCACTAATTTACATGGGAAGCAAAGAAATCTTGACCAATCATTAAAGAGAATAACAACGAATATGTATTAATTGTTTGAATATGTAATAATCAATGTATAAAAGTGGAGATTTTTGAAATTAAGGTGTGCTCCTGTGCCGCGATTGAGAGACGGGACACAGCTTGATGCAAGCAAAATGTCGATTTATTGTACACAATTATGCGTCTATATATGTTTTCATTAGCTGCGTGTTTCAAACAGATTGGTTCTTAAAGCTAAACACTGCCTATTCAGCAACCCCTGATTGGTTAGTAACAAACACAGGACACTTTAAGTAAGTTTCCACAATCAGCAGTTAAGCCTTCATTCCACAACTTGTTACATTTTATCTCGGTATGGCTCATCAGTCAACATTCTGTTGGTAGTTTTCTGTTACCCTCTTTGTCCTCCCAAGGTTTGTGGCCTACAAGTTCCAGCACATCTGCGTTTATCAATTGGACAGTCCTTGGAGTCTTGCCTTTCAGGCCTTGTCCCACACTCCTGTTTTGGGACGAGCACCCCATTTCTGTGCATTAATGGAATAAACTTACAAATACCTCTGCTCTGTGTGTTATTGGCTTGCACACCAGGTAAAGAACCCAGATTTGGGACAACACTACCTAATAGTAAAATTCATGCAAAAATCAGATTTTGAACAATAAATAAGTCCTCACATATAACATCGAGGGGTGCTACATGATAGA
The DNA here is from genome assembly GCA_017639485.1 of Pluvialis apricaria. Classification (NCBI taxonomy): domain Eukaryota; kingdom Metazoa; phylum Chordata; class Aves; order Charadriiformes; family Charadriidae; genus Pluvialis; species Pluvialis apricaria. The sequence continues at coordinate 31,175,922 of CM030043.1, read as the reverse complement.
TTTATAGGCAATAAATTAATTACACACCAACATACCCTAAAAAAGTAGTTTCTGAATTCAGGTGCAGCATACCCTGCTATAACTGTATGGAGGTACCACTACACAGTGGAACAGACACAGAACTGCAAAGGACCTCTCCAAAGAAAGAGGGAAATGCCTACCCAAGATGAACCACCAAAAGGTGTTCCCATTTGCTCTGTTGCTGTCTTTGCTACAGAGCTCCTATAAATACAAGCAAACAAAAGCAAAGGTGGAGCAATGATTTCAGCAACAGCAGCAGTGAACACGCTGCCTATCTGCAGGGAGACTCACTTGCCTTGAGAAAGGTAGGCAAAGCAGAAAAGCTCATAAGGAACTACTCCTCATCCAAGCAATGCTGCAGGCAGTCACAATACCAGGACCAACCCCAACCTTGACAGAATTAATCCTCAGGGATCCAAAAATACAACTTCCCAGTGGCTCCCAAGAGGATCCAGGGCAAAAACCTACTCTTCTTGATCATTATTTTCCCTATGAGTGCCCAGAGATCTTCAGTAGTTGGTTTCAGATCAAGTCCATATAACTTTTAGTTCCATGATTTATCCTTGAATTGAAAAATGTTCAGTTTCTGGATTTGTTTTCATTGATAAAGTGAATCAAATAACCTGCTGGAAGCTGTCAGTCAAGGTGCCTCTGCCTTCATCCCATTGGTGATGAACATCACTGTGAACTTGATCTCCTTCCTGTCTGACAAGATGCTATAAAAAAAACCCCTTTATTGAGGCAGTAAGAAAGATGAGCAACAATGCACCTGTACAACAACTCACCCAATCACTGGTAGCAAACACAGGCTCATAAGTGATGCCATGGATCTGGTGGACTGCCAGGGACACTGTCTTGGTTTGAGGTAGAACAGAACCAATTTTCTTTTCAGTAATTTTACTTTTCAGTTAAGTCTCTTCTAACTAATGGCACTCTCTGAAATTAACGGCATATTTTTCAATGTCTGCTTCCAGAGTGATAATGTCTGATGTTTATAGTTGATGCCAAGGAATGGTATGCAGAGAGTCTCTTGCTTATACTTATTGCTATAACACCCAAGGCCAGCTAACTTTGATATGTGCCATGTTGGAGGGCCGAAAGCAGAAGAGTGTAGAGGGATAGCACCTGTGGGGAGGAGCGGACAGGACAGGTGACCCAAAACTAACCCACAGGGTATTCCATCCCATCTGCCTCATGCTCAGAATAAAAGCTGAGGGATCAAAGGGGTCAGTCCTCTTTCTTCAATGGCCGGCGTCCGAGGAGGACTCTGTCTGTTCGTCTGCCTTCGATCCCGATCCATGTGTTCCTGAATCCAGTTCCCATCCATCGCTGAGTCCAGCCTGGGACTTTCCCAGTGCCTGCTGGTGACATGATTGTCATCCTGGGAGTTCAATACTGGTTTTGTATATATTGTATATATTTCATTATTTTTCTTATTGATATTATTATCTTTTCTTTTTATTACTAATATTTCATTAAAGTAGTTTTAGTTTTCTTTTTAACCCATAAGTCTCTCTCCCTTATTTTCTCTCTCTTCTCTCATGGGAAGGGAAAGAGATTAAAAGAGAACATCTGTCATTCGTTTAGTGGCCAGCCCAGCCTAAACCATGACAGACACTTAGTGTCCGTGTCATCTGGAAGCAACAGCCAGTCGTGCAAATGCCTTTTGAATGTGGGTAAGAGTCGCACTGTCCTTTGGTTCCACCAATGGTAGTGTGATTTGATAGAATCATACCTTACATGGATATTGGTCAAGGGGCAGGGTGTCAGGAGGCAGGGTGTCATTGCCTCAGCCCTCTCTTGGGTGGGCAATCTGACTACCCACATCTGAACTTCAAGGTATGGTCTTCAGGTTGTTCATGCAACTTTCAGTTGAGACCTAGGTGCACCTCTCATTCACACATCCACCTATATTCACCCCACAGAATACATAATTCTTGCTACAGTTCACTGAGGAGGAAACCAAGAGGACAGTAGCACAAACAGCATCCTAGGTGTGTGCACAGGGGCAAAAGGGACACAGTGATCAAAGCTGACCTTTGCAGCTGTGACTCTTACACTCCCACTTGGCTGTCCTGGCTGGTCCCCTTTCTGGCCTCTGCCAAATTTGTCCTCATTCTAAGCACAGGCAATGAAACACAATGATATCCAACACTGTGCCTGCACTGGCCTTTTGACATAAAAAGGCCTAAACCATAGGCCTCGAACCAAAGTTGACTTCTGAATGAACCTAGAAGTTGACTTCTGAGTGAATCTCCCAACCAGCATCATATCAGCATGAAATACGACCATGGGAAAAACCCCTGGAAACCGTAAAAGATAGAAATAGAAACCTTTAAATCTAAGCCAGGAGACAGGAACTCCTCAGATGCACCTGGGATCCTGGCCAGATCCTGGATGTGCCCGAGTGAGGCAAGCCAATCTGCCAGATATTTCCATACATTTTGACATATAGATTTGTTTGTTAAACTGTATATAAGCAGGACCCTCTCACAGCAAAGATGGAGACCTCACCTATGAGTGGATGCACTGCGTAGGATTTCCCAATTGCCGGGAGCGGTTCTCCGATCCTTCGCTGTGACGGGGCTCCCCAGCTGAAGCATGGATCTGGATGATGGTAAAGTATCAGGGCAATTGGTGATGTATCTTTCTTAATCACTATAGTTAACTCTATGTAGTAACGATTAGGTGCATTATCTTGCTTACTCTTTATGCTGTTTTTAACTAAAGTAAAATAAGCTTATCTTTTTAACTTGGTGTCTGTGTCCTTTCTGTTGACCCTGTCAATTGGCAAAACATCTTTCTTTCTCAAATCAAGACAGGTTGCCAATGTAGAGGACCCCTAATTAGGAAGCATCCTTTTGTATAGCATTTAATCTTCACTCTTCCAGATGTGTTGCTGCAGATAACCATCTTATAAACAAAGCTGAAAACTCATGTCCCTGAACACTTGCATTCCTTAATAGCAGAATACATTTCACAATAGAAAGCCAAGTAGTCTGATTGAATACTTACAGTCTTGTCTGAGCATCCATTACCATTACATCTGGACTAGATGAACCTTTGATCTGTTCTGCTATGTTTATGCTATGTTCTACAATGGGAATGGGGCTCTAAACTCCCAAACAAATGCTTTAGGTTATTTTTAGTCTGGAAGTCAGTCTTTAAAATTCAGATCCCATCACCTCCATTTCACCTTTCTTATTTTTTTAGTAAGATGTAGCATAGGATTTCTGTGTTTATTGTTAATACCTACAAAAAAAACATATTAGCCTTCCATGATAAAAAAAAATCTGAGATTTAAAAATAATTTTGATTCATAACACACGTAAAAATTGCCCATTAACAACTTTAATTATGGCATGACAGTTCAGTTGAGAATATGCTTGGCTTCCGGTTTTAATTTTTGTTCAGCTTCAGAACTCTAATACATCCAGGAACAGATATTTGGTCAGAGAGAGTAAACAAGTGATGTACTGAATCAGAGAATTCAAAGCATTTTTATACAAACCTCAGCTTCCTCAAAGGAAGGATAGTTGTATTCAGTGGTCTAGTTTGGGCTCATCTAAAATATTTTTAAAAATATCAACTATTTGAAGTAGCATAATATTAGAGTAGTATCTGTGGATAATTCTAGCTGAAAAAAGACAGAAGTCTTTTCCTTCTGTGTTTATGAATCTGGCAGAAGATAATAATAATGATGACATTTTATGTAGAAAACATACACATTTGAAGTAGGAAAATGTTCTGAAGTAAATTATTTTTAATAATTCTCTATCCAAGATGTATGGAGAAGAAATGAATAATGATATTGAATAAGGAATATACTAAATCGTCCTTAAGACTATATCACAAAGAAACAAAAGTCAGTGTATTTAGATGGCAATGTTGTGGGTTAAGCCTGACCCACGGAGCACCCACGGAGCTGCTTGCTCACTCCACCCCTCCCCAGCAGGATGGGGGAGAGAATAGGAAGAGCAAAATTGAGAAAACTCATGGGTCAAGATAAAGATAGTTTAATAAGTGAAGGAATGAAGAAAAAAAACCCACCAAGCAACACAATGGCAATTACTCACCATCTCCCATAAGCAGACTGAAGCCCAGACGGTCTCCGAGCAATGGCTACTTTGGAAAAACTACCCCCAGTTTTATTGCTGAGCATGACATTATACGGTATGGAATATCCCTTTGGTCAATTTGTGTCAGCTGTCTCAGCTGTGTTTCCTTCTGTGTTTACCTCTTGCCCACCCCTAGGCTACTTGACCAGACCGGATGGAGAACAAGTGGAGGCGGGCAGGGTAAGAAAACAGAGAAAGCTTTGACCACTGTGAAAGCGCTGTTTAGCAATAGCCAAAACATTAGTGTTTTATCAACACTGTTTTAGTCATAAATCTAAAACACAGCACCATAAGGGCTGCTATGAAGAAAATTAACTCTATCCCAGCTAGACCCAGTACAGACAAGCACTTTTAAAATCTGTCCTAACATAACTAATTACTTTAGAAGTAAAGATTCTAATTCATCCTTTTTCTATGCTATTGAACACCAAAGAACTTTATCTTCATTCCTAATTTCTTTGAGAAACGACAATGCTCTAAAAGTATTTGTCTACAACAGAAATGTATAATATAAACATAACAGTGTTGTTATGTTTATATATAATAATATAATATATTAATATAATATTAATATATAATTAAAAATTAATTTAATGTATTATTAATAATATAATAATATATTATAATAATGCATGTAATCTAACATGCATTCTCTCAAGAAAATCCTCAAATTGGGTAAATTTTCAGAATTCTATTGATTTCATTCGTTGTGTCCTCACATCCCCCTGGTTTAACTAATAGGGGGTTTGTGTTCAAAGTAGAGAGGTATGTCATTGCATCATCTCAGTGTCATGACTTGTGGCAATTTAAAAATTTTTCTGATATTTAACTCCTCATAATAGGAATCTAAATTACAATTCTAAACTCAGCTGCTTTTTTTTCCTGTATTATTCTTTTGATAAATATATTTCTTCCTTGCATGCCTTGGCATAAAACATAGCTTTGAATATGGACATACACAATATGTAAGGTGGCCTTATTTTTATGGTAACTTTTTTTTTATTTCAAATAGTCATAAAAAGGCAAAAACACACCTTGAAAAGTTGTTAATGTTGGTATCAGTGCATGCATGTTACTGCAAAGAAACTTCTGTTTTTATTATTTCATTCTGAATGAGTTTATCATAACACTGAACCAGTCTCGCTAAGTTTTTTGCAGTGTGGTGGGTTGACCTTGGCTGGCCACCAGATGCCCACCAAACTGCTCTCACTCCCCCTCCTCAACAGGACAGGGGAGAAAATATGATGAAAAGCTCATGGGTCAAGATAAGGACAGGGAGATTATTTACCAATTACCACCATGGGAAAAACAGATTCAAATTGGGGAGACTAATTTATTGCTAATTAATAACAGAGTAGGACAGTGAGAAATAAAAACAAAAACTAAAATAATCTTCCTCTTGCCCACCCATTTTCCCAGGCTCAACTTCACTCCCAACTCTTCTACCTCCTCCACCCAGGAGGTGGGTGTGGGATTTGCAGTCAGTCCATAACACTTTGTCTCTGCCACTTCTTCCTCCTCACGCTCTTCTCCTCCTCCAGCGTGGGGTCCCTCCCATGGGATATAGTTCTTTACAAAATTCTCCAATGTGGGTCCTTCCCACAGGCTGCAGTTCTTCAAGAACTGCTCCAGCATAAGCTCTTTCCACAGGGTGCAGTCCTTCAGGAAAACATTGCTCCAGCACGGGTCTCCCAAGGGCCACAGGTCCTGCCAGAAAACCTGTTCCTTCATGAGCTCCTCTCTACAGTCCACAGTTCCTGCCAGGAGCCTGCTCCAGCATGGGCTCTCCATGGGGTCACAGCTTCCTTCAGGGCACCTGCTCCATCATGGAATCCTCCATGGGCTGCAGGGTGGATATCTGCTCCACTGTGGTCCTCCATGGGCTGCAGAGCAACAACCTGTGTCACCATGGTATTCACCATGGACTTCAGGGGAATCTCTTCTCTGGCGCCTGGACCACCTCCTTCCCCTCCTTCACTGACCTTGGTGTCTGCAGAGTTGTTTCTCTCACATTTTTCTCACTCCTCTCTCTCCCAGCTGCTGTGCAGTGTTTTTTAACCTTTCTTAAATATGTTTTCACCAAGGTGGTACCAACTGATTGGCTCAGCTTTGGCCAGCAGCGGGTCTGTCTTGGAGCCAGCTGAAACTGGCTCCATATGTCATGGGGGCAGCTTCTGGTGTCTTCTCAGAGAAGCCACCCCTGCAGCCCCCCATCCCCCCTACCAAAACCTTGCCAAATCCAGAGCAAAGATGATCTGCGTTACTGTGTATATTCCTTCGTTCAGATTTTCTCTTTGCTCCAACTTTCCTCATCACACTAATTTTAACTCTACAAGGTTTCTATGAAGGGTAGAACTTGCTTTGTTTTCAACAGAATCAATGTTGAACAAATGCTTTGAAGAAAAAACTTGAATAGTGAAATGAAACCTTCAATCATTTGTTATCTAGGAAGATATACCTGATGCAAAAAAGTGTATGTGTGTTTATGTGTGTGTGTTTGTAGTCCTATATGAGAAAAAAAAAGTAAATCTGATTTCTGCTTTTCCCTCCTTCCCCAATGTAAATGATTCTAAACAGATCTTCCCTGGAGGAAACTACAGCCTGATTATGTAGATTATGTAGATTATTAATTACAGGCAGATTATGAGTTAATGCAGTGTATACAAAGTATGGTACATATGTTTGTCATGTTTGTCAGAATATGAAATATTGCAGGGTTGGTCTGACCTTTGTAGACAGTGAACCAGCAATGCACAGAGCTGCAAAGAAATGTTTGGTTAAATCAAATGCTTCCTAGCACTGTGCTTGTATAGATTTGTCATAGTTTGGGCCGAACCGGCCACTGGGCGAACGACAGATGCTCCCCCCTACCTCTCTTCAAAGAGAGAGAGGCAGAGGAGAGAAAGAGACTTATGAGTTTAGAAGGAACTAAACTACTTTAATGAAAGTATTAATAATAAAAGAAAAAGGAAATAATGAAATATATACAAAACCGTATCAAGCTCCCAGGATGATGATCATGTCACCAGCTGGCACTGGGAGACTCCCAGACTGGACTCAGTGACAGATGGGAACTGGATTCCAGATCTGGATTCAGGATCGGGATCAAAGGCAGACGAACAGACAGAGTCCTCCTCAGACGTCGGCCATTGAAGAAAGAGAGGCTGACCCTTTGATCCCTCATCTTTTATACTGAGCATGAGGCAGCTGGGATGGAATACCCTGTGGGTCAGTTTTGGGTCACCTGTCCTGTCCGCTCCTCCCCGCAGGTGGGACCCCACTGCGCTTTTCCGCTTCCGACCCTTCAACGGGGCAAATAACACAGTTAGCTGCCCTTGGGTGTTATAGCAATAAGTATAAGCAAGAGCATCTCTGCATCCCATGCCTGGGCATCAGCTATAAACATAGGTCTTATCACTCTGAGAGAGCGAACATTGTCTGCACAATATGCTGTTAATTTCAGTAGTTAGAACAGGCCCAGCTAAGAAGCGAAGTTACTGAAAAAAATTGGTCCTGTTTTATCTCAAACCAGGACAAGATTTAAAGATCTATATGAGTATTTTGCAAACAATGGATTAAATAATGGACTGAAGCCTATGTGGTGGCATCCCTATTTCAAAGGTCTTGCAAATAAGAGAAAGCCTCACTTCCTTTGAAGTTATTGACATGGTGGTGTACAATATGTTGTAACTAATGAAGATGACAAGTTGAAGAAGCATAGGTCATCTGACTCAATCTATCACCATCAGAAGCTACCTACTGGATGTCACTATGTATCCAAAAGCCTTGTGGAGTTTTGCATTGTAGCATTCACAGGGAGTTGGCTAGTCACTAAAAATCGCAAGTAATAATTCCAGGAAATGTTTTACACAATTCAGTGTACAATAAGTCCAGGAAACATAGGATGTAGCCATTATAATGCTCAGAGCATATACCATCAAAGAAAGCTATCCTTAATGTTAGACAAGTTCTTTCTGGCCCCAATCTAGAAAAGCATTTAAATATGTAAACGAGGCAAGATTGGTAGGGAAGAGGAGTATTTTTTATTTTAATCAGCTGAGAGGCAGTTTGAAAAAACAACCAAACTTTTTGAAACAATCACTTTTCCCAATTCTAACATACCACAACAGCACTTGCAACCTATATACATTTGTCAACATATGACTAGTGGACTATGTCAGAGACTAATCATGTGCTGCAAGTTATGTTCCAAAACAGGTTCAGTGTGAACAAAAGACATGAGTGGAGAGAGGCAAGTTAGCTAAAGAGACAAGATAACAATTCTTTCCTTCTGCTAACTGAAATGCTTTTTGCTATGTGGTGGTTTGACTGCTTCACACTATGCAATGCCATAAATCTATGGTTCCTAAATTTTGTGGGTCACTACTAGACCTCAAAATTTCTCCTAGGTATAGGGAACCTTAAAGTCACTTAAATGTGATACACTGTTACTATAGTTCCCTAGTCACATGTAGTCCATAAGGTGGCTCTGAACCTCAGTCCCCACTTACAATAGTAGAACAAAAATCTGTATTTAGGGCATTGGTAAGGGGCAATGGGATCTCCCTGCCATTGCAAGGTGCTTGGTACCCACAGCACCAAATGAATACAGAAAGCAAAGAGCCCTGCTTGGAAACCAGCAGCACAGATGTATGTGCCTCAGGGGTAGTTAGCATGAGGCCCTGAACTCATTGTGAGTTTGCGAGCATAGTTCATTCAGGTGACACAGTCCCTGCTCTGCAAGCAGGCCCACAGAATAAATAGACTTGCTAGTACCCAAAGTCATTTTCAGATATCAAACATGAAAACAAGTGGCAAGTTATAAATCCCTCATGTCTGACACACCTAATCAAATTATCCTCTCATTTACATCTGTCTAAATTTGGAGTATCTTCACTGAAGAGTTAGAGCACTATACATTTATACCAGCGTAAATGAGACAAGAATTTGCTTCCCTGGCTTTGATTCTAATTTCAAGATGGTTTTAAAGTCCTATCAGTTCACAGGAGCAAATGAAAGTACTTCAAATGCTACAATATTGTAATAATGATTGGTGCATCTGTAGACATGCTTTTGTTTTGCTTAGTGGAGCTCTGAATCTGAAACTTAAGGATATTCAGAAAAACAGACTGAGGAAAATCATTTTACTCTTTAGCTCAGAACTTTGTTCTTTCATGATGATTATAAAAAATCACTGCATCTTCTTATTGCTATGACATTCTGTGGCTTAGGGACTCACTATAGCAACCAGTGTACTAATTCAAAAGGCATTGATCAGAACAGATGGGTTGCCATAGTAAAAAAAAAAAAAAAAAAGATTGATATTTTTCTTTTGCTGTATTGATTGGTGCCTTTTGTATCAGGTGGCTAGAAATGTCAGGGAGATCCAAGCACCCTTCATGAGACTGCTGACTGTTGATGAATGTTCCCTAATGGCAAATATAGGCTAGAGTTCAGGACCAGGTCTGTCTTGGTGAAACGAGAAAATCTTGCCTTTTTACATGCAAAAATCATAGAAACAGATTCATTTAGGTTGGAAAAGACCCTTATGATCATCAAGTCCAACCATTAATCTAACACTACCAAGTCCACCACTAAACCTAGATCCTCCTCGATCCTAGATCCTCCTAGAAGCTACGCTAAGGCACATGGAGGACAGGGAGGTAATTCAAGACAGCCAGCATGGCTTCACCAAGGGCAAGTCCTGCCTGACCAACCTAGTGGCTTTCTATGACGGAGTGACTACATCAGTGGACAGGGGAAGAGCTACAGATGCCATCTATCTGGACTTCTGTAAGGCCTTTGACATAGTCCCCCGCAACATCCTTCTCTCTAAATTGGAGAGAGATGGATTTGATGGATGGACTGTTCAGTGGATGAGGAATTGGTTGGATGGTCGCATCCAGAGGGTAGTGGTCAACGGCTCAATGTCCAGATGGAGATCAGTGACAAGTGGTGTCCCTCAGGGGTCCGTATTGGGACCAGTACTGTTTAATAACTTCATCAATGACATAGTGAGATCGAGTGCACCCTCAGCAAGTTTGCAGATGACACCAAGCTGAGTGGTGCAGTTGACATGCCTGAGGGATGGGATGTCATCCAGAGGGACCTGGACAAGCTCGAGAAGTGGGCCTGTGTGAATCTCATGAGGTTCAACAAGGCCAAGTGCAGGGTCCTGCACCTGGGTCGAGGCAACCCCCAGTATCAAATACAGGCTGGGGGAAGAAGGGATTGAGAGCAGACCTATGGAGAATGACTTAGGGGTATTGGTGGATGAAAAACTGCACATGAGCCAGCAATGTGCACTTACAACCCAGAAGGCCAACCATATCCTGGGCTGCATCAAAAGAAGCATGGCCGAGGGAAGTGTTTCTGCCCCTGTATTCCGCTCTTGAGAGACCCCACCAGGAGTACTGCATCCAGCTCTGGAGCCCTCAGCACAGGAAAGACATGGACCTGTTGGAGCAGGTCCAGAGGAGGGCCACAAAAATGATCAGAGGGATGGAACACCTCTCCTATGAGGACAGGCTGAGAGTGTTGGGGAGACCTTATTGCAGCCTTTTAGTACTTAAAGGGGCTTATAAGAAAGATAGAGACAAACTTTTTAGCAGGGGCTGTTGCGATAGGACAAGGGGTAATGGTTTTAAACTAGAAGAGGGTAGATTTAGACTAGATATAAGGAAGACATTTTTTACAATGTGGGTGGTGAGACACTGGAACAGGCTGCCCAGAGAGGCGTTAGATGCCCCATCCCTGGAAACATTCAAGGTCAGGTTGGATGGGGCTCAGAGCAACCTGATCTAGTGGAAGATGTCCCTGCTCATTGCAGGTGGGTTGGACTAGATGATCTTTAAAGGTCCCTTGCAACCCAAACTATTCTATGATTCTATTACTCTAAATCATGTCTCTAAGTGCCACGTCTACACGTCTTTTAAATACCAACCCTTTCAGTGAAGAACTTTTTCCTAAAATCCAATCTAAACCTCCCCTGGTGCAACTTGAGGCCATTTCCTCTTGTCCTATCATTTGTTACTTGGGAAAAGAGACCGACGCCCACCTCGCTACAACCTCCTTTCAGATAGTTGTAGAAAGCTATAAGGTCTCCCCTCAGACTCCTTTTCTCCAGATTAAACAACCTCAGTTCCCTCAGCCTTGCATGTTGCCAGGATTAAATATATTTAAGAAATGTTATACTTGGTTTCTGTTGTTTATTTGCTTTCCATGTGCTAGGGAAGTGCTCTAACCTCAGCAGCAATTGCACTATGACATTTGGAGTCCCCATGTTAGGGAAAATGAACCTGCGCATGGGATAATAAATGGTGCCACAAGAGATTTGTGGCCAGTTTCTAGTTTTGCCACAGGCAAGGTGCTCTTTGGAAAGTTTTCAACTCTGTGATGTTCCTGATCTGTAAAATTAAGCAATAGACTATAGGTGTTGTTACCAACTGTAGTACAGGAAAAATTGTTAGATACCAGAAATGGAAGGCTAGGATCATTTCAGTCATGGGATTATACACTCATGAGCTTTCTCCTGCCTGATTCTGTACCAAAAAGTAATGAGAAACTATACACTACATGTCTAATTTCTGTCAGAGGGCTCTTACTCATGGATTGAACTAGATACAACTCAATCAGCTCGGTGCTTTTCCTAAACTGAATAGCTCTGGTTCAGAAAAAGGAGGAAGACTGTAGCTAAATTTGCACCAATGTTATTTTCCTCTTCTAAAGAAACACTAATCCACTACTGTAGCATCTGAACTCAAATAATAGCAGAGGGACAAACAAATTGGTGTCCATACCAAATGACTGCTGTTGCCATCACATAATCCTAGCTGCCTTCCATGGCTGCTTTATTATCTCTGTGACTCCAAATATTCCAAGTATCCTTAATTTGGTCTACAAAGCTCTCGTTTGCCTACAATTAATTCTATTTTGACATATTACCCTAATTATTACACATGAAAAAACTCCAAATTTTTTTCTGTTTATCTTGAATCAGTTCTGTGTTACATGTATTTCCCCAAGAAGCCACTGAAAAAAGCCCATATCTATTGTCAGTTCACAAGTACCAAATACCATCCCCCCACAGTTTTTTGAACAATCATGCCTGGGCAGTTTGAAAATAGAATTTGTCCTTGCAGTTACAAACTATTCTTGTGACCAGCTCTGCTGAAGTCAACTGAGATACTGTCTATATTATACATTTATCTCAGTATAACTGATTGCGTTTTCTGACTCGACCTGAAATCATCCAGGAAAACTTGCAGAACAACCTGAGAACAGAATCAGCTCTATCAGCTCTCTCTTTGTTCTACCTTTACTGCTGTAATAACATCACAGCAGAGCCGAGAATGACATTTCAGGTCATACCTTGTTTATTCTTGATCACCTTTGGTTTGATTTCTATCACCACAGAGGTGCTTGAATTTTTCCTTTTTCATATCACTAGGTGGCAGAACATAACCAGTGAAAGCTCTTCACAAGAAACATGTAGGGATACAAGTATCTAACCTTTTTACTTGGATATATGTGGTTTATTTGTTGTTTGTTGCTCAAAATTGGACAAGAATATTTTTATTAACCACCCTCTGATTTCAGGTAATATAAAAATATGATACACTTTGGCCAAGATGCTTTGTTTTTATGAGTAACTATGGGCACTTTAAATAGGTCTGCTTTTCAGAGTATTATAAAGTCATCTCTGAAAATCATCTTTTCCTAAAAAGTTGTCCATCAGTCCTGTCCACCCCCCAAATGTCTAGTTACCACGTGAAGGGTGCTAATGCCTGTTTATAGTAACATTGGTGAAAGTAGCACAAAGAGTTACAGACTAAATAAAGACATGGGTATTGAAAAAACATGCAACAAATGGGGGAGGGGGGTCCTTGTGCATCCTGCTATAATATCCCCATTCTACTTAGCTGCAGATAATATGGGTTTCTGAGTGTCAGGAGGCAGGGTATCACTGTTATGCATGTTTATCACCAAACTAAATGTCAGTGGGAGTGGGGAACAGTGGGTGTCTTTTACCTGTAATGCACAGCTTCAAGAAGACTCTACTTTGGGATATTGCTCATAAAAGCATTTTTACTTGGACATGAAAGACAGCATATGTTCCAAAGTGTCGTGGTTTAGGCCAAGCGACAGATACTCCCCCTCACCTCTACTGAAAGAGAGAAGCAGAGGAGGGAAAAAGAGACTTAGGAGTTTAGAAGGAACTAAACTACTTTAATGAAAGTATTAATAATAAAAGAAAAAGGAAATAATGAAATATATACAAAACCATATCAAGCTCCCAGGATGACAATCACGACACCGGCTGGCACTGGGGAAGTCCCAGGCTGGACTCAGTGACAGACAGGAGCAGGATTCCGGATCTGGATTCAGGATCGGGATCAAAGGCAGACGAACAGACAGAGTCCTCCTCAGACGTCGGCCATTGAAGAAAGAGAGGCTGACCCTTTGATCCCTCAACTTTTATACTGAGCATGAGGCAGCTGGGATGGAATACCCTGTGGGTCAGTTTTGGGTCACCTGTCCTGTCCGCTCCTCCCCACAGGTGGGACCCCTCTATGCTTTTCCGCTTCCGACCCTCCAGTGGGGCAAGTAACAAAGTTGGTTGCCCTTGGGTGTTACAGCAATAAGTATAAGCAAGAGCCTCTCTGCATCCCATGCCTGCGCATCAGCTATAAATATAGGTCTTATCACTCTGAGAGAGCGAACATTGTCTGCACAATATGCTGTTAATTTCAGTAGTTAGAAGAGGCCTAGCTAAGAAGCAAAGTTACTGAACAAAATCGGTTCTGTTTTACCTCAAACCAGGACACAAAGATACTTTCAGCTGGTTGCAAAAGGATCATTTATATCCTGCAGACTTTGATTTGCATTTTTCCAATAAAGAATATGCCAAATAAAGACTAAAAGAAAAAAAAAACCGAGAGAGTATTGGTCTAATTCAGTATAGTTTTTTCTCTATATATCTTTTCTTTCCAAGGATATACAAGACTTAAAATACTGATATATTTTCCTTCTGTGAAACTTGCTGCATGAAGTTCCTTGAACATTTTAGTGCCAACAGGAATGAGTTTCTTCTTCGTGTCCTAGTCTATCTGAATAACTAGAAAAATATATATATTTAGCTAATCATTGCTATTCTGATCAGCAGAGACATTCATTCATTTGAAGGTTCAGTAGGATGCTAGTACGACCTGTACCTGTATTAGCAGTCACCTTCACCCCCTTCTTACTCTTTAAACAGTCCCTAAAAAAGCAATGGAAAGGTGCTTTCAGCTGCATCTAGATTATCTTCTTCTCTGAGACAGGGTGCTTGGTCTCTGCAAACAGTTTTGTTTAATATCTTTATCAATGATCTGGATGAAGGGATCGAGTGCACCTTCAGTAAGTTTGCAGCCGACACCAACTTGGGTGGGAGTGTTCATCTGCTTGAGGGTAGAAAGGCTGTACAGAGGGATCTAGACAGGCTGAGGCCAACTGTATGAGGTTCAATAAGTCTTAAGTGCTGGGTCCTACACTTGGGTCATAACAACCCCATGCAATGCTATAGGAAGAGTGGATGGAAAGCTGCCCAGCAGAAAAGGACCTGGGGGTGTTGGTCAACAGTCAGCTGAATATGAGCCAGCAGTGTGCCCAGGTGCCCAAGAAGGCCAATAGCATCCTGGCTTGTATCAGAAATAGTGTGGCCAGCAGGACTAGGGAAGTGATTGTCCTGTATTACTGCACTGGTGGGGCCGCATTTTGAATACTGTGCTCAGTTTTGGGCCCCTCATGACAAGACAGACATCGAGGTGCTGGAGCGCACCCAAAGAAGGTCAATGAAGCTGGTGAAGGGTCTAGAGAACAAATCTTATCAGTATTTGACCAGCACTGCTGCTGCTAGCACTAGTGGAGCTGAAAAGAGGCAACAAGAACAGATTTTTTCAGGAAAGTGTATGTAAAGGGCAGGGAACAACAGCTTTGGGTTTTTTTGTTTGCTTGGTTTACAAATAGTCAGTCTGACAATGTTCAAAAGCTCCCCTCGCCGAGGAGAGCTGCTCCAGAGCTGGCCCGATCCGCAGCGGAGCGGCAGAGATCAACACACCGGCAGTTTTCCTGAGGCAGAGAAACACCAGGGCAGCGAAGAGACCCGCCAGGAGCTGGCAGCTCTCGCGGGAGGCGCTGACGAGGCCTGGGCGCTGCCAGAGCAACCGCGACCACCCCCACGCCTATGAAAAGCAGCCTAGGGAGCGTGAGCGAGCAGGAGCGCGGTGCGTCAGTTCGCGCGGAAGGGCGTAGTGACCCTACCAGCTCAAGAGGTGAGTTCAATTGGTGGTCGTCACCCTCTCAGAAGGAGCTTAGCTATGGTATCCACCTGGCGGAAAGCCATGTCCTCTGCACTCGGCAGAATGGATGTAGCAACCCAGACAGAGCTCCCACCAAAACATGCAACCATCCAGATCTCAGGCAGCAGGGAGTGCCAGAGCCTTTCACTGGTAACAGATGGCAGTAGTGAGAACAGCTGTGTGAGGTGTGACCAGGTAGATGATCTTGTAAGAAACACGCTCACTGTATTGAATTTTAGTCAGGGGCAAATTCGGTGGAGCAAAGGATATTTATTACAGCACTGGGAGCTACACAGGGGATTTCTCCTCCTGTGCCTCAGTTTCCCCATTACAACCGTGGGTTTTTATTTCATATTCCTTATGCCTAGTCATGCTTTTTCTTCGAAAACATTTGCATAATCAATGAGTTTTCGGAACACAACCTACCCCCAATTACATAGTCAATGAGTTCTTGGAATGCAACCCACCCCCAAACATGCCCACTCCCCTCTAGCGGCGCAGGCGCTATGCTGCTTGGTGGTCCTTGAAATCTTTCTCACCATGTCCTTCTGGTGGCTTCTTTATTCTTCACACTCCTGTGGTTATCTTGGCTAACTACACCACTCTTTGTTTTTAGAACGATCCAGTACTTTCAACTGTTGTTTTCTTTTGATATCCAATCTAACACTATCCCTTTCCCCAAACGCATAGCAAGCACATACCTATCTTAGCTGAAGCCATAGCAAGCACGTATCTGTTAACTGCATAGCAAGCACACACCCATCTTAGCTGAAGCTGTAGGAAACACACATCCATTTCAGCTGAAGCAAAATTCTTTTGCTAAATTACTTATTACAATTCCACCCTTTTTCTTTTTATCATTTAATTTTACTGAAGCGTTCTACATTCATTCTACAGGATTCTTCCATTTTAGTAAGAATTCGAGTGGCTGCTTCGAGGTTGTCTTTTTTCTTGGGTTTTCTCAATATCATGAGTTTCTGAGGCCCTGATGCTGCCATCCTTGGATCTATAGACGTGGCCGTTACCTGCATTCCTTGGATTACACTGCGAATTAATCTTATGAAACAAGGTATTAAACAAGGCAGAAATAAGAAACTTGCTAAAGCACACAGTGAAACTAGTCCCAATTTCTTCCACCAGACAACCCCAGCAGTCCATCCCACCAACTGGTGTCTGCTATTGATTTCCATTTTTGCACCAGTACATGTGCTATTTTCCGGATATCAGTAGCGATTTCTCGTACTGCTTCTCCATTATCATCAATTTTTAAACAACAATCAGATATGTTGAATTTTCCACAGACCCCCCCTCTACTGCTAGCAGATAGTCTAGTGCGAGCCGATTTTGGTAAACTGCCACCCTTGTCTGAGTTTGTTGGTGAGCTAACAGTTCTAGTCCTGAAGCCGTTTTGTTAGTTATCAGCTCAACTATCGCTTGTAGTCTTATAATCCGATTCAGCATATAGATGGGGGTTCTATATCCCCAGCTACCATCTTGGGCCCAACGTGGCCGGTCCATATGTCTCTATGGTTCGTTGAGGGGGCCACTCATCTTCTCCCCACCTTTGATGTCCTCCTATTATGTTCTGCTTCTGTCTCTTCAAGCTTTCATATACGGGCACTCCTAGCTCGTCACCATCTTCAGATGGCAGTAAGAAAAATCCTGGTTGAATTATTCCTAAGGTGCAAGTCCCCCCCCAGTTAGGTGGTAATTCTGGGAATGCCCGGTTTCCACATATCCAGAACAACCCATCCAGTGCCTGCCAAAACTCTTTCGTTGTATCCTCTATATTTTCCCAATATTGCGAGATGTCTTTAATTCCTGAGAATGGATTCATACCCTCCTTCTTACATTTAAAGAGACTACTGTTTGTTACCCGGGTGCAATTTTTGGTCTCATTTTGTAGCGCTCGATATGACCTTGTTTTTTGAGGAAACCAAGTTCGGGTGAAATTTGAATCTATTTTTAAGATTTTTTTACATGGGGTCTCCCCCATTCGATTTGCAAAGTTCTCTCCTTCCCGGGTCAAACAGACTTTTCCAATTACTGTGGAACTTAACACCCATCCATCAGGTCTCCTTTTTCCTCTCATGGTGAGAGTATAATTCCATTCCAGGATTTCAATTGGACTCAAACTTGTGCTTCTCCACAGCCATTCTTCAGTCATTAAAGGTCCCCCACAGACCCAGCAGTCAGTCACATTTAATTCTTTAGCTATGTCTGTTGCTAGATTTAAAAACAAGTTTTGCCCAAGAGTGGGGAATCCTAACTCTTTTTGTAGCTGTTTTTGTAGCTTCTGGTATATGCCCTCATTTTGTACTTTTAATTGTTTTCTTTTCTGTTTTATAACCTTTGTCACGCTCTTCACTAGTTCTTCCTTCACCATATCTTGTACTCCCCCTCCGTCTGAAATATCCCAGTGACCTGCCTTAGTGAAACAAAGCCATTTTTCTCCTCTAGGGCATCCTATTCCTAATCTTGTCCGCCGTATTTGCACTCTCTTAAACTCTCACGGGTATAACATTGGCGATTGATATGCGTGTGCACGGACATAGTATAAAGGGATTGTCTACCCCAGGAGACCATCTGGTAGCACTTCCGGCATTCGTCACCAGATACTAAAGATACCGCTAGTGATAACAACATTAGAAGTGGAGGTCCAGCATGGCTTATACCCCTACCTCTCGTGCCTATTGGGGTGCTTCCAACAGCTGAGAAATATTTCTTCTTGGCAGCGAGTACAGAGGCCAACCTGGTCTTGCCCTCCATCCTCTTTAGTTTGGTATCTCTGGTTCTCGTGGTACGATAGGGTTTTATCTTTGGTCCTGGAACCCGTATTGGAGTTGATATTTCAAGGATTTATAAACATCCTAGTTTGGGTCGGTCCAGATTAAGTAATTCTCTGTGGGTTCTGTAACAATAATACACTCATCTATTGGGGTTGCATACTCACATCAGATATGCTAAAGATCGAGGACTTGGGAGAGGTACTGCTCCCGTCTGCCATGGGGACCTAAAATGACCTTATTACAATTATTACACTTAACCATATATACATGCAACAATTACAATAACAACAAAGTAGGGTCGAAGGGGTTTGGTGCCGCCCTAGTCCGAAGGCACCTTTGAGGCTTTCGCTGTCTGTTGCTTACATGCAGCAGTGCTGATTCTTATGTGCCTTCTGAAAGCTCTCCAGGGCTTTTGTCTGTCAAAGCAAAAACACGAGACTTCCTTCTCATGGTTAATTTCAAGGGGTCTGTGTGTGTCTCTACCACCCACTCCTCAGGTGACTCTACTGGCCCTTTTACTCGCATTATGTGGGTCCACCCTTTTTCTTTTGTTCGAATTGCTGTTTCAGTAGTTAGCAGCACTTGGAAAGGTCCTTCCCAAGTAGGTCTTAAAGTTTCTTCCTTCCATGTTTTCACTAATACCCAATCTCCTACCTGGATATTGTGTATTTTAAAGTCTAATGGGGTGGTTTGTGGGAGTTTCCCCTTCTCTCGGAGTTGCTCCAATGTCCTTACAATGGTCAAAACATACTTGCGAGCATAGGACTCTCCTAGTTCTGGGACTAGAATCCTTTCCCTATTGCCCATGTAAGGGAGCCCGAACATCATTTCATACAGAGAGATCCCCAAGTCTTTTCTTGGGGCCACTCTGATCCTCAGTAGTGCTAGAGGCAAGCATTTTGTCCATGGCATCTGTGTCTCTATGGATAATTTAGTCAGGGTTCATTTTAGCGTCTGGTTCATTCTTTCTACTCGTCCTGAACTCTGGGGATGCCATGGAGTATGTAAGTCCCATTCTATTCCTAACGCATCTGTCAAGCCCCGTATTATTTTTGATGTAAAGTGAGTCCCTCGATCTGAATCAATCCTTTCACAAATCCCATACCTAGGGATTATTTGTTTGAGCAAAACTTTGGACACATTGTTTGCAGTAGCTTTTAGAACAGGGTATGCTTCAACCCAGTGAGTTAGATGGTCCACTATTACTAGTAAATGTTTTCACCGTTGAACTGGCGGTAACTCAGTGAAATCTACCTGTATTGCTTGGAAGGGTCTTAGAGCTAGTTCTCTCCCACCGCTCACCTGTTTCCTCATTACCTTTTTGTTTACTTTCTGACAGATTAAACGCCGGTCTACCAATTGTTTAGCTACTGTATATATTCCTATACACCCATAATTCCTCAAAAATTGGTCACATAAAGCTTGGGTTCCCCAATGGGTGCTCTGATGCAGCTGTGTCGTTACTTCTCTAGCTAAAGCTTTATTCAGCATTTGTCTCCCATCTGGGAGTAACCAAATGCCTTCAGAGGTTTCTGTTCCTCCTATCCTTTTTAATTAATCTTTTTCTTTCTGTGTGAACTTTGGAATCTGCTTTGGAGGGTCCTCAGTCGGTATTAAAGCTAACATGGTTATTGGTCCTTTCTGTGCTGCCAATTTTGCCCACTCATCTGCTAATTGGTTCCCCTGTATTTCGAAAGATGCCCCCTTCTGATGTCCTTTTATGTGCACGATAGCAATTTCATTCGGCTTCATCAATGCTTCTAATACTTCAGTGATTAGTTTTTCATGTATTAGCCCTTTCCCTCGGGAATTTATTAGTCGCCTCTCTTTCCAAATTTTTCCAAAGGTATGTACTATTCCATATGCATACTTCGAGTCCGTATAGATAGTGCCTTCTTTTCCTTGAAGATAATCTGAAGGTCTCTTCAAAGTGTATAGCTCACAACTCTGGGCTGACCAATTTGCTGGTAATTCCCCTTCTTCAATTACTGCCTTTTCTTCTCCATCGATGACAGCATAACCACTTGCTCTCTTTCCATTTATACATCGGGAGGAACCGTCTATAAAAAGTTTTTTCCCATAAGGCATAGGCGTGTCTATTAGGTCCTCCCTTACCCTGGTTTGGTAATCTATAAAGTCTAAACAATCATGTTCCGGTTCCCCACTTTCCTGTCCATACAAGAATTGTGAGGGATTCAGGTTTCCGTCTACTACGAGGGTCAAATCATTCCTTTCCATTAAAACGGTTTCATATTTCAAGATTCTGGAATCTGTTAACCACCGGCCAGACTTCTGAGATAAGATAGTTCTTACAGTGGGGGAGGGGGGGGGGGTATGTACGATAAGGGTTCCCCCAAAGGTTAATTTTCGGCTTTCTTCTACTAATATCGCTGTGGCCGCTACTGCCTGTATGCATGTGGGCCACCCCCGACATACTGGGTCCATCAATTTGGATAAGTATGCCACCGGTTCCCTTTCTCCGCCCCATTCCTGTGTTAGGACTCCATGCGTTATCCCTTCTTCCGTGTTTACAAAAAGATGAAATGGTTTTTCTAGGGAGGGGAGGGCTAAAACCGGGGCTTTTATTGGCTTCTGCTTCAATTCTTTAAATTGCTCCTGCTCGTCTTCTGTCCACTGTATTGGACCTTCTTTTACTAGTTTGTCATACAGAAATTTTACTGATTGAGTGTATCCCTCAACCCATAGTCTACAGTACCCTAGTAACCCTAAAATCCATTTTCGCTGAAGCAAAATTCTTTTGCTAAATTACTTATTACAATCTGCTCAGCAGAGCTACAAGAGGAAGTAGAAAGGTTAAGCAGCATCAGGGAGTCTGAGAAAAAGATAGGCTGGTGGAACCATGCTCTGCCCTCGCTGAGACAGAAACAAGAACAGCCACCAGAAAAAAAAAAGATCAAGGGGATGCTGTATCCTCCCCCTGCCAGGCTGAAGGCAGTAGCTTAAAGGAAAGAAGCGAATGGAGGCAAGTCCATGCTTAGAGCAGCAGGCGAACCCCCTCCTTGCTCACCTTACCTTCCCAGGTGCCTCTGTACAACAGGTATGAGGCTCTGGATGTGGAAGCCCAGTCAATGGATGATGTGGATGACAGTCTGTTGCGGATGGAAATATTTGACACAGTTATGATTTAGCAGCAATTCAAAATTTATTGGTGATTTGAGGTAGATCAAGAGGTTGAATTTCAGCAGCACTTAATCATTAACTGATTTCAAGGTTTACAAAGTGAGTGAACAAAATAATTAAACAGCAATTTAATTACAGGTTCAAAGAGGACAAGATTCACACTAACTTACTGTAAGGTATCCCCAAATCAATACATATACATATGAGCAAAAGCATACATTTCAAATTAATACATATACATATAAGCAAAGCATATAAGCGCAAGTACACACACACACATGCACATCTCTGCTGGAATCAGGGATCTCTTAATAGCAGGCAACTCTAATGAGCCGATAGGTACCGCTTCTAACTCCTGTGCATGCACAGATAAAAGGGAAAACATCCACATCCATAAAGCTAATGTGTATATCAGAAGCATAAAGGTGGAGACGTGGATAAAAGAGAGGCTAGCCTGTAGTTAAAATTTCCCTTTCCCGAGTTTAGGGTAAATACGATGCATCAGCATTCCTCAGCGGATAGTAGCTGAGGCTCAAGAGGGATTGTCTCACCCTGGCCTTCTAATCCTCAAGGTGACTGCCTGAGCAGCATCCCGACTCAGGGGAGGTACTGGCCACAGCCCACTATGATCCAGAAGAGCTCAAAGTGTCTTACTAGAATCACTACTTATAGGATCCAAGATAATTGACTTTCATCAGGTACTTTTCCACTCCGGCCCAGCTCAGACAATGGAATATTTTGGTACTTTCCAGTGGTTATGCAAGCCCAGAACTTGCTAGATCTTGGGGTCCTGGTATCCCTCCCTCTGTGGCCATGATCCATATATTGTCAGGAGTGATCGATTATAGTTATTATTTTCAAACGGTAGGAGTCATGGGAACCAGGCACACTGAGGGGTTGCCATAGTGTTCTGGTCCGTTGCTCTCCACCTTTTCTTTCTTTCATGTTAGACCATTGTGTAATGTTCTGGTCCATTGTATGTGGCCCAAGTAGGGAGGAAATTGCACCAAGTACTGAGTGGCCTAAAGGAGCAGGAGGAGTTTGCACCACCACACAGTCCATCTTCACCAGAGGTGTTGCCAAGGTCAGAAAGGCCTACCCCCTGTATAACAACTACCTCCACGAGGAAGAAAAGATGGGTTATAGTTGTAGACAACTCCCTTCTGAGGGGAACAGAGGGTCCAACATGATGGAAAGACCCTCCTCTTAGGGAAGTCTGCTGCGTCCCTGGGGCCCAGGTTAAGGACATCACTAGGAAACTTCCTAGCCTGGCATGGCCCTGTCATGGTTTAACCCTAGATGGCAGCTAGGACCATGCAGCTGCTCTCTCAATTGTCCCCCTCTCCCCCCAGAAGGGTAGGGAGCAGAGGGAGAAAAGAAGGGGGAAAAAAACAAACCAAACAAACTCATGGATTGAGATAAAGACAGTTTAATAGAACAATAACAGAAAAGGAAAATAACAATAATTAATAATGGTAAAAGAATATACAAGATAAAGTAATACAACACAAGTCACTCTCACCACCCGGTAAATTGGTTGCCCAGCCTGTCCCAAGGAGTGATCGCAGATCCCTGCCCCCCAGCCAACCCCCATTTATATAGTGAGCATGACATCTATGGTATGGAATATTCCTTTGGCCAGCTTGTCCTGTCTATACTCCCTCTCAGCTTCTATGGGAAGCTGAAAAAGTCCTTGACTAATGTAAACATCACCTGGCAACAACTAAAACAATATGCATTATCGACATTCCTTTCATACCAAATCTGAAACACAGCAGCCACTAGAAAGAATATTAACTCTATCCCAGCTGAAATCAGGACAGGCCCTCAGACTATTACCCCTTACTGCTCCTCCACGTGGGTGACAATGAAGCTGCAACGCATAGTCCAAGGGCAATCAAAAGAGACTTCAGGGCCTTGGGACAGTTGGTAAGGGAATCTGGAGCACAGGTTATTTTGTCCTCTCTCCTTCCAGTTGCAGGCAGCAAAGTCTATTAATACATGGCTCTGTGACTGGTGTCACTGACACAATTTTGGGTTTTTTGATAATGGGATGGACTACACGGCACCAGGCTTGCTGGTGCCAGATGGGATCCACCTTTCTCAAAGGGGGAAGACGGTCTTTGTTCACAAGCTAGCGGGGCTCATTGACAGAGCTTTAAACTAGGCTTGAAGGGGGGGGGATAATATCAGGCTTGCCCGTGACAAGCTGTGGGATGGCACGCCAAGGTTAGAGGGATGGGGCGCTAGCAAGGGCCCTCAGCCTGTTGCTCTGAGACATGCTGGCTACTCTGCAGAACACTTGAAGTCTTACAGAGATGAGCCAGGGGCTCCTGAGGTAATAGGACTCAACAGGGAAACACCAGGGAAATACCTCAAAGGAATTAAGGGGTGTTCCTCTAAGAAGGTGCCACAGCTGACAGCCCAGCTGAAGTACCTCTACACCAATGCACACAGCATGGACAACAAACAGGAGGAGTTGGAAGCCATTGTGCAGCAGGAAAACTATGATATAGTCGTCATCATGGAAACATGGTGGAATGACTCACACAACTGGAGCGCTGCAATGGATGGCTATAAGCTCTTCAGAAGGAAGGAGAGGCGGTGGGGTGGCCCTGTATGTCAGGGAGTGTTTTGATTGTCTGGAGCTTAATGATGGTGACCAGAGGGTTGAGTGTTTATGGGTAAGAATCAGGGGGAAGGCCAACAAGGCAAATATCATGGTAGGAGTCTGTTACAGATCACCCAACCAGGATGAAGAGGTGGACGAAATATTCTATAAACAGCTGGGAGAAGTCTCACAATCACTAGCCCTTGTTCTCGTGGGGAACTTCAACTTACCAGATGTCTGCTGGAAATACAATACAGCAGAGAGGAAACAGTCTAGGAGGTTCCTGGAGTGTGTGGAAGATAACTTCGTGACACAGTTGGTGAGTGAGCCGACTAGGGAAGGTGCCCCATTGGACCTGTTGATTGCGAGCAAAGAAGGACTTGTGGGTGATGTGACAGTTGGAGGCTGTCTTGGGCATAGCAACCACAAAATGATAGAGTTTTCTATTCTCAGAGAAGTAAGCAGGGAGGTCAGCAGAACTGCTACCTTGAACTTCCGAAGGGCAGACTTTGGCCTGTTTAGGAGCCTGGTTGACAGAGTCCCTTGGGAGGTAGTCCTGAAGGGCAAAGGACCCCAGGAAGACTGGACATTCTTAAAGAAGGAAATCTTAAAGGCACAGGCCATCCCCATGTGCCGAAAGACATACCAGCGGGGAAGACGACTGGCCTGGCTGAACCAGCTTTTGCTGGAACCCAGGGAAAAAAAGAGAGTTTATGACCTTTGGAAGAAGGGGCAAGCAACTCAGGAGGACTACAAGGAGGTTATGAGGTTATGCAGGGAGAAAATTAGAAGGGCCAAAGACCAAGTAGAACTTAATCTGACTTCTCCATAGAAGATAATAAAAAATGTTTCTATAAATACATGAACAACAAAAGGAGAATCTCCATCCTTTATTGGATGTGGGGGGAAACATAATGACAAAGGATGAGGAAAAGTCTGAGGTACTTAATGCCTTCTTTGACTCAGTATCTCATAGTAAGACCAGTTGTTCTCCAGGTACCCAGCCCGCTGAGCTGGAAGACAGAGACGGGGAGCAGAATGAAGCCCCCATAATCCAAGGGGAAATGGTTAGCAACCTGCTACAGCACTTAGACACACACAAGTATGGGGCCAGATGGGATCCACCCAAGGGCACTGAGGGAGCTGGTGGAAGTGCTCACCAAGCCACTTTCCATCATTTATCAGCAGTCCTGGCTAACCAGGGAGGTCCCAGTTGACTGTATCAGGAATAGTGTGGCCAGCAGGACTAGGCAAGTGATTGTTCCACTGTACTCGGCACTGGTGGGGCCGCACTTTGAATACTGTGCTCAGTTTTGGGCCCCTCACTGCAAGAAAGACATGGAGGTGCTGGAGCATGTCCAGAGAAGGGCAACAAAGCTGGTGAAGGGTCTAGAGAACAAGTCCTGTGAGGAGCGGCTGAGGGAGCTGGGGTTGTTTAGTCTGGAGAAAAGGAGGCTCAGGGGAGACCTTATTGCTCTCTACAACTACCTGGAAGGAGCTTGTAGAGAGGCGGGGGTCAGTTTCTTTTCCCAAGTAACAAGCGATAGGATGAGAAGAAATGGCCTCAAGTTGTGCCAGGGGAGATTTAGATTGGATATTAGGAAAAATTTCTTCACAGAAAGTGTTATCAAACATTGGAACAAGCTGCCCAGGGAAGTGGTTGAGTCACCATCCCTGGAGGTATTTAAAAGATGGGTAGACATGGTGCTTAGGGACATGGTTTAGTGGTGGACTTGGCAGTGCTAGGTTAACGGTTGTACTTGATGATCTTAAAGGTCTTTTCCAACCTAAACGATTCTATGATTCTATGATTACTTTTCCGATATATTCTTCAGTTCTCTGTTCAACCTTAGGTCTAAGGACTGTCCTGTTAGGTCTAGATGGCTCCACTAGGTCTATGGTGGCTCTGTGCTAGATTTCCACCATAAATCAATGTAGATGATGCCATAATAGCTCTTCTGCCATCAGTGGCAAAAGTGTTTGAATTGCTGGTGCTGGGATACTCATATACATGAGCAAACAGGACACAATCTATTATGACAAAGTAGATTGAAGCCTTAGGGCTGCAGCTGTAATCTCTTCTGGAGGCAAAGTCAGCATGGAACCAAACCCCAAACTACAAAAGGAGCAGTATGGGCTACAAAGGAAAATTTATATATCACTTTGTTGCAGAAAATTCACTTGTCTCCACCATTCCTTTATAGCAACTTTAAAACTGCTTTTCCATTTAAACATAACTTGGGGATGGTTCCTCACCTTGTTAAACTGGAAAAGGGAAGTCTTGTCCTGTTGCTGTGCCTTATAGTGATTGTATATGAAGTCCCCATGTTTGTCAATGTGCAGCCTAGGGAAAATGTTCAGGCTATGAAAAGGCTCTGGATGGCCCAGCAGGCTGGAGATGTTTGACCGGTACCCCCTGCTCCTGACCCCTGGTATTATGGTTAGCATAACTAATGCCATTTTATAAGGCAAGCAGCCATTCTCTGTGACCGAGCGGGTCATGTATTCATTCCCTTTTCCCCTCATTCTCAGGCCCTGAAGGTCCTGTGAACCAAGCAGACAAACCAAACAGATTTCTTCTTCACCTCCCTACCAGCCTCAAGATTCCTGGGTGCCAGGCCGATTACTCCCTTCCTTACCAGCCTTGAAGGTCCCAGGCACCCAGCCAACCAGGTGGTGTTGATGACCCCATCACAGAACAGGGAAGCATAACAGCACACAGAGCACTGTCTATAAAATCAAGCAGTTACAAGTCCTAAGTGGGGAACTTGGTCCAGAACTGCTGCTGGACAGTGAGACCTGTGACCCCCCAGTGGCCAGGGACACCTCCACCATTGTCTGCTTCCTCTGAGGATTGTGACTCATATTCTTTTATATGTTTTTTGAGTCTAGATTATGATTGTTATATTGATACAGCAAGCCATGTATTAAGATTTGATCCAATCTGCAGAGGGTCTAGGTGATTAGAAATTATAAGTTAAGTTGTATTATAAATTCTGTATTACTTAGGTGACTAGAAATCATAAGTTGTATTATAAATACTGTATTACGCTACTTATAGATTGTACTATATTGATTCTGCTTGTAGAAATTCTGTGCCATTCTAATCATAAATTCTATGATATACTAATCATAATATTCTGTTAAGAAAATAAAGCTTTAATTGTAACCACGATTTAGTGCTCTCATCATTCTGCCAAGGATCCCTAAAAGAACCTGTCTGTCCCCTTAGTGTTGGGTGACAAGATAAAAAAGAAAACAGCTAAAAAAACAAATTTCAAACATTCTCTATTGAAAGTCATGAACAGCATAAATGACTAATGGAAATATTATTGAGCCATCACCTTATGCTACCCCCCGTCTAATTAGACGTACAAAACAACCTTTTTTGACTATTATTCAATTAAAAAAATGAGCTACAGGAACCAATCTGAGGTGTCTAGTTAGTGTAATCATCTCTGTTGTTTTTCTCATTCCCCTCATACAAGCTATAAGATCATTTAAGGATAAAGTTTATTATTTTTCATTTCAGCTACTTTAGTTACTGTGTGTTCCTGAGTAGCTAAAATTTGCCTTGGAGAGTCTGAAGAAGGAAAAGGACATCTGCAGAGGCAGTCTTTGTTTCCATTCCTGTACCTATTTTTACAGGGCTCAATAGTTTCTCACACCTACCTGGACTTTGGCATTAGTGCTGCTCTTTGGTTCCACCCTCATGAGAATCAGTTGCACTGATGATAGAAGTGACCTAGCCTGGAGCTGCCACATTGCTGTGAAAGAGTCAGATGAACAGGACTTTGGGGACAGCTTTTCAAGCACATAACACAGAACAGCTTTCATGTGTTCAGAATCAAGCTGTTTGCATCTTGACATGTGGCTAAAAATTCCAAAGAGTTCAGCATCCAGTCTTGTACATTTTGAGAATTTGTTTCTTTTCCAATGCTGAAATGAGACCCGAGTCCCTTCCAAACTGTCTATGTACCAACTACGGTCCCTGGGTAAACTCTTCAGAACAGACTCTCCAGAGTACTTAGGCTTGCAAGCTGGGGGAGTGGGGGAGTCTGCAGTCAGTCAAGGTCTTTTTCAAATGGTGCATCTACCTCTACAGCATCCTTATTTTCTGCTTAAAAATGTCTTAACAGTTGCTTCAGTTTACCTGTGCATTGGAATTCTCTGATTCTTCCACAAAAATATGTTAAGAAAGGAACAATCAAAAAAATACATCAAGAATGGCACAGAGCATGTAGGACCAAATGAAGAACATTCCCTGGGATCAAATGTTCATGTGACTGTTTTCTGACTCTCATCCATCAGTAATAGAGAAACTCCAAAAAAATACCATCCACTCCTCAAGTCAAGAGACAGGATTTCAGGTTTAGGTAAGGACAGATCAGCAACTCACAGGATTTCTGAAAGGAACATTCTATTTTATAGAATTATTATTATGGAATATTATCTAGAGGCAGCTGCTACAAATAAATAAAAAAGGCTGTGAAGTCTCCTAACACCGCAAATGTATACTTTTAGGCTGTTCTTAATAATTTATTCCAAAGATCATGGCACAGGTGAGTGGACTTGCTCCTTTCTCCAGCACCCCTGGGACACTGACTCTCCCCTCTCAGTGTGAAGTGCAGACTCTGCTTTGTGCTTCCATGGCTACTTTTGTGTGTTTTCTGTTCTCACCATTGTGCTTCTGTCTCCTTTTCCCTTTCCCATACTCTCTTTTTGAAAGAGGGAGAATGTTGCTACCTTCCAAGTGGCTTCCTTCCCTTCTGACCACAGAAATGGGGGAAGAAGTACCTAGCAGGGAGGAGGGGTAGGCAAAGGCAGCTGCAGGACATATGGCATCTCACCATCTGTAGCAAGGACTTCATCCACATGCAGAACACTGAAATTCTGAAAGCTGTCTTTTCAAAACAAAACCCAAAATATCAATCAAAAACTGAGAACAATCACACCCCAAACAGGATTACTGTATTGTCCAAGCATATACAGAAGCATCTACTATTTCTCACTAACCCAAAGACAAAAGATGAAAATATGTAAGAAAGCCTTGAAAGTGGAGCTAAATAGAAAAATCCAAAACAGTTAAAGTTTAAAACCTTTGAGTATTGCTTGTAGAATTTCCACACTAATATTTTCTAAAACAGGAATGTGCTTTGTTTTTCTGTATTGGCTGAGACTTTTTAATACTGTGATTCCGACTTTTGTTTGTGTTCTGTGTTTGGAGTTCCTAATGTTAAAAAATATACATATGTCATATGTCTGACATACGATAGGTTCTCTGGGACTATTAATTGATAATTGATAAATTAAATTTGTTGAAATCTATATTTTTTCATGATGCAAAAGGGAACAAAGTTTGCATTTAAAAAATAACTATCAAGATACATGTCCAGAAAATGTATAATAGTTCATATCAATGTTGAAAATTTGACTGCTCCATTTCCCATTGTGAATCTCTCATATATGCACCTAAAGATACATTTAATTTTGTTGCCTGGCATCAGTTTTTTCCCCAGTTCTAGAGTTATTTAGTTTCAAAAATATTTTTACATTAAAAACTGAGAGTGAGCCTACTGGGAATGTTTTTCAGAGGTAGAATTAATTTTTCTTCTTTCAACTTTTTCACCTTGTTATGATTTGAGAAATCCACAACAATTTATTGTCATTTAGGCAATTATTCTATCACTCGATGACCCCTCCCCACCTGGGAAGGGGAATCTGGAAAAAAACCAAGGAAACCCGGAGGGTTGAAATATAAACAGATTTAATAGAATAAGACTAGATAATTAACATTAATAACACTAAAGAACCAGTATTGATCCCAATATCGATATAAAATACACAAGGATTATACTCAGCCAATTCTATCAGTAGGAAGCTGTGCACTCCCAGCAGTGGACAGCAGGTGTCAGACACTGCGAGTGCTATGGCTTAGGGAGGAAGGGAAGGCCTCAGGGGGCTGGCACCAGGGCAAGAAGTTCTCAGGATGGCAGCCATTATAGAAGAGAGAACTTCTCAGCAAACTTTCTAATTTATATTGAATGTGACTTTCATGGTATGAAATAATCCTGGTGGCCAGCTTGGGTCAAGTGCCTGGGTCTCACTCCTCATCCCTGCACCTGGCTAGCTTGAAAACACTGAGACCTTGAAACCCACACACATAGCTGGCTATAAAGTAAATATTTTCACAAATTCAGACACTAGAGTCTTCTAAAAGTGCAGTTTTCCCAGGTATTAGAAGAGAAATTAGTCCTGTGTCACTCAAACCAGGACACATCTTTACAGAAAACTTGGTGGTGTTTTATTTTCCTGCCACATCTCTTCGCACAGCTAGAGTTTGTGTACCATGATGAGGAATGCCCCAGAAATGCTTGAAATTGATTTTTAGGCCAGCTACTCTGTGCTTCCTGGTATTTCAGTGTTAGTTTTCCAAGTCCAAATTTTTCAGGCGTCAAAGAATTGACAAATACATCTGAGAGAAAATGACAGAATATTAAGCGCACTCATTTTTCATCAGACAGGAAACAGTTACAGGTGTGGACCTTGGATAATGAGGTGAAATCTCTTTCCTCAAAGAATGATTAAGACTGGCCTTGCTATCTCTTGTGCAACCCCGGGGGGAGTGGAGACTCACCTGGCTGTAACGGTATGCAGATAAGGAGGGAGTCCTGCATAGCAAAGCCAAGATAACAGACACTGTAGTTCTTTGTTTCTTCGAAAGGCTGTCATGCCTGATGACTGACCTCTGCCTCATTACCTGTGAAATGCATATTAAAGTTGACACCCCTCCATATACTAATGAAGATTATGGAGATCATGCTAAACATATATGACTATAGCACTCGTCTCTCCACCCAAATCATACTACACGTCACCTAAGGGAGGGAAACCTCAATTTTGCGGATGAAAAGACAGAGAAAATGACTGTTAAATTGGGAGAGAAGAACCTCAATACCTGACGGACCAGTTGATGAGCTGCATTCTCTTCCTCCACCCCAGGTGGGGATGCCTTTCTGGGTAAGTGCTGTGCCTTTCACCCTCTGATGAATGTTACCCCTAGGGCTGTTGTATTATTATTATTTTTGCTAGCAATATTAACCTTAATTAGTAGCGCTACTGTAGTCAGTGAATTTATCAATGGCAATCTCAAATCTGTTCTGTCGCTCTCAATAAAATAACTAATTTCAATTTTTGTCAATCTGACTCAGTGAAAGTCTGTTGCTGGGACTCTGATAGATAAATCAGTGAAAGTCCTGGGACTCTGACAGACAAATATTGAAACAACAGACAAATATTGAAACTACATTCCTACTACATGTGACAACAGGTAACATTAGAAGAAAAGCTATGAAAAGTGTGAAATATACAGGTACTTTTCACTTGAACAGCTTAATTTATCTTGTGGTACACTGACAATTAGGGAAAAAATGAAAATGGCAACAAATGGGATAATTGCCATGCAGCTTTATATCTTACAAAGAAAGAAGAATATAGGAGCATGTGGAGAGAAAGGAAAACTGAACTGGAGCACAAGGAAAGAACTACTGTTAGAACCAAAGGATGGGGAAAGAAATATGAACAGAAGAGAGAAATGGGGAGTCAAGGAAGTGAGAATAGCGAGAGGAAGAAACAGAAGAGTTGAATAAAGAGTAATAGAATGAAATTGATAGAACTGGGATAATGAAGTGAAAACAAAAATGAGAGAGAAAACTATAAGGATATTAAATTAAAAAAAAATCAAAACAAGGAAAACAAATTCAAGATATTATAATTACAGAACCAGATTTTTTTCTATGTATTAATTCTTTTGCTGTGGTTATATTTACCTGTGAGAAAAGAACTGACAAAAGGAAAGCAGATAGTCCAGATGAAGCCTAGAAAATCTTGGGCCAATCTTGGTCTACACAAACTGGGAGAAAAATCTTCAATCCTTTCCTACAGACCATCCATAGATCTGGCTCTCAGTCCTTATAAGGAGGTCAAAAGGAACTGCTTGTCTCATGAGGTCAGAAATATCTTTGTAAACAGGAAACTAAGTAGTACAGTGAAAGGATTCAGTCTGGATGCCCTGCCCTTCAGTTGGGGGAAAATTTGGTTCAGGTCAATTAAAGCACTTCTTCGGCATACTTGAAAAAGCTGTTAAACCTGCCACTATAACTATCTTGTATTTTGCACACTAGTGAAAAGACTGTATTTTGCATTTTGAACAGGCTATTTTGATGGTTTTGAAATTTTTCCAAACATTTTTTCAAGGTCAAGGATTTATTGAAAGCAATACTTTCATACCAACAATTTTTGTTTTGAGAAATTAGTATTTTATGAGAGAAAAAGAGTACTTTGACTAATTCCTGGGTCTCTGATCCTGAAGAACAATATATATTCTTTAAAAAAATAACATGACTTGTTGATATAGATGTAGAGGCCTATTATCACTGCTTAAAAACTAAGGCATTGCAAACAAATGTTTTTTGTACCTCATGAGTACATCCTTCTGTTAATTATTCTGATTAATATGATAAAGCCAAAAATAAGTTTATTGATAGTCAAATAATCTCCATTAACAAAGTTTATCCAATTGTGGCTTTCAATAATGGTAAAAATATATTTAAGCCCTTTGGAAATGCCTTTGCAAAACTTTGTTGGTGAGCTATCAAAGGATGCTGGATATGTGTAGTCTCAATTAGAATTCTGCCAAATGTCTTGGCTCTTCACCACATTCAAAGGCCATACTGAATGTTGCAGACAAAGTGAACCCCTGAGTTTCTTTAATGACTTTATAGAATCTATTTTGCAAACTATCCAGCCATCTGTTTTTTCACTATTTAGTGAAATAATGGTGTCCTCAACTAATGCTTTTTCTAAGATATCCCTTTGTGTATCTGTGTATGTGCGACATTTGGGCAGTAATTTTCCAAGTATATGTCTTCATATGTGGAGAGATTCTTAAATGAAAAAAGGCATGGCTTGGTTCTGGTGAGCAACCCAGGGTTTGAACTAAGCACCCAGAGTGAGGGAGAAAAGATCTAAGTAAACAAGAAAGGTGACATCACCCTGCCCGGGAGAAAAGTTAAACAGAGGCGCGTGAACAGAGGGTCTTAGCCAATCGGGTTGGGGGGCGTTGTACGTGAACAGGGGAGCTGGACCAATCATAGCGTTGTTGACTATGCATGCTTTGCTGCGAGTCTATGTATACTCTGCTAAAATATGCAATAAACGAGGACGATCATACTCACATTGAGATCGCGTCGTTACTCCGGTTCCAATCCCATTCTGACATCTGGTAGCAGAGGATGTCAACTGTAACCCTTCAGCAGGACTGAGGTCTCCGAGACTGCGGTAAGCAGCGAGAGGAGGGGAGTGGGAAACACGGCTGGAAGGAGTGCTGCTCGGGAGCATAGACTACGGGAGACATGGTTCGAGGTGGCCTCTCGCCTTCCAGGTTTAAAAAGGTGAAGTTGCTATCATGGAGCTTGAAGCAACAGCGACGCTGCTCGCAAGTATCCTCTCTAAGAGAGGGATTGAGGCAGCACCCAAACAGCTGATTAAGCTGATTAAGTTGGGACAACGATGGGGGCATTTTAAAGACACGCATATGATGTTTTCCCCCATGGAGTGGCGATCTTTCGGTGATACAATGTGGGGAAAAAACGATAACCGGGAACGAGAAAGAGGAGAAGGAGATAAAGGCTGTTTGCGAGTTGTGGCGCACGGTGTTATCTTTCAAGGCCATGAAGGCGGAGAGGGAGGTAGCCTGTGCCACCGCTCAAATGCTGGATCCAGACCCGAATAGAGCAGAATATAAGAGCACGGAAACGAAACCTGGTGCGTGGGCACGGTTCTTCGGGCTGCCGGCGGTGAAAGGGATGACCGGAGTTACGTGTAAAACTGTTGCCGAGGTCCGCGCGGGCGCCGACCCTGCTCCGGCGACACAAAGGGCGGAAGTGGCCGCTCCCGAGCCGAGGCAGCCGACTGAACAAAAGGCGGAAGTGGCGCCTCAGGAGACCCGAGAGGGGGTGCGGCCGCAGTCGCCGTCGCAGCCAGGAGGAGAAGCCTGACGACCTATGCCTTCGGCTCCTCCTCTGCCCCCCCCCCTCCACTGACTCATCTGATCCTGCAACGCCACCTGCTGACGACTGCCAGGATCAGTCACATGAGAATACAGATAAAGTGTTACGAACAGTACTGCAACGTCTTGATAACTTAGACTTACAATTAAAGTGCACGACGTTACAGGCCGAACACCCCTTGATGCGCAAAGAAGAACCAAACCCTCCTTCCTACCCTGAAGCCCCGCCAGCACCTCTGAAGCCTAAATGGTGGAGCGGAATCATTAGAGACGCTATCTTGGAGGGACAGTGGACTGCCGCTGCCAGCTTAGGTAATACCTCGCAGTTGGCTTTTCCAGTGATTCAGGATCAACAAAATGGCACCACGAAATGGCAGCCGCATGACTGGAAGATCCTGCAACAAGCTCGTACCACTATCTCCAACTATGGACTAAAATCGGAAGCTACTAGGCAAATTGTCAGCTGGATTTTTTCTGCCGATTTGATGTGCCCCTACGACTGTCGAAACCTGATGAGGTTGCTGCTCACACCAACACAAGTCTTGCTATGGGAATCATCTTGGCAGCACCGCGCGATGCAGGAAGCAGCACAGAGACAATTGCAGGGTGACCCACTGCTAGGGGTCACCGCAGAAATGCTCACTGGCAGTGGGCAATTTGCCACCCTAGAAAAACAGCTGACTTTCCCCTCCAATCTCCTGCAGCGAGCCACGCAACTTGCCCTGGACGCATTTTTTGGTTTGCCTGGATCGGCAATTCCGTCATTCGGAACTGTAAAACAGGGAACAACAGAAAAATATGACAACTTTATTGTTAGGCTATGGGAAGCAGTGATGCAACACCCTGACCTGAACGAAGAAAACAAAAACCAGATGTTTAAAATATTGGCCTTTGATAATGCCAATTACGCCACCAAGCAACTACTAGCCACCTTACCCAGAGGGGCAGGAGTTGAAGACATGTTATTAAGAGTCGACAGGGCCGAAGGCTCTGTGAGCCACTCAGTATGGCCAAAAGACTGGTCACTTGAGATGCCTACATCCTCTATTTCCGGGGTTGGAGGACAATCAGTCCCATATGTGAGCGAATACCCAGTAACCTTGCAGTTCCCGGAAAAACAGCAAGTCAATATTAAAGTTTACGTCATGAATCTACCCGGGACTTTAAACGCCTTGATCAGTCGCGATGTGCTTAGCCAGCTGGGTGCCATCCTCACCACAACACATTTTCGATAGTGGACACTGGTGAGCAGTTGCCCAACCCACCATTGATCTGGCTCATGGATAAGCCAGTGTGGGTTGACCAGTGGCCCATGACAGAGGAGCGACTGCAAATTGCCAAACAATTCATAGCCGAACAACTTGAAGCTGGACATATCAAACCCTCAGTCAGTCCATGGAACACCCCTATTTTTGTAATCCTGAAAAAGAGCGGAAAGTGGCGACTTTTGCATGACCTACGAAAAGTTAACGACCAGATACAAACCATGGGGGCATTGCAACCTGGAATGCCTTCCCCTGCTATGCTACCAGAAGGATGGCACATACTGATAGTAGATCTAAAAGACTGTTTCTTTACCATCCCGCTGCACCCACAAGATACGCAGCGATTTGCCTTTTCGTTGCCAGCAATAAATAAGGAAAAACCAGCGGAACGTTACGAATGGGTAGTCTTGCCACAAGGCATGAAAAACTCACCTACTTTGTGTCAACTTTATGTAGCCTGGGCATTGCAGCCACTTAGGGAGCAATGGACTAACACAATTTATCATTACATGGATGATATCCTTTGTTGTCAAAAAGAGCCATTTACAGAGGAATCCCTGCAACAGCTAGCTGAGACCTTATCCAAAAAGGGACTCGTCATAGCACCAGAGAAAGTGCAGCGAGCGGCCCCCTGGAAATATTTGGGGTGGTCTATTTCAGACGCGAAAATTCGCCCGCAGAAGACAGACTTGACAACTCAATTGAGGACATTGACAGACGTACAGACTTTACTAGGAGACATCCAATGGGGGCGCAACTGCATTGGCATTTCAAACACCGCAATTGCACCATTAACGGAACTGTTACAAGGACGACAACCAGCCGACATCGTCACACTGTCCACAACGCAGCGAGCCGCATTGCAACAAATTCTACAGAAACTACAAGAGGCATGGTCAGCCCGGCGTATCCTTGAGTTGCCAATTTCTCTGTTAATTTGTAATACTGTTGAATCGCCGTATGCGGTTATTTGTCAGTGGCAAACAGGAAAGGGGGAAATTCTCCCCCGCCCCACCTGTGCCACTGACAAAGCATCAGGTGACAAATCATCAGGTGACATGTTTAAGATTTTAGAATGGGTCTTTTTAAGAGTACAACCCAAGTCTAGCATTCAAACAAGACCGGAGGCAATAGGGGAGTTAATCAGGAAGGGCAGAACAAGAATCATAGAGATTAGTGGAATGGAACCTGATGATGTCAGTATTCCAGGGAATGGTGCCGATCTAGAATGGTGGTTGTGTAACTCAACTCCCATCCAAGAAGCATTAATAGGCTATAATGGACGTATACATTCGCAACAACCAAAAGGGAAAATGTGGCAAGTGTTAAAACGAAATCAGTGGATGACAAAAACTAAAGTCAGGCGAGAACCACTGGCTGATGGTCTCACAGTGTATACAGACGCTGGAAAGCGGCTTTGACGTGCGGTGTGTGTCTGGCAGGATAAGGGACAATGGTGCCAGCACATACTGGAGGGGCAGCCACAAGACTCCCTTCAAACATTGGAACTTACTGCAGTAGTCTGGGCACTAACCAACTGGCTGACAGCCCCCTTAAATGTAGTAACAGACTCCCTGTATGTGGCTGGGGTAGTGCCACGACTAGAAGATGCCCTCCGTAGGGAAACAACCAACCCAAGGTTGGGAAAATTATTTATCCAGCTGAGATCCACTCTGGGTCAACGAACTGCATCTTGTTGTATCATCCATATTCACAGCTATCAGTTGAATTTAGGTTTAGGATTGGGTAATCAAATTGCCGATAACCTGGTCAGTGCAGTGCGACATTTACCTCTAATTGACAAATTTCAGCAAGCCAGACAAAGTCATGACAACTTCCATCAAAATGCTAAAGGTTTAAAAAGGCAATTTGGATTAACCGAAAATGAAGCACGCTCTTATTATACGAGCATGCCCTAGGTGTGGGAATCATGGACCAGGAGTGGGACTAGGGGTGAATCCGAAAGGGTTAAAGGCGCTGGAAGTATGGCAAATGGATGTAACACACATTACAGAATTTGGCCGATTGAAATATGTACATGTTACAATTGATACTTTTTCAAAAATAATATGGGCTACAGCATTACCAGGGGAAAAGGCACATCATGTATGCAAGCATTTACTTGCATGCTTTGCCGTGTTAGGAGTGCCCGAACAGATTAAAACAGACAATGGGCCTGCATATGTTAGTCAAAAGGTGAGAACTTTTCTATTGAGATGGGGAATTAAACACGTAACAGGAATACCCCACTCACCAACCGGGCAAGGCTTGGTTGAGCGAACGCATCAAGTGCTAAAAGATTATCTAAATAAGCAAAAGGGTGAAGACACAGATGCACAACAGCGATTACACAGAGTATTGTTTACGCTAAATTACTTGTGTTTTATGGGCGATCAAGAGGAACCGCCAGTAGTGATACACCATCAAAACATTAAGTTGAATAGTACCACTACCCTACCTAAATTTATGGTACATTATAAAGACCCGACCACCGGAGCATGGGTGGGACCAGTGCCAGTCATTTTTAATGGTCGAGGGTACATGTGTGTCTCTACAGGAACAGGCCCAGTGTGGGTCCCGAGCAGAGCGATAAAACCAGCATTGGAAAGACGACGGATAGACCAAGACCAAGAGATGGCGCAACAGAATGGGCCCAAAGAATCTTAAGAGCTTACTAATAAGTAGTTGCATCCTTCTTTTGGATACAGAAATTGCAGGGCTTGATCACCCCTGCAGTTTCAAAGGAATGTCTGGGTGGCTTTGGCAAATATGACCGGTCAAGATTCCATGTGCCTATCCACAGCATCACCCGAGAATCCATTTTCCACCTGTCTAGTCGGTCTTCTGTCTGACCAATGGCCTTCCAACTTACAAACGCAATTCCTAGGTATTGGCTCTGCAACTCTTGCTGATAGCCGGGATGGATGGGCTGCATATCTACCACCCCTCCATGCCGAGCCGCAAGAGCTAGAACTTGTAGGATCACTCATGATAGATAGCTGTGTGTACTACACAAACAATTTTTGCCTTGGTTTTTTTGCACTAGGAGTAGCAGCAGCACACGCTTTAACCACGCTTAAGAAATTAGGATATTGGCTTGCTAAACAATCTAACGCTACACTCCAGAATAAGGCTGCCATAGATTTTGTTATTAGCGCATGTCATGGGTGTGAAGACTTTTGACGGGATGTGTTGTATGAACCTCTCAGACCACTCCAAATCAGTACACCAAAGCATCAGAGAATTGTATCAAGGAATACAAAAGCTGAGAAAAGATGATGAATGGGGATGGTTGAATCAAATACTATCAGGTTGGGGAATCAAAAGTTGGATAGCTATGATTGTGAAAACTAGCTTGCTTATATTGCTCATTGTAGTTGTTATAATCTTAGTTGTATTATGTATCTTCTCTTGTCTACAGCGCATGCTCATGAAAATTGTGCACCAAGCCTGGGTTGCTCAAAAAGAAGAAGGGGGAATTGTGGAGAGATTCTTAAATGAAAAAAGGCATGGTTTGGTTCTGTTGAGCAACCCAGGGTTTGAACTAAGCACCCAGAGTGAGGGAGAAAAGATCTAAGTAAACAAGAAAGGTGACATCACCCTGCCCGGGAGAAAAGTTAAACAGAGGCGCGT
This sequence comes from Pluvialis apricaria, assembly GCA_017639485.1. Classification (NCBI taxonomy): domain Eukaryota; kingdom Metazoa; phylum Chordata; class Aves; order Charadriiformes; family Charadriidae; genus Pluvialis; species Pluvialis apricaria. Next base: position 31,136,936 of record CM030043.1, on the reverse strand, counting down.
GAACAGAGGGTCTTAGCCAATCGGGTTGGGGGGCGTTGTATGTGAACAGGGGAGCTGGACCAATCATAGCGTTGTTGACTATGCATGCTTTGCTGCGAGCCTATATATACTCTGCTAAAATATGCAATAAACGAGAACGATCATACTCACATTGAGATTGCGTCGTTACTCCGGTTCCAATCCCACTCCGACATTCATAGACCTGCCTACAGGCCTTATCTTTGTGTTTGCTTAAAATTACTTCCGTTTATCTTGAAAATAAATGGAACTTACTTTATTATTGTTGCTTCATTTTTTAAGTGTACATTTCAGATTTTTTTCCTTGCTTACTCTCCATTTTCCTGTGTTGTTCCCTTAAATGATAATGTACAACACAGTCTACATTAAGGCTGGGGATAATTTTTACCTCTAAGTGCTGTAAAATGGAAGATTCATCACTTCACCACGATTAATGTGCCCCAAAGTTTGATTTTTCACATATCATAATTTGAAATGGATCAATAACAGTTAGAAGTTCGATAACAACTTGCATCCCTGGAACTAAAAACACTTAAGAAAACATTACTGGAGCCTGACAATTCCCTGTAAAGTTTTAAGAATTCTATGGTGTGTCATTTCTCCCACTTATTGGGCTGCATAAACATAACAGTTTAGAACAGTACCACTGACAGCTCCCTGTACTTTAGGGGCAGTATGATGAGTGAAGCAGAAAATGCTATCATAATCGTCAATAATCCATGCATAACATCAAAGAAGGGGACTATAGAAGATCATTGGTGGGACTTATGGGGAAAAGGGGATGCCAAGATCAGATGAAGGAGTTGAGAGTTTTGGAACACTGTTATTATCCAACAGTAGCAGAGGAAGGGAAAGCAGTTATAGAAAAAAGCCTGTCATTTGTTAAAACAATATTATTTCAGCAAAAGCCTTTCATTAAACCTTCCTCATTATATCTATAGTGTAGTGATGCAATATCTATGTTCTTTTTTGACATTCAGTTCCTTTTGCTTATTTTCTTTAATTGGAACTTTAAGTTGTTTGGTACTAATTAGGTACTTGAGTTTCAAAGCTTATTTTGACCTCCTGTGTCATAGCAAAAAAAAATCATTGGGAGATTCCAAATGAGAGCTGAGCCACATCTCTAGCAAAAAATGTGATTTAAAAAAGGCAGGGAAAGAAATGTATGTTTTCTTTTGTTTTTTAGTTTAACTCGTTAATTTGAAAACAGTTGTTGAAAGTATGAGTAACTGGATACATAGAGCCCAAAAAGAAAAGGCATTTTTGAGGGTTGAAGTAATTTCTTTTTTTCACAGTCAGATTTCTTTAGCCTGGATTATGTGGTTGAAAAGTATTGTCAGCGCTATCTATGGCAAATGAAAAGAAAGAATTGGGCTTGAGAATGGGTGGGATTACATCGTGAACTAGGTCTGCTGGTGACAGCATAATTCATTTGCATTGCTTTTGAATACTCATATTTGCTGAGCTGAACTTGCACTTGGTGATTAGGTTCAGGAAATTCATACATTTGCACCTAAATAGTTTTGCTTGATCCTAACACAAACTTTTGTAGTTGAGACTTCCTAGGCTATAATTTTTTAAGCCCTTATACTGAACTCATTTTTTCCTGATGAAGCTACTTGCTTTTGGTACTTGTGTTCCTGCATCAAGGCTGCAGGATGCCCCTTACACAGATCAAAGAGCAAATCTCCGGTTGTTTCCTGAAGGCTCCAGTGTTTATAAACTCACCCATTTTCTGCTCCTTCATATACTACTCTAAACAGCCTCCAGTGTCAGTACTGACTTTGTTCATGATGTGTTATGAGAACTGTAAGACTGACAGTTTGTCCTTTACATATGTGTTCATGTTCATCTAGCAAACAGCAGTAGCATTCTCACTTAAATGTGTCTAAACATTTTGAAGCAATCATGGTACACAGGGCAGCTCTATTTAATAAAATAGCAAAAAGTGAGGTGGGGCTGAGAAATTCAAGAATTATTAAGAAAACAGTGGGGAAGTTATCTCTAAAATATTCCACTGCCCAGGAAAATTCCAGCTTTTGATCACTCTTTGTCCAGTGAAATCCATTTCATAACAAGCTGGGCAAGCCTCTGTGTGCATGTTGTGGCTGTCTATGTCTATGTGGCTGTCAGGCAGCAGTTTTACTGAGAGTGGGAGCCATCTGATATTTCAACGGAGAGAAAGAGAGCAAAAGCATCAGCAGAATGCAGGTAATCAGAGAACCAAATGGCATTCAGAGTACAGTCCATATTTTCTGTATGGTTTGATACACAGCACAAGTTGTACAAAAAAACATTATTTGGTTGGTAACTGGCTTTTGTCCAATGAGCTCTTTTAAGCTCTAAACATGCAAAGCATGTGTTTATTGTTTACAGCTTATTAAATAAGTGCTTGAACAGGTCCAATGGGACTCAAAATGTCCTGTAAGATAGGGGTAAAAGGGAAGAACAGTAGAGTGATTTCTGATGAGGAATAACAATTTGCAGAGGGACTTTGTGCTGTGCATTAGTTTCATGCTTGCACTTTCCCTGATATCACACTTCATCAAAATGCACTCACAGTGCTTCACATTGATTAACTCAGATATACTTAGTGAGTTTAATTCTCTTTGACTGAACTGCAGCAGTACTTCCCACCTTAGAATATCCCTGAATTTACTACACTGTTGAGGTTTTCCTGTTCACCAGCTAAAACCTTCTCACCCAACTGTGTCTGTCAATCTGGGTTAGCTTGCTATCTAGGCTAAATGCTAAACCTTGAGCCAGGTTTTGTTTAGCTTTCTGAGTTATCCACTTTTCAGTGAGGTTGCAGCCCATGTCATTCAACTGCAGGTAGGTAGGTCTCTGGTGCCACTCATTTCATGCCCAAAATAAATGTATTTTTGTATAAGTCAGCGGGGAGGAATCACAAAGACTCTGAGCTTATCAAGGCAACAGGATGTGTCTGTCTCTGTGTCTTGATGACACACACCAGCTGCTCCAGTGCCAGTGAGGGCTCACTGCTAACACCTGGGTTAGGCTGACCTGCATAGTCAAGTAGAAACAATCTGATTTAACTCTGCAGTGAGGACACTCCACATGGATGAATAGAGTTCCCAAATTTGTTCTTAGCTTAGGACCCTCCACAGCTGTGTTCAACAGTAGTGAGTTCTCATTCCTTTCCATTGCCAGATGTCTTGGTTCCGGTGAGAATAGGTTAATTTTCCAAAGGATCTGGCAGAGGACACAGGTATTCCATACCATGTGACGCCATGCCCAGGCTACATTAATTGTGTTTTGTACATTCCTCTATCAGTATTATTGTTGTTGTTCTCCTCTTTTCTTCACTGTTCTGTTAAACTGCCTTTATCTCAATCCAGGAGTTTTGCCTTTTTCTTCCAATTCTTTCCCCCATTCCACAGCTAGGGGGTGGTGGTGAGAGAGCAGCTGCGTGATTCTTTGTAGCCAGCTGGAGTTAAACCATGACAGTCCTTTTTGGCACCCAACATGGGGCCCAAAGGACTGAGATAATGACAGATATGACCAGAGCGTGTTAAAAATAATTAGTTGTATGCATTTATTATATTATTTATATAGTCGCTGGTCACAATGTTGCTTTGTTTGTTCTCATGGCTATGTTATGTAAATTCTTATATGCCCTATGTATTCCCTGCGATGCTGTTTATCACCTCTGGGAGAGGGATCAGGATTATCATTTTGCTGTCCTGTGTAATATTAACTTATATGATAACTTCTCTGTTCAGGCGGTCATGTTTGGATGTTTATGTAGCATTGCTGTCCTGTCCATACCTTGGGTGCCGTCTCTCGGAATTTATTAATAATCACACCCAATCTATGGGGGAAACAGGGGGGGATACTTTCCCCAGCTCTTTCACCTCCCTTTTCTCCTTCGGGCCAGGTATGACAGCTTTAGAGAATTTTGTATATCCTTGGGATGCTCAAACCAGCATGGTCCTGTTGCTATGTCTCCTGAATGTGTTTCAGATCTTGTTTAGGGTTGGACAACTGTTTTAGACTACCACCCAGAGATCTGCCCCGAGGCTGGATAGTCATGGGTGGCATGGCATGTGGGAGAATATGGGCAAGTATCTAGAGAACTTCTCGCCTCCAATGTTTTGGGACTTCACCCCCGAACAACTACAGGACCCTGATAAAGTGACAGAATATTTGAAAGGAAAATGCTGTGGCTATTCCAGAGAGGCACAACTCACTGCACTGTGCTGGGCCCTGGCCAGAATCTACCAAACACTGCTCGGTATTATGCAGCACCCTCAGGGGAAAGAGGGGGAAACCAGACCGGTAGGCTCTGCAGCTACTCCAATCCCTGCAGCAGACACTACAGCTACTCCAGCCCTGGTGACAAGCGCTGGAGCTGAACCAGACAACCAACCCATGCTGGTATCAGTTGCCCCTATACAGGAGAAATAGACCAAGAAATCAGTTTGCTTAGTAAGGGATGATGATGAACGAGGGCCATCACGAGAACAAGAGGAAGAGGCAGAACCAGAAAAATTCACCCAATCCCTATCCCTGAGTGATCTGCGAGATACGCGAAAAGATTTCAGCCTCCATCCGGGTGAGCACATTGTCACCTGGCTGCTCCGATGCTGGGATAATGGGGCCAGTAGCTTGGAATCAGAGGGCAGGGAAGCCAAGCAGCTGGGATCCCTGTCTAGGGAAGGGGGCATTGACAAGGCCATTGGGAAAAAGACACAAGCCCTCAGCCTCTGGAGGTAACTCTTGTCAGGCGTGAGGGAAAGGTACCCCTTCAGTGAAGATGTTGTATGTCATCCAAGCAAGTGGACCACAATGGAAAGAGGTATCCAGTACCTGAGGGAATTAGCCATGTGGGAGATGATTTATTATGACCCAGACAATGCACAGTTGCCCACAGATCCAGATGAAGTCCAATGCACAAGGCCCATATGGCGGAAGTTTGTACGGAGCACACCATCATCGTATGCCAACTCATTGGAAATGATGGAATGGAAAGGCGAAGAGGGACCAGTGGTCGATGGAGTGGCTGGTGGACTCTGGTGATACAAAGAAAGTCTCTCTTCCCCCCTCATCTTGGCTGTGGAGAAACTGTCCTGGAAGGTCCAGCAATTCAAAGACAATACATCCTACTCCCCACCTGTAAGGGCCAGTATCTCAGCTATTAGAAGCAGGCGTTTTCCTACTCAAGAGGGAGAGTATAGAGGGTACACACCACGAGGCACCCTGTGGTTTTACCTGCGTGACCACAGAGAGGACATGAGGAGGTGGGATGTACAACCAACCTTGATCCTACAGGCACGGGTACATGAGTTGCACGGAAGAACAATCACAAAAGGGGATCCCTCCAGTAAAAGTGCCACTCCAGTTTCCAGCAGGCAGTTCCCCAGACAGAGTAGAATGCCTGATCTTACTTCTGATCCTCTTGAAGGGACCGGTGGGCTTTTGGCGTAGCTGCCTTGGAGATGGAGGAAATTAAACAGCTGTCTACCTTGCCCATTCTCTTGGAGGACCCTTCTGTTGTTGGGTTGCTGAGGGTCGAAGAACAACAGGTGCCAATCGCTACCGCAACAGTGCATCAGCGGCAATATTGCACCAACCAAGACTACGTGATTCCCATCCATAAGCTGATTTGTCAACTAGAGACTCAAGGAGTGATCAACAAGACCCGCTCACCCTTTAATAGTCCCATATGGCCAGTGCGAAAATCTAATGGAGAGTGGAGGCTAACAGTGGACTATCGTGGCCTGAATGAACTCATGCCACTGCTGAGTGCTGCCATGCCAGACACGCTTAGAACTTCAATACGAACTGGAGTCCAAGGCAGCCAAGTGGTATGCAACAATTGATGTCGCTAATGCATTCTTCTCAATCCCTTTGGCAGCAGTGTGCAGGCCATAGTTTGCTTTCACTTGGAGGGGTGTCCAGTACACCTGAAATTGACTGCCCCAGGGGTGGAAACACAGCCCTACTGTTTGACATGGACTGATCCAGACTGCACTGGAGAAGGGTGAAGCTCTGGATAATCTGCAATACATTGACGACATCATCATGTGGGGCAACACAGCAGAAGAAATTTTTGAGAAAGGGAAGAAAATAATCCAAATCCTTCTGAAAGCCGGTTTTGCCATAAAACAAAGCAAGGTCAAGGGACCTGCAGAAGACATCCAGTTTTTAGGAATAAAATGGCAAGATGGACATCATCAGATCCCAATGGATGTGATCAACAAAATAGCAGCTATGTCTCCAACGACTAGCAAGAAGGAAACACAGGCTTTCTTAGGCACTGTGGGTTTTTGGAGGATGCATATCCCAGATTACAGTCTGATTGTCAGCCCTCTATATCGAGTGACCCAGAAAAAGAACCATTTTAAAGGGGGCCCTGAGCAACGACAAGCCTTTGAACAAATTAAACAGGAAATAGTCCATGCAGTAGCCCTGGGGCCAGTCCAGGCAGGACAAGATGTCAAAAATGTGCTCTATACCACTGCCAGACAGAATGGCTCTACCTGGAGCCTCTGGCAAAAAGGACTGGGGAGACTCGAGGTCGACCCCTAGGGTTTTGGATTTGGGGATACAGAGGATCTGAAGACTGCTATACTCCAACCAAAAAAAGATATTGGCAGCATATGTGATACAGAGAACTAACACTTAAGGGCTAATAGCAGGAGGGAACATGCTTGACGCAAAACATATATCTATAACCTTGTAGCCATTGCATTGGTTAACCCATATCTATAATTATAACCTCGGCCATCGTGTAAGACGTTTAATCAGGAAATAGCAGAGGGGAGTTGCAGAGAAGAACAGAGCAGTCATGGCCGGCCTTGCTAAAGAAACTGGCTGGAACTGACCTTGCGGTTGTGGAGCCTGATAAAAGAGAGACTGAGCTTACGCAGGAATAGAGTCACTTGCTGTGATGAAGAAGAGAGGGTTTGCCTTCATCCTCTCGACCCTCAACGACCACCACCAGATGAAACCGCGCATGCTCGGTGGGGAGGAGATCACGGAAATGGCTCATTTGCATACGAAGCGGGATAGATAGTTAATATGTATAGGCGTATTGCGAAACCTTATGAATATGTAACACTTTGCTGCATAAATATGATACTAGCTGCTGCGTTAGGTGCGCACGAATTTGGTGGGATGACCCCCCGTGCTGCCCAGCGCTGAATAAAACATACCTACTTTACAACCTTGTGGTTGTGGAGTCTGATTTCCGCACGTCAGTTTTGGCGAGCCAGCCAGGAGATTCTCTGCTCAGCTGCGGGATCGACTGTGGAGCGGACGCCCCTAGGCGCGCCCCGAGTACTTTCCTCGGAGGAGCCTCCACTCCCAGCCGCTCACCGTGGGAGTAGACAACAACCTCCTGAAGCTGCGGGCAAACGGTATGTTTAATGAGGGGGCCAGTAAGTCGTAGGGGACGCCCACACGTGGCTGGGGCTGCTGGTAAAGCGCGCAGAGACCTCTGGCATGCAGCATAGTCCCCATATGGGAAGAGGGTACCCTGTATTGTAGTAAGGGGATTCGCTGACCGATAGAGCGGCCGCTAGCGATCTTGGGAGTAGATCGAGTGAATCCGAGGTTATCGCTGCATCCCGGCATCGGGAGCCAGGACAGACCTGCTAATGACTGTATAAGAAGCAGGAGAAGGGTAAGCGAGCCTCTCACAATTGTGATATGTCAACTAATTAATATTTGCAGCTGCTGGAGAGATACTAACTGGAGTGATAATTTCATGTCTCATTTGTAAATGCCCGGGCATTTTGTGTTAAAAGCACTTGTGTGTGTGTGTGTGTGTGTGTTTAAGATGCAGCGTCGTTGTAAAGTGAGGGGGGAGTCCTGAGTTGCGGTTTCGTGACTCTCCGAGGAACTCAGAGACGGACAAAACATCTGACATTCTGTAAAAGTTTTTTCTGATATATGTAAGTTAGGCTGCTGTGGTGTTTAGTCGCTCTCCTATCAGGGGTTTGGCTAATCGTCAAAGTGGCAGAACAGAGGGAGTCACTCCTTCGGTGGTTTGGGTTCGAACCTTGGGAATATTTAAACGGAGGAGGAGATTGGATAAGGAAGGGGGAGAGTCAGTTTTATTAAAAGGAGTGTATGTAACACTGGGTGGACAAATAGTAGCCCTAGACTGGGAACAACCTGTCCCAGATACCTTTTTAAACCCCCATATTGGCAGACAGGTGGGGGTGATCCCTTGTTTTATATGTGGATTAACTTCGACTAACGGGCTGAGCAGGAATTGGCACTCGGCCTGGGTTTTGTTGAAGTGTAAGTCTTGTGGGAAAAAGTGGTATTGTTTATCTAAGAGGCGAAAGGCGGAATGTTTTAAGTGTCTTCCCCAAATCCCTCATTTTTATGACTGGGAAAAGGCTCAATAGGAAGCTGAGATAGTAAAACTTGTATGCAGAAAGGAGAATCTAATCCCAGGGATCTGGAACGTGTGGGAGGAGGACTGGGAAAGAGTTAAAACAGTTTGCAAGAAGAGGTTTGCGTGGAAGTTGAAGCACAGCAGAAAGAGAAAATAGTTGGAAAAAAAAATTAATTAAAGAAACTTAAAGATGGGTAATACTCAAGGGGGTATCCTCAAGAAAAGTCCTTTAGGTTGTGTGCTTGCTCATTGGAAAGAAATTGTGGGAAATGGAGGTACAGAAAGTAAAAAAATTCTTGTTAAGTATTGTAATCAGTGGTGGCCGTTATATAAGTTGGAAGATGGGGCCAAGTGGCCATTGGATGGATCACTAGATTATAATACTATGTTGCAGTTAATGTTATTTTTAATAAGAGAAGGGAAATGGGATGAGGTATCATATGCAGATATGTTCTTTACCCTCCGAAACCATCCGGAGTGGCAGAGGGATTGTGGAATAGTGCCACCGTAGGACCCTATGGTACTCGCCCTGGAGTGAGAGAATAAAGGATTAAAAGGAAAACTGAGGCGGTGCTGCTCAGCATGTAGTATTGGACAAAGATGCACTAAGATCAGTAAAAATTATCAAGTATCAGAACAGGATTTAACTAATCTGTTTAAGTCTCCCCCTCGGTCACAGGAACGAGATGTGGACTCGGATAGAACTCCTACTCCTCCGGACAGCCCCGTAGCCTCCCGGACTAGGGGGAAACATATGATTTTGCAGGCACCGCTTTGAGAGGCAGTGGGACCAGAGGGAGGGACAATGTTGATTAAGGTACCTTTTACCACTACCGATTTGGAGGTGTGGAAAAGGTTGCCAAGGGTTATAGGAATGATCCTGTGGGCGTAACCAAACATTTTCAGTTTATCATAAAGCAACATAACCTTGATTGGAATGATATTCAGCTATTATTGGAATATATGACAGAAACGGAAAACCAACAGATTTTAAAGGTTGCTGGGGATTTAGCTGAAGATCATTATAAGATCACGGGAGGGGACGTTAAAGAATATTTCCCCCTGCAGGATCCACAGTGGGATCCAAATAAATTAGCACATATGGAAAGATTACAAGCATATCAAGGATGGATTTCAAAAGGAATGGAGAGAGCCATTCCTAAGACCATCAATTGGTCAGCATTATATGCAATTAAACAAGGCCCCTCTGAGTCACCATCTGAGTTCCTGGACCAACTGAGAGATGTAATGCCCCACAACACACCGCTGGATCCTGGGTCTGAGGTAGGAGTACAGCAACTAGTCTCTATTTTTAGGACAGTCTACAGGAGATATTAGACGGAAACTCCAAAAGCTGCATCCCACAGAAAGTAGAAGTCTGGAAGTGTTACTGGATGAGGCGTGGAGAGTGTTCAGTAATAGAGAGGATGATTGTAAACGAGGGCAAAGAAGGGTGGTGGCAGTCATCAGAGAGGGGGAAGAGAGAAAACCCAGACAAGGACTGCCTCGATTAGGCAAGGATCAATGTGCGTGGTGAGAAAGATCTGGACACTGGAAAAGCAAGTGTCCGGAAAGGTGGAAAAATAAGGAAAAGGCATGGAACAACCAAAAGGGAAGAGTGTTGGCTCACATGAAGGTAGACTGATGGGGACCAGAGCAATCTACCCTAGCGGATCCACTGGTTATAATGAAGCTAGGGGAGGAACAAAAGAAAGTAGAATTTTTGGTTGATACAGGGGCTACATATTCGGTTTTAAATCAAGCTTTGATGCCCCTGGGAAATGAATATATCATGGTAAAAGAGGCAACTGGCCAAAGTGAAAAGGCATATTTTTGCGAACCTCTGAGATATAAACTGGGAAAACAATGGGGCATTCACAGGTTCCTGTACATGCCCAACTCCCCAAAGGCACTTTTGGGGAGAGACTTATTGGAACAATTGGGTGCAATAATTAAATTTGAAAAAGGAGAGATTACTCTGGAGGTAAATGACCAGCAGTATATTCAGATAATGAGCTTATCCTTATCTAGTGTCCCCGTGGGAGGAAAAATCAGCGACTAAATCATGAACGAGGTATATCCTGGGGTATGGGCCACAGATATACCAGGAAGAGCAAAAAATGCTACACCTGTTGAGGTCAAACTTAAAGAGGGACGACAACCGGTAAGAGTCAAACAATATCCCTTAAGGAAGGAGGATAGGGAGGGAATTCAACCAATAATAGAAAAATTTTTACAACTGGGGTTGCTAAGAGAATGTGAATCTGATTTTAACACTCCCATATTACCTATCCGTAAACCTGACGGGTCATACCGGATAGTCCAGGACCTACGAGCTATAAATAAAATAACTGAAGACCTCTACCCAGTAGTGGCGAATCCATACATCCTACTGACTGTATTGACACCTGAACTAGCCTGGTTTACAGTCTTAGATTTGAAGGATGCCTTCTTTTGCCTCCCTCTCCATAAAGCCAGCCAGAAAATATTCACATTTGAATGGGAAAATCCTAAAAGTGGACGTAAGACTCAGCTCACCTGGACAGTGTTGCCACAAGGGTTCAAAAACAGCCCCACCATATTTGGTAACCAACTCGCAAAAGATTTAGAGCCTTGGGAAGCCCCGCCCGAGGAAGGGAAACTGTTACAATATGTAGATGATCTCTTGATTGCCACCAAGACAGAGGATGCTTGTATAACCTGGACAGTGAGTCTGCTGAATTTTTTAGGACTCCACGGATACTGGGTATCTAAGAAGAAGGCCCAAGTGGCGCAGTGTAAGGTGATATATTTGGGCTATGAGATCAGTGCCGGACAAAGGACTTTGGGACAGGCCCGAAAAGAGACAATATGCCAAACCCCAAGACCGCAGACAGTGAAGGAGCTACGAACTTTTCTGGGAATGACTGGGTGGTGTCGGCTGCAGATTTATAATTATGGGCTGCTTGTCAAACCCCTGTATACCCTAATGACTACTGAACAGAAACCCCTTAAATGGACTAAAGAGACCATACAGGCCTTCGAGTCATTAAAAAAAGGCCTTGATGTCAGCTCCAGCCTTGGGACTCCCAGATGTGAGTAAACCGTTTATCCTTTTCTCTCACAAAAAACAGGGAATTGCCTTAGGGATATTGGCACAAGATTGAGGCCCGTATCGGCGAGCAGTTGCATATTTCTCCAAGCAATTGGATACAACTGCGAAAGGCTGGCCTGGATGCTTGCGGGCAGTTGCAGCCATAGTATTAAACATCCAGGAAGCCCGAAAGTTCACCCTGGGCCAGAAAATGACTGTGTTAGTGTCCCATACAGTATCCTCAGTACTGGAAGCGAAAGGAGGACACTGGCTGTCCCCACAAAGATTCTTGAGATATCAGGCCATACTGGTGGAACAAGATGATGTAGAAATTGTAATCACTAACATTGTCAATCCAGCTTCTTTCCTCAGTGGGAATACAGGAGAACCAGTGCATCATGATTGTCTGGAAACCATTGAAGCAACATATTCGAGCCGTCTGGACCTGAGAGACAGTCCTATGGAGAACACAGAGAACTGGTTCACGGATGGAAGCAGCTATGTCCTAAATGGTAAAAGGTATGCTGGCTATGCCGTCACCACCAGTCAAGAAATAATAGAGTCGGGACCTTTGCCCATGAATACTTCTGCTCAGAAGGCAGAAATAATTGCTCTGACCCACGCCTTGGAATTGGCCCAAGGCAAAGCTGTGAATATCTATACAGACTCGAAATATGCCTTTGGAGTTGTACATGCACATGGAGCTATCTGGAAAGAGAGAGGACTATTGAATTCACAGGGCAAAAACATCAAGCATGCAGAGGAGATCCCGAAACTGCTGGAGGCAGTCCAACTCCCTGAGAAAGTGGCAATCATGCACATTAAGGCTCACCAGAAAGTAAACTCAGAACTGGAAAGAGGAAATGAGCTGGCGGACAGAGAGGCAAAACAGGTAGCCAAAACAAAGGTAAAAACAGAAGGGGCTTTGGTCCCTGATAGACAAATTTCCCTAGAAGATAAGCCAGAATATACTAAAGAGGATCAGAAACTTATCATAGACTTAGAAGGGTCATACAACAAAGCGGGGTGGGCTCTCACCCCACAAGGGAAACTAATCGTTCCCTCCCATCTAACATGGTCTCTGGTAAGAGAAGAACACAGAAAGAGGCATTGGGGAGCAGAGACCTTCTATAAACACCTAATTAGAGAAATCGTAGCTAGAAACTTATACACCACTGTGAGACAAGTGACTCAGCAGTGTGAGCTATGCCTCCAGACTAATCCTAAGAACACCCCCAAACCAGAAATAGGCCAAATTGGGAGAGGCAACGGGCCTGGGCAACAATGGCAAATTGACTTCACAGAACTCCCAAGAAAAGGGGGGTATCGATACTTATTGGTATTAACTGATACCTTTTCAGGTTGGCCAGAGGCATTCCCTGCCAGGACAGCCAAAGCTCAGGAGGTAACCAGAATATTAATACAAGAGATAATACCACGCTTTGGGGTTCCGGCAACCATATCATCTGATAGAGGGCCACATTTCATCTCGAAAGTAGTACAACAAATTAGCCGCTATTTGGGAATAGATTGGCAGCTTCACACCCCATATAGCCCTCAGTCGAGTGGTCAAGTAGAAAAAATGAACCACCTAATCAAACAGCAAATTGTAAAATTGGGACAGGAAACTAACTTGGCCTGGCCTCAGTCTCTTCCCTTGGCTCTTTTGCGCATACGAACTAGGCCAAGAGCAAAGGAAGGACTGAGCCCTTTTGCCATAGTGTTATATGTTTTAAACTCGCGAATGATAAAACAAATGAGGCATTTGATATATGCTCAACAACTCCGACAACAAGTCGAAGTAGGCAAAAATCTTATAAAGAGCCTAGAAAGGAATGGAATAATATAAAGGGCACTAACATAAAGTAAATGAATTTACTTACTTTTAAGAAAAGGGGGGATTGATAGAGAGAACTAACACTTAAGGGCTAATAGCAGGAGGAAACATGCTTGACGCAAAACATATATCTATAACCTTGTAGCCATTGCATTGGTTAACCCATATCTATAATTATAACCTCGGCCATCGTGTAAGACGTTTAATCAGGAAATAGCAGAGGGGAGTTGCAGAGAAGAACAGAGCAGTCATGGCCGGCCTTGCTAAAGAAACTGGCTGGAACTGACCTTGCGGTTGTGGAGCCTGATAAAAGAGAGACTGAGCTTACGCAGGAATAAAGAGTCACTTGCGGTGATGAAGAAGAGAGGGTTTGCCTTCATCCTCTCGACCCTCAACGACCACCACCAGAAGAAACCGCACATGCTCGGTGGGGAGGAGATCACGGAAATGGCTCATTTGCATACGAAGCGGGATAGATAGTTAATATGTATAGGCGTATTGCGAAACCTTATGAATATGTAACACTGCTGCATAAATATGATACTAACTGCTGCGTTAGGTGCGCATGAATTTGGTGGGATGACCCCCCGTGCTGCCCAGCGCTGAATAAAACATACCTACTTTACAACCTTGCGGTTGTGGAGTCTGATTTCCGCACGTCAATATGAAAGAGTTCGAGCTGCTTCGGAAGTGGTTGGTACTGAAGCACAGCTCCTCTTGGCACCTCGACTGCCAGTGCTGGGCTGAATGTTCAAAGAAAGGGTCCCTGCCACACATCATGCTACTGATGCTACATGGAGTAAGTGGATTGTACTGATCACACAGTGAACTCGAATGAGAAACCCCAGTCACTCAGGAATTTATCTCTGTACTGATTCATGGATGGTGGCAAATGCCCTGTGGGCGTGGTTACAGCAGTGGAAGCAGAGCAACTGGCAGCGCAGAGGTAAACCCATCTGGGCTGCTGAACTGTGGCAAGACATTGCTGCCTGGATAGAGAATCTGGTTGTGAAATTACGTCACGTAAATGCCCATGTACCCAAGAGTCGGGCCACTGAGGAACATCAAAACAACCAGCAGATGGATCGGGCTGCTAAGACTGAAGTTGCTCAGGTGGATCTGGACTGGCAACATAAGGGTGCATTATTCATAGCTCAGTGGGCCCATGACGCCTCAGGCCATCAAGGAAGAAATGCCACATACAGATGGGCTCGTGACCGAGGGGTGGACTTGAACATGGAGAGTATTGCACGGGTTATCCATGAATGTGAAACGTGTGCTGCAATTAAGCAAGCCAAGTGGTTAAAGCCTCTCTGGTGTGAAGGAAATTGACTGAAATATAAATATGGGGACGCCTGGCAGATTGATCATATTACACTCACACAAACCCACCAAGGCAAGTGACGTGCTCACAATGGTGGAAGCAACCACCGTATGTTTGGAAACATACCCTGTGCCCCATGCCACTGCACAGAACACTATCCTGGGCCTTGAAAAGCAAGTCTTATGGTGACATGGCACCCCAGAAATAATTGAGTCAGACAATGGGACTCATTTCCGAAACAGCCTCATAGACACCTGGGCCAAAGAGCATGGCATTGAGTGGGGATATCACACCCCCTATCACGCACCGGCCTCAGGGAAGACAGAATGATACAATGGACTGTTAAAAACTACACTGAGAGCCATGAATGGTGACATCTTAAAACATTGGGGTATATATTTAACAAAAAGCTGCTTGGATTAGTCAGACCAGGGGATCTGCCCATTGAGCTGGCCCTGCCCAATCAAAATTTCCACGTACTGCAGAAGGGGATAAAGTCTCTATAGTGCACATGAAGAATATGTTAAGGAAGACAGTCTGGGTTAGTCCTGCCTCAGGCAAAGGCAAACCTATCCCCAGGATTGCTTTCGTTCAAGGACCTGGGTGCACTTGGTGGGTGATGCAGAAGGTTGGGGAAGTCCGATGTGTACCTCATGGGCATCTGATTTTGGGTGAGAATATCCAATGAATCAAACTGTATGATGTTGTGCTAAATAACCCTGTCACTTTATGTCATCATTACTATAACTGCTATCAATGGTACTACACTAAGAATCACCCAAACCAATGAGAGATGGACTTTGATGAAACTGAGTAAAGTGCAGCAGTGTCGTGATTTGTGAATATGGATTTTCATTGGTATTGGTATCCTTGTTGTTCTGATTTTCCTTGTAGTCTTACAGATCCTCTATTGAACCATCCGCAGCATGCAAAAGACAGAAGCAAGAGTGCTGGCTGCTTTGATTTTGCAATATTGGCACAAAACAAAGAAGGGGGAAATGTGGCAACGCTTTGGAATGCAAGGCAGATAGCAGCATTGCCCACGAGCCTGAGAAGCAGTATAAAAAGACATAGATAAAGAAGTAGAACTGGATCTTAGCCAGACCATAACAGGAGTTCAAAAGTACACAGCTCTGTGTGTGTGTGTGTGTGTGTGTATGCGAAAAGAGCATGATCAGAACACTGGTTGTGCGTGACTCGATTATAATGTCCTAGAATACCATGGTATTCTACATGACGTACATGACTACATTCTACATGATGTACCTGTACGACTAGGTTCCCTAGCTGGTCAGCAGTGTCTTGCCACAGTTCAGCAGTCCAGATGGGTTTACCTCTGTGCCGCCAGTTGCTCTGCTTCCACTGCTTTAACCACCCCCACAGAGCATTTGCCACCATCCCTGAGTCAGTATAGAGATAGAGTATTGGCCACTTTTCTCATTCAGCACCATCTAACGCCAGCTGGATGGCTTTTACCTCTGCAAATTGACTCGATTCACTTTCTCCTTCAGCAGCTTCTGCGACTCGTCGTGTAGGACTCCACACAGCAGCTTTCCACCTTCGATGCTTTCCTACAATACGACAAGACCCATCAGTGAACAGAGCATACTGTTTCTCATTATCTGAGAGTTCATTAAATGGTGGAGCTTCCTCAGCACGTGTCACCACTTCCTCTGGTGGCATCCCAAAGTCTTTGCCTTCGGGCCAATTTGTGATCACTTCTACGATTCCTGGATGGTTTGGGTTTCCTATTCGAGCTCGCTGTGTGATTAAGGCAACCCACTTACTCCAGGTAGCATCAGTGGCATGATGAGTAGAAGGAACTTTACCCTTGAACATCCAGCCCGGTACTGGTAATTGGTGCGCCAGGAGGAGCTGTGCCTCAGTACCAATTACCTCTGAAGCAGCTCTAACTCCTTCATATGCTGCCAAGATTTCTTTCTCAGTTGGAGTATAATTGGCCTTGGAGCCTTTATATCCTCAACTCCAGAATCCTAGGGGTCGACCTCGAGTTTCCCCTGGTGCATTCTGCTGCTAAAGGAATAGAGAAAAAGGCATTAGCAGTGTCAATTGTAGCATACCATTTGGTTGCCTTTGACTCCAGTTTATACTGAAGTTCTAGCATGTCTGGCACAGCAGCACTCAGTGGTGGTGTGACTTCATTCAGGCCACGATAGTCTACTGTCAGTCTCCAGTTCCCATCAGACTTTCGCACTGGCCATATAGGGCTGTTAAAGGGTGAGCGAGTCTTGCTGATCACTCCTTGGCTCTCTAGCCGTCAAATCAGGTTATGGATGGGAATCGGGGAGTCTCGGTTGGTGCGATACTGTCGTCGATGCACCGTGGCAGTAGCAATTGGCACCTGCTGATCTTTAACCCTCAGCAGTCCCACAACAGAAGGGTCATCTGAAAGACCGGGTAAGGTAGACAGCTGTGTAACATCCTCAGTCTCTACAGCTGCTATACCAAAAGGATGCATGGAGCATCTGGGCCAGTCACAATGGGGTGCTTCTCCCATTTATTCCCAGTTAGGCTCACTTTGGCCTCTAATACAGTCCGTTCTTGAGATCCGCCTGTCACTCCAGAAATAGTGAGAGTTTCTGCCCCTTTATGATTCGATGGCGATAGGGTACACTGTGCACCAGTGTCCACCAGGGCTTTATACTTTTGTGGCTCTAATGTGCCAGGCCATCGAATCCACACAGTCCAATAAAGTCGGTTGTCCCTTTCTTCCTCCTGGCTGGAGGCAGGGCACCTCTAACGTTGACCATAGTACCTACAATTGGCAGATGGTTCCTAACTGGACCGAAGGATCGTCCACCACAGGTTGGAGCAGCCTTCCTCCTGTAAGAATTCTTTCTTCCATCTGCTTTACCTTGCAACTCAAGCACCTGTGCCTGTAGGGCTGAGGTAGGTTCTCCATCCCACTTCCTCATGTCCTCTCCATAGTTGCAGAAGCAAAGACACAGGAAATCTCGGACCGGGTTCGATTTGTCTTGAGTTGGAGGGTGTTTTTTCTCTTGAGGAGGAGGGTGTTTTTTCTTAGCAGCTGCAACATGGTTCTGTGCAGGGGAAGAATGGGATTTTTCCTCCACCTTGGACAGTTTATCAAACAGTTTCTCAGTTTGCTCAACTATTTCCTTGGTCATTTGCTCATTTTTCTCAGTCATTTTCTCAGTGGCCACAGTCAGAGTTTCCATGGCTGCCAGAGAGAAGGGACGAGAGAGACTGTCTTCATACTGTCGTACCTTGTTAACCACTTCATGTACAGTTTGTGTGTCGGTATCAGCTCCTCCCCAGACCATTGTTGACAATGTGTGGGAATATGTTGATGGTGCACTTTGTACAAAATTTTTTAGCATGGATCGTTTGCATGGCATTTCATCAGGACCCACAATCACTTGCCCGTCACTATAAATCACCTCTCGCACAGCCAATTCTCTCAGGTACTTAATACCTTTTTCCATGTTGGTCCATTTACTTGGACGGCATTCGATATCATCCTTAAAGGGATACCTGCGCTTTATGGCTGACACCAGTCGCCTCCAGAGACTGAGAGTGCGTGTCTTTCTCCCAATCCCTTTATCGATATCTCCATCCCTGGCCAGGTTTCCCAACTGCCTAGCTTCTCTGCCATCTAAGTCTATGGTATCTGCCCCACTATCCCAGCATCGGAGCAACCAGGAGATGAGTGTTTCACCTTCATGACGACTAAAGTCCTTCCTCATATTTCTCAAATCCTTCATAGAGAAGGATTTAACAACTACCTCTACATCTGAGTCCTCCTGTGTTGAGGCTGCCCGAGAAGGACCCTCTCCAGGATCTGCTCTAGAAGGACTCTCTCCTTTATCTGTTTTAAAAGGTCTCTTTCCTGTGTCTGGTCTTGAAGGACTCTCTCCTGGGTCTATTCTAGACGGGCCCTCTCCTGGATATCCATCAGAACTCTCTCCCAAGCTGTCTGGCTTGAGCTGGTCCTTGTCGTAAGGGACAGGGGAACGAGCGGACTTCTTTTTCTGCCTCCTGGTTACCGGGGCAACTGGTACCGGTTTTGATGGAGTTTGAGTAGCAGCGGTACTCGCTGTCATGGCTGGAGTAGCTTGTGCTGGGACAGGCCTGTGTTGTTGCAGTGCGGGGGGGAGCTGACGGTGGTGCTGTTGCCACTGCAGGCAGCGGCAGAGGCACTTGTGCCGGGACAGGCGGCAGAGTGGCTTGTGCCGCTGCAGGGGGAGGCACGGCTTATGCCGGGATGGGCGGGGCCGTGGTTTGCGCCACTGCAGGTTGTGGAGCGGCTGCTGGGGTCTGAGTGGCAGCAGTGCACATTACCCTGTAGCTCTCCCTGCACCAATATTTCACAAGAAACCACCCCTGCAATGCATGCAGGAAAACCGTCACATCCTGGAAGGTTTCCATGCCCTGGCTCTCATGGTGTCATGTTGTTATAATCATCAAAGGGTAAAGTAAACTTTCCCAAGGTAGAACCGAAAATGTAATTAGTAACAGAATCCATCACACGATGCCCGAGATATGCAGACAGAGCTGTTACCCAACTAATCATGTTATACACCTGAATTGGGAACCACACCAAAACAGCACATTTAAACCTTTGCATAAAAACACAGAGAGTAAATAAACTTTGCAATGCATTTGGCAGGTTAAACAGAGTTGACTTAATAAAGTGCAAACAAAGCTCTTTAAAGGCACGATACAACATTTCATTTAAGAACGACATGATGTAAGGTGTCTGTTCTAATCTCTGAATAAGATGGAATTCAAACTATTCAGGCAATTTATCACAGCTCTGGTCGAGCCCTGCTCATGCCCCACGTTGGGCGCTAATCAATCTGTCATGGTTTAGGCCAAATCGTCTGCTGGGGACGTGGGGCACCCCAGATTGGACTGACAGATGCTCCCCTCTACCCCTCTTCAAAGAGAGAGGCAGAGGAGGGAAAAAGAGACTTAGGAGTTTAGAAGGAACTAAACTACTTTAATGAAATATTAATAATAAAAAAATAAAAGGAAATAACGAAATATATACAAAACCGTATCAAGTTCCAGGATGACAATGACGACACTGGCTGGTACTGGGGAAGTCCCAGGCTGGACTCAGTGACAGATGAAAACTGGATTCCAGATCTGCATTCAGGATCGGGACCAAAGGTAGACAAACAGACAGAGTCCTCCTCAGACACCGGCCATTGAAGAAAGAGAGAGAGACTGACCCTTTGATCCCTCAACTTTTATACTGAGCATGAGGCAGCAGCTGGGATGGAATACCCTGTGGGTCAGTTTTGGGTCACCTGTCCTGTCCGCTCCTCCCCACAGGTGGGACCCCACTGCGCTTTTCCGCTTCTGACCCTCCAGTGGGGCAAGTAACAAAGTTAGCTGGCCTTGGGTGTTATAGCAATAAGTATAAGCAAGAGCCTCTCTGCATCCCATGCCTGGGCATCAGCTATAAGTATAGGTCTTATCACTCTGAGAGAGCGAACATTGTCTGCACAATCTGCTGTTAATTCCAGTAGTTAGAAGAGGCCCAGCTAAGAAGCAAAGTTACTGAACAAAATTGGTCCTGTTTTACCTCAAACCAAGACAAGCGGTGATGTAGTAAGAAGTGACCTCAGCAGCTGGCACCTAGCAACTTCCTTGAGATCGACATGTTCAACCCACGGACTGTGGGCATGGGCTGCACCGCATACACCAGCCACGAGCTCTGAATACAGCATGCAACAGTCCAGCACCACACACCGGCTCACCTGCCCTGAGAGACTGTTATAACAGATGGAGCCCAAAGTCATGGATTAAATGAACTCAATGGACATTTTAGAGGGATGGCCCATAGATTAAGGGAATGATATCTGTATGTGTATATATATGTGTATATATATAAAAGACAGGGAAAAGTGGTGGTAATTAATTGGAAACTGTAAGATCTGGGCATGACATAGATGGTGTAGAATAAGGGGTGGATAATGTCCTGGTTCCAGTGGGGATAGGGTTAATTTTCCCAAGGATCTGGCAGGGGACACAGGTATTCCATACTATGTGATACCATGCCCAGTATACAGCCAGGGAGCTGGCCAAGGGAGGGTGCAGGAAGTTGCTGCTTGGAGCAGGCTGGGGGCTTCCAGGGTCCGGTCATTGAGCGGTGGTACATTAATCGTGTTTTGTACATTCCTCTATCAGTATTATTGTTGTTGTTTTCCTCTTTCCTTTGCTGTTCTTTTAAACTGCCTTTATCTCAACCCACGAGTTTTGCCTTTTTCTTCCGATTCTCCCCCCATTCCACAGCTCGGGGGGGGGGGGGGGGGGGGGGGGGAGCTATCGGCTTTGTGTTTTTTTTGTTGCTGGCTGGAGCGAGAAACCCCTTACAGAAGGTGTAAAGTGCCTTGACTCCCCTGCAGTCATTACTTGAAAATTATTTTAATAAACATCATTAAAACCTTTGAAAACAACATGCCACGCTCATGTACTAGTGTTGAAAGTATTTATGTACAAAACTCGATGGTTTCTCTGTAATTAACAGAAAAAAAGGGCAAGATTTAAATAGAATCACTCAAGGTGAGCAATGTCAGACAGTTTAAAGTTTCTGCTTTTCATAACTCATGCTGTTAGAAGTGCACTCAGCTCAGTAATAACTGAGAATTTTCTGCTTTTAAATAGCATATATTAATGTGGTTCACTGTGTTATTGTTACTGGTGTTTTTTTCTATAATTTCCTGTTGTGGTTTGGTCCAGACTGGCCACTGAAATGAATGACAGATGCTCTCTCCCACCTCTCTCTCCAAGGGGAGGAGAAAGAGACTTATGAGTTTAGAAGAAACTAAACTACTTCACTGACAATATTAATAAAATAATAAAAAGAAAATAATGAAATATATACAATATATACAAAACTGTATTGAGCTCCCAGGATGATGTTCACATCAGTGGCAGGCACTGGGAAAGTCCCAGGCTGGACTCAGCGATGGATGGGAGCTGAACTCAGGAACTAGATTCAGGAATGCATGGATTGGGATCGAAGGCAGACGAACAGACAGAGTCCTCGTGGCTGGTGTACCCGGTGTGGCCCATACCCACAGTTCGCAGGTTGAAGGTGTTGATCTCCAGGAAGTTGCTGGGCGCCAGCTGATGAGGTCAGTTCTTATTACCTCACCGCTGCACTTTACTCCATTTTATCAAAGTCCATCTGTCATTGGTTTGGGAGATTCCTACTGTAGTACCCTTGATAGCAGTTATAGTAATGATGACATGCAGTGACAGGGTTATTTAGCACATAACATCATAAAATTTGATTCATTGACTATTCTCACTCAAAATCAGATCCCCGTGAGGTACACATCGGACCTCCCCATACTCCCGCATCACCCACCAAGTGCACCCAGGTCCTTGTGCAAAAGCAATCCCACGGATGGGTTTGCCTTTGCCTGAGGCAGGGCTAACCCAGACTGTCTTCCCTAACATATTCTTCATGTGCACTACGGGGACTTTATCCCCTTCTACTGTACGTGGAAGTTTTGATTGGGCAGGGCCAGCTCGATTGGCAGATCCCCTGGTGTTGACTAGCCAGGTGGCCTTTGCTAAATGTGTATCCCAGTGTTTGAAAGTCCCACCACCCATCGCTCTCAGTGTAGTCTTTAACAGTCCGTTGTATCGTTCTATCTTCCCTGAGGCCGGTGCGTGATAGGGGATGTGATACACCCACTCAATGCCATGCTCTTTGGCCCAGGTGTCTATGAGGCTGTTTCAGAAATGAGTCCCGTTGTCTGACTCAATTCTCTCTGGGGTGCCATGTTGCCATAAGACTTGTTTTTCAAGGCCCAGGATAGTGTTCCGGGCGGTGGCATGGGGCACAGGGTATGTTTCCAGCCACCTGGTGGTTGCTTCCACCATTGTGAGCACATGGCGCTTGCCTTGGCGGGTTTGTGGGAGTGTAATATAATCAATCTGCCAGGCCTCCCCATATTTGTATTTTAGCCATCGTCCTCCATACCAAAGAGGCTTTAACCGCTTGGCTTGCTTAATTGCAGCACATGTTTCACATTCGTGCATGACCTGTGCAATAGTGTCCATGGTCAAGTCCACCCCTCGGTCTCGAGCCCATCTATATGTCGCATCTCTTCCCTGATGGCATGAGGCATCATGAGCCCACCGAGCTATGAATAATTCACCCTTATGTTGCCAGTCCAGATCCACCTGAGCCACTTGAATCTTAGCGGCCTGGTCTACCTGCTGGTTGTTTTGATGTTCCTCAGTGGCGCGACTCCTGGGTACGTGGGCATCTACATGACGTACCTTTATGACTAGGTTCCCTAGCCGGTCAGCAATGTCTTGCCACAGTTCAGCCGCCCAGATGGGTTTACCTCTGCGCTGCCAGTTGCTCTGTTTCCACTGCTGTAACCACCCCCACAGAGCATTTGCCACCATCCATGAATCAGTATAGAGGTAAAGTACTGGCCATTTCTCTCGTTCAGCAATGTCTAAAGCTAGCTGGATGGCTTTCACTTCTGCAAACTGGCTCGATTCGCCTTGTCCTTCAGTGGCTTCTGCAACTCGTCGTGTAGGACTCCACACAGCAGCCTTCCACTTCCGATGCTTTCCCACAATCCGGCAGGACCCATCAGTGAACAAGGCATGTTTCCTCTCATTTTCTGGTAGTTTATTATACGGTGGAGCCTCTTCCGCACGCATCACCTCCTCCTCTGGTGATATCCCAAAATCTTTGCCTTCCGGCCAGTCCATGATCACTTCCAGTATTCCTGGGCGATTGGGGTTTCCCATCAGAGTTCGCTGTGTGATCAGTGCAATCCACTTACTCCATGTGGCATCAGTCGCATGGTGTGTGGCAGGGACCCTTTCTTTGAACATCCAGCCCAGCACTGGCAGTCGAGGTGCCAAGAGGAGCTGTGCTTCAGTACCAACCACTTCTGAAGCAGCTCGAACCCCCTCGTATGCTGCCAATATCTTTTTTTCGGTTGGAGTATAGCGGGCTTCAGATCCTCTGTATCCCCAAATCCAAAACCCCAGGGGTCGACCTCGAGTCTCCCCTGGTGCTTTCTGCCAGAGGCTCCAGGTAGGGCCATTCTCCCTGGCTGCGGTATAGAGCACATTTTTAACATCTTGTCCCGCCCGGACTGGCCCCAGGGCTACTGCATGAACTATTTCCTGCTTAATTTGTTCAAAAGCTTGCAATTGCTCAGGGCCCCATTTAAAATCATTCTTTTTCCGGGTCACTTGATATAGAGGGCTCACAATCAGACTTTAATCTGGGATATGCATCCTCCAAAACCCCACAACACCTAAGAAAGCTTGTGTTTCCTTTTTACTAGTTGGTGGAGACATAGCTGCTATTTTGTTGATAACATCCATTGGGATCTGACGGCGTCCATCTTGCCATTTTATTCCTAAAAACTGGATCTCCTGTGCGGGTCCCTTGACCTTACTTCGTTTTATGGCAGAACCAGCTTTCAGAAGAATTTCAACTATTCTATTCCCTTTCTCAAAAACTTCTTCTGCTGTGTTGCCCCATACAATGATGTCGTCAATGTATTGCAGATGTTCCGGAGCTTCACCCTGTTCCAGTGTGGTCTGGATTAGTCCATGGCAAATGGTGGGGCTGTGTTTCCACCCCTGGGGCAGTCGATTCCAGGTGTACTGGACACCCCTCCATGTGAAAGCAAACTGTGGCCTGCACTCTGCTGCCAAAGGGATTGAGAAGAATGCATTGGCGATATCAACTGTTGCATACCACTTGGCTGCCTTTGACTCCAGTTCGTATTGAAGTTCTAGCATGTCTGGCATGGCAGCGCTCAGCGGTGGCGTGACTTCGTTCAGGCCACGATAGTCCACTGTTAGCCTCCACTCTCCATTAGATTTTCGCACTGGCCATATGGGACTATTAAAGGGTGAGCGGGTCTTGCTGATCACTCCTTGAGTCTCCAGTTGACGAATCAGCTTCTGGATGGGAATCAGAGAATCTCGGTTAGTGCGATATTGCCACCGATGCGCTGTCGTGGTAGCAATCGGCACCTGTTGTTCTTTGACCCTCAACAAACCTACCATAGAAGGGTCCTCCGAGGGACCAGGCAATGTAGACAGCTGTTTAATTTCCTCCGTCTCCAAGGCAGCTATGCCAAAAGCCCACCGGTATCCTTTTGGGTCCTTGAAGTACCCTCTCCTGAGATAGTCTATGCCAAGGATGCACGGAGCCTCTGGGCCAGTCACAATGGGATGCTTTTGCCACTCCTTTCCAGTTAGGCTCACCTCAGCTTCCAATACAGTCAACTCTTGGGATCCCCCTGTCACTCCAGAAATACAAATGGGTTCTGCCCCTCTATAACTTGATGGTATTAAGGTACATTGAGCTCCAGTGTCCACTAGAGCCCTATACTCCTGTGGCTCTGATGTGCCAGGCCATCGAATCCACATGTTCCAATAAACCCGGTTGTCCCTTTCCCCCACCTGGCTGGAGGCAGGGCCCCTCTAATCCTGATCATAGTATCCATTACTCACCTGTTGCACAAAAGACTTGGAAGTCCCTTCAAGAGGATCAGAGGTAAGATCAGGCCTTCTCCTCTGTTTGGGGAGCTGTCTGCTGGAAATGGGAGCAGCACTTTTCCTAGATGGATCCCCTGCCGCCGTCGCCGAGATCTGTGAGTCATGCAGGACCGGAACGACAGGACACACCGATGCGATGCACAGTCGAACATTTATTTCCGCTACAAGCCCGATTTTATAGACAGATCAGTTTAGTTTGCGCAACTAGCTAAATGTTAATTGGCTAATTCCCCCGGGCACGAGCTGTCCATGCGACCCGTCTTTGTCTTCCATTGGTTCCTTTTGATGTTGCCTTTATGTTGCAAACATCTTGGAATGTCCCGTTATCATTCCGTCCTTGATGGTTACTTCAACTCTTGGCTCCTTTTCCAGCTGCCAGCTGTCTCTTCTGGTGTCCTTCCCGGCCTCTGTACCTGAGATAAAGGTGCAGCCTAAAACTATCTAATGCCTTGCAATCTCATGAGGAGTAGAGGCTTACACATTCTGTTTAGACAATGAGGCAGTTATCATGTTTATACTGATACTCTGTAGCTTCTAAAGATCAAGGGCAAAGAGGGCTATAGTGTTCAGGCACAGCTGCTACTCTGAGCAATTTAAGGTGATGTCAGAGGCATTGCAGTTTCCTTGGCCTACAATGTTAAAAGTTTCATGTTCTATTAAAAGCTTGAAAGCTCGGTTAGTCAGGACCCGGCAATCCCCTTTTGTGATTGTTCTTCCTTGCAACTCGTGTACCCGTGCCCGTAGGGACGAGGTAGGTTGTCCATCCCACCTCCTCATGTCCTCTCCGTGATCGTGCAAGTAAAACCACAGGGTGCCTCGTGGTGTGTACCCTCTATACTCTCCCTCTTGAGTAGGAAAACGCCTGCTCCTAATAGCTGAGATGCTGGTCTGTACAGGTGGGAAGTAGGACATATTCTCTTCGAGTTGCTGGACTTTCTGCGACAGTTTCTCCACAGCTGAGACGAGGGGGGAAGAGAGACTTTCTTCATATTGCCGGAGTCGGCCAGCCACCTCATCCACCACTGGTCCCTCTTCACCTTTCCATTCCATCACTGCCAAGGAGTTGGCATACGATGATGGTGTGCTCCGTACAAACTTCCGCCATATGGGCCTTGTGCACTGGACTTCATCAGGGTCTGTGGGTAACTGCGCATTATCTGGGTCATAGTAAATCATCTCCCGCACGGCTAGTTCTCTTAGGTACTGGATACCTTTTTCCATGGTGGTCCACTTGCTTGGATGGCATACAACATCTTCACTGAAGGGGTACCTTTCCCTCACACCTGACAGGAGTCGCCTCCAGAGGCTGAGGGCTTGTGTCTTCTTCCCAATGGCCTTGTCAATGTCCCCTTCCCTAGACAGGGATCCCAGCTGCCTGGCTTTCCTGCCCTCTAATTCCAAGCTACTGGCCCTGTTATGCCAGCATCGGAGCAGCCAGGTGACAATGTGCTTGCCCGGAAGTCGGCTGAAATCCTTTCGCATATCTCTCAGCTCACTCAGGGATAGGGATCGGGTGATTATCTCTGGTTCCGTGTCTTCCTCCCGTTCTTTTGATGGCCCTGGTTCATCATCATCCCTAACTAAGCGAACTGATTTCTTGGTGTATTTCTTCTTCTGTATAGGAGCAACTGATACTAGCACAGGTTGGTTGTCTGGTTCAGCTGCAGTGTCTGCCACTGGGGTTTGAGTGGCCGCATTGCCCGTCACCAGGGTTTGAGTAGCCACATTGCCTGCCACCGGGGTTGGAGTAGCTGTATTTTCTGCCACTGGAGTTGGAACAGCTGCAGTGCCTACTGGTCTGGTTTCCTCCTCTTTCCCCTGAGGGTGCTGCATAATACCGAGCAGTGTCTGGTAGATACTGGCCAGGGCCCAGCACAGTGCAGTGAGTTGTGCCTCTCTGGAATAGCCACAGCATTTTCCTTTTAAAAATTCTACCACTTTATCAGGGTCCTGTAATTGTTCGGGGGTGAAGTCCCAAAACATTGGAGGCGAGAAGTTCTCTAGATACCTGCCCATATTCTCCCACATGCCATGCCACCCATGACTATCCAGCCTCGGGGCAGATCTCTGGGTGGTAGTCTTAAACAGTTGTTTAACCCTGAACAAGACCTGAAACACATTCAGGAGACATAGGAATAGGACCAGACTGGTTTGAGCATCCCAAGGATATACAAAATTCTCAAAAGCTGTCATACCTGGCCCGAAGGAGAAAAGGGAGGTGAAAGAGCTAGGGAAAGTATCCCCCCCTGTTTCCCCCATAGATCAGGTATGATTATTAATAAATTCTGAGAGACGGCGACCAAGGTATGGGCAGGACAGCAATACTGCATAAACACCCCAACACAGCGACCTGAGCAGTGATGCTATCATATCATAAGCTGATATCGCACAGGACAGCAAAATGATAATCCTGATCCCTCTCCCCGAGGTAACAAACAGCATCACGGGGAGTACATAGAACACGTAAGAATTTACATAACACAGCCACGCAAACAAACGAAGGAACATTGTAACCGGCGACTATCTAACTAATATGAGAAATATATATAACAAACTCGTGTTAACAAGCTTTGCTCGGATCTGTCATTATCTCAACCCTCTGTGCCCCACGTTGGGCGCCAAAAAGGACTGTCGTGGTTTGGCCTCAGCCAGCAACAAAGAACCACGCGGCCGCTCGCTCCACCCCCACAGCCGTGGGGGGAAAATGCAAAGAAAAAAACCCAAAACTCGTGGGTTGAGATAAAGGCAGTTTAACAGAACAGCAAAGGGAAGAGAAAACAGTAACAATAACACCGATAAAGGAATATTCAATCGCGATTAGGGCACCGCCGCTCACCGACCGGACCCAGACCTCCGCAGCCCACGCTGAGCCGGGACTTCCTGCCCCCTCCCCCCGGCCAGCTCCCCCCTACAGCCCGGGCATGGCTCACATGGCATGGAATACCTGTGTCCCCTCCCATCCTTGGGGAAATTAACCCCATCCCTGCCGGAACCAGGACACAGGACAACACAAGGTCTTGAAAGAGAAGCTGGGATAACAAATAATAATAGTAATTATAGTTGTAGCCCAAGAATTTTGAATATATGCGGCTTAAGCAATAGTTTGATTTATGTGTCTGTGAGATTTAACAGGAAATAAATTTGGAACAATCTGGCATAATTCTCTATTTTAGTCATTATATTTGTGTGTGTATGTATGTTGTGTGGAAAGACACAGAGACCAAGAGAAGGATGAAAATATTCCTTAGCTTAAATACTGCTTTCAGATGCACTCAAATAACTTCTAGGCTTCAGTTATTTTATCTGACTGCCAGGCTGACATTTGTAAACACTTTAAGGTTTGCTTTGCTCTTCCTAATTAATGAAGGTTTCTGAATGAACATTAATAAATGTATCTGCTGATTTAAAAATCTACCAGTGGGAAAAAAAGAATCTAATTTCTTAAGTACATCTAAATGAACACAAATCACTTAAGATTAGGCCATCAAATGCCATATAAAATGCTTGTATACTTTATACCCATGGAACTTATGAACATGATTGATTGTTAGTATGATACGAGTTATGTTTTCTAAAACCAACCCTTAGCATGATAAGAGTGTTCAATTTTGCAAAACAAATTGCTAACATCAACCATGCCAAATGTAAAAGTGTTTTCAGGTGTTGGAATTTCAGACAAATTAATCCCCATTATGAGTAGACACCCATCATTGTTCAACCTTAAAAAACCCTCATCAGATTATGAAAGTCCCCCCACCATGAGCTTTGTTTAGGTGCCATTAACTTGTATCTAATTTGTCTGGTGAGAGTTGTGATTTCCCTAGACTTCCTTCCATTTGACCGGACAGTCAGTAAGATTTAATATTCTTCAGTTATTAGCTATAGAACAGAACAGAACAGAATAGAATAGAATAGAATAGAATAGAATAGAATAGAATAGAATAGTTCAGTTGGAAGGGACCTACAACGATCATCTGGTCCAACTGCCTGACCACTTCAGGACTCACCAAAAGTTAAAGCATATTATAAAGGGTGTTGGCCAAATGCCTCTTAAACATTGACATCTCTCTAGGAAGGCTGTTCCAGTGTCTGACCACCCTCTCAGTAAAGAAGTGTCAAGTCTGAACCTCCCCTGATGCAGCTTTGAACCATTCCCACATGTCCTGCCACTGGATACCAGGGAGATCAGCACCTCTGTCTGCACTTCCATTCCTCAGGAAGCTGTAGAGAGCAATGAGGTCACCCCTCAGCCTCCTTTTCTCCAAACTAGACAAACCCAGAGTCCTCAGCCACTCCTCATAGGACATGCCTTCCAGCCCTTTCACCAGATTTGTTGCCCTCCTCTGGATGCATTCAAATATTTTAACATCCTTTTTAAATTGTGAGGCCCAGAAATGCACGCAGTACTCAAGGTGAGGTTGCACCAATGCTAAATACAGTGGGATAATCACCTCTTTTGACCAGCTGGTTATACTGTGTTTGATGCACCTCAGAATGCAGTTTGCCCTCTTGGCTGCCAGGGCACACTGGTGACTCAATGAGCCTGCTGTCAACCAGCACACCCAGATTCCTTTCTGCAGGGCTGCTCTCCAGCCACTCCTCTCCCAGTCTACACTTGGGCCTGGCATTACACCGCCCCCAGGTGCAGAATCCAGCATTTGTTCTATTAAATTTCATGCCATTGATGATTGTCCAATGCTCCAATCTATCTAGATCCCTCTGCAAGGCTTCTCGGCCCTCAAGAGAGTCACCAGCACCTCCCAGCTTGGTATCATCAGCAAACTTGCTAATGGTGCATTCAACTCCTGCATCCAGATCGTTGATTAAAATATTGAACAGAACTGGCCCTAGAATCGAGCCCTGAGGAACACTGCTGGTGACTGGTCGCCAGCCAGATGTAGTCCCATTCACTACAACCCTCTGAGCCCTGCCCTTCAGCCAGTTCTGCACCCAGTGCACTATGAACCTGCTCATTCCACAGTTGGACAACTTGTCCAGAGGGATGCTGTGAGGGACAGTATCAAAAGCCTTCCTAAAATCCAGAAAAACTACATCCACCGCCTTCCCTTCATCATAAGGTAGGTGACCTTATTGTAGAAGGATATCAAATTAGTTAGACAGGACTTTCCCTTTGTGAACCCATATTGACTGTGCCTGGTGATTGCATTGTCCTTTAAATGTCTTTCAGTAGCACCCAGTATGATCTTCTCCATAATTTTCCCAAGTACTGAGGTTAGACTAACAGGTCTCTAGTTTCTTGGGTCTTCCCTTCCTCCCTTCTTATAAATTGGAATAACATTGGCTAGCTTCCAGTCAGCAGGGACCTCCCCAGACTCCCCAAACTTTTGGTAGATGATCGAGAGGGGTCCTGCTGTAACATTCACTAGCTCCTTCAGCACTCTGGGATGAATCCCACCAGGCCCCATGGACTTGTGATCATTCAGCTGATACAGCTGGTCCCTTACAATTTCAGTGTCCACAAATGGAAAGTCACTGTTCCTGCTGTTGTGGTCTTCCAACTCAGAGGACTGGGCAGCCCAAAGTCTGTCTTTAAAGTGTGAGGAAAAAAAAGCATTGACTGCCTCTGCTTTTTCTTCATCCCTATTTGTCAGGTGACCATCTTCAACAAATATTGGTCCAATGTTTTCCTTGGATCTCCTCTTGCTATTAACATACTAAAAAAGCCTTTCTTGTGTTCTGACACAACACTGGCCAGTTTCAACTGTAGTTGAGCTTTGGCCTTTCATGTCTTCTCCCTCCGTATAAGAACCACAGTTTTGTAGTTCTCCTGCAAAGCCTGACCTTGTTTCCAGAGATCATACAATTTCTTTTTCCTCTTGAGTTCCAAGAGGAGCTCCCTGTTCAGCCAAGCTGGTCTTCTGCCCTGCTTGCTTGACTTACGACACAATAGGATTGCCTGTGCCTGTGCTTTTAAAAGGTGATTCTTATACACTGACCAGCACTCAATGGACTCCTAAGCCCTCAAAAGCAGATTCCCAGGGGACACTGCTAAGTAGCTCCCTGAGTAGCTTAAAGTTTGCTCTCTTGAAATCCAGGGGAGAGACTTTGCTTACCTTTTTTCTCATTACACTGAAAATTTTAAACGTAACCATTTCGTAATCACTGTGGCCAAGACAGCCACCTACCATCACATAGAATCATAGAATCATTATGGCTGGAAAAGATCTTTAAGATCATCAAGTCCAACCGTTATCTAACTCTTCCAGGCCCACTTCTAAACCATGTCCCTGAGCACCATATCTAGATGGCTTTTAAACACATCCAAGGATGGTGATTCAACCACATCCCTGGGCAGCCTGTTCCAGTCTTTGATAACCCTTTCAGTGTAGAAGTTTTTCCTAATGTCTAACTTAAACCTCCCCTGGCACAACTTGACGACATTTCCTCTTGTCCTATTGGTTGTAACTTGTGAGAAGAGACCAATGCCCACCTCTCAACAACCTTCTTTCAGGTAGTTGTAGAGAGTGATAAGGTCTCCCCTGAGCCTCCTTTTCTCCAGACTAAACAACCCCAAGTCCCTCAGCTGCTCCTCATAAGACATTCTCAAGACCCTTCACCTGCTTCGTTGCCCTTCTCTGGACCCTCTTCAGCACCTCAATGTCCTTCTTATACTGTGGCGCCCAAAACTGAACACAGTACTCAAGGTGTGGCCTCACCAGTGTCAAGTACAGTGGGACAATCCCATGAGTTCTTCTCTATTCACAAACGAGTCTAAGAGGGCATCTTTCCTGGTTGGCTCACTTGTACTTGTGACAAGAAGTTATCATCTTCCACAGACTTCAGGAATTTCCAAGACTTGCTCATCACAGCAGTATGATATTCCCAGTTGACGTCTCCATAAGGACAAGGGCTACCAATCCAAAGATTTCTTCTAATTGCCTACAGAATAACTCATCAGTGCTATCATCCTGGCTAGACGATCAATAGTAGACACCCACTACGACATCTGCTTTGTTTTCCATCCCCCTAATCCTTACTCAGAGGCTCTCAACCACACCATCCTTAACTGTAAGGGCTGTACAATCAAACCTCTCCCTTACATACAGAGTTCAACTCCTTTGCCTTGCCTGCCCTTCCTATCCTTCCTGAACATCATATAGCTAATTTGCTAATTTTACAGGAACTGAAATCTGACTGTAACTTTAATGATAACAGAATCACAGAAGAGCCGAGGTTGGAAGGCACCTATTGAGATCATCTAGTCCAACCCCTTGCTCAAAGCAGGGTCAACTGAAGCAGGTTGCTCAGGACCCTGTCCAGTTGGATTTTAAATATTTCCAAGGACAGAGACTCCACAGCCTCTGTGGACAACCTGTTCCAGTGATTGATCAAAAATTTAAAAGTATTAAAAAGTATTTTCTTTTGTTTAAATGGATTTTCCTCTATTTCAATTTGTGCCCATTGCCTCTGGTCCTGTTACTGGGCATCACTGACAAGAGCCTGGCTCTGCCCTCTTTGCACCCTCCCTTCAGGTATTTATAGACATTAATAAGATCTTCCCTGAGCCTTCTCTTCTCTCGCTAAATAGTCCCAGCTCTCTCAGCCTTTTCTCATATGTGAGGTGCTCCATTCCTTTCATCATCCTTGTGGCACTTTGTTGGACTCTCTCCAGTATGTCCATGTCTTGCTTGTACTGGGGAGCCCAGAAATGGACACAGTACTCCAGGTGTGGCCTCACCAGTGCTGAGCAGAGGGGAAGGATCACCTCCTGAAGAACTACATTCCTGAAGGCCAGTCTTACCAGTAAAGACTGAGGCAAAGGCGGCATTGAGTACCTCAGCCTTTTCCATGTCCTGTGTCACCAGGTCCCCTGCCCCATTCAGCAGCAGACCCACATTTTCCCTAGTCTTCCTTTTGCTGCTGATAAATCCACAGAAATCCTTCTTGTTGCCCTTCACATCCCTCACCAGATTCAACTCCAGGTGGGCTTTGGCTTTCCTAACCCCATACCTGCATCCTTGGTTAGTGTCTCTATTCCTCCTGAGTTACCTGTCCCTGCTTCCATCTCTTGTATACTTCATTTTTAGATCGAAGTTTAGTCAGGAGCTCCTTGTTCATTAGTTCTTCAGACTTCTTAGCTTAATGTTTTTGATGCTTTTTAAATTTAAAGATTAGGAGATTAAATAAACTTTTAAGTTTGTGCAATATTTTGGTCTTTGTAAATTCACCAATTACCAGTAAAATACATCCCTAAATAAATAAATAAAAATCATGTTTCTTTTATGATATAGTACTAAATAAAAGGGCAAGAAATAGAACAGTAGGTCAAGAATTATGTCACTCTCAACAGAACTGATTTTAAGTGCTAGCCAGGACATTGTGGCAGTAAAAATGAGGATCAAGGGAAAATAATACACAGATGTTTCTATTTAAACCAGTATTTACTGATGGAACTCTATTTTTGGATATGGTTTTAAGTATCAATTTACATTTTAAAATGCGGGCCTTAAGAACAGGATGTGATGTCAAACTGATGCTATTACTTTAAAACTGCTATTCTCTGACTGTCTGAAGAACAACCACCTATTTAAGAGAAGCCTACATTTTACAAAAGGAAGCTCATTATTTAGCAGTTAAATAATATGAGACCCAGCTAAGCTCTCTACTTCCACAAGCACAGAAATGCTTGTATATAATCAAGGCAAAATCTGTTGTTGCATAAGGTTATTCCTCATTCTCATCATCTGCATTCAAGTTCCTTCACCAAATCTCATTCTAGTCAGTTTTCATCCCCAAGATGAGCAGGAATTAGGAAGCATTATTTCCTTAAAGAGTTTTTATTACAAAGGTAGGAAAAAGAACGTTTCCCAAACCCTGTCTTGATTTTGTTTGTTTAATAGTGCTTAACACTTGCAGCTCCCATTGACTTCACTGATATTTGTGAGTACTTAAATCCAGGCTAGATTTATTTAGTTTCTTTTTTTGCTTGTTTTAAATGGATTTAGGCACACTTCAGACACCCAGATTTGAAACCACTGACTGGTGGAAAAAACAAAAGCTGAGCATGAGGCAGACATGCTCATTGTTTCCCATTAAGAATTTTTAAAAACCTGCACAACATTTACCCTAGGCTATTACTGGACAGCTAGTTTTCCTCTGCTGAAAAGGAAGAATTTTCTTATTACTTCAGTGGAAAATCAAGGATCAAAAGTAATACACAGTCATCAAACAGTGATGGAAAGCTAGTTTGGTATGGGAAATTTGTTCATCTGAAAGAAGCAAAAGAAGATAGGTAGCTTAACTGCCTGTCAAGTGTTTTCAAATTAGTTAAATTCTCCTCTTCTTTGTTTATTGTACTGCTGCACTGTAGTTCTTAAGGATTAGAATGCCCTTCTTTATATACATCATTCTTGTTTTCTATGTGAAGTTTATGAAGTATGAAAATATATTTTTAGTGTTTTAACTTTGGTTTTAGCTTGAAAAACTTAATGAGCATTACAACAGTCTGTGTTCAGAAGATAATTATCCTATTGTTCCCTTAGAGCTCATTAAAATGGCAATGCATTGTTTCTTTAAAGGGACAAGGCTGCTAACTCTAGTGCTAATAATATGATGATTTGTCTCTCTTTTTTTTCCTCTTCTTTCAAAGGTTTGGAGTTCACAGGGAAAAGGGTAGCTTTGGTCACCATTAAATCAATGTTACCTCATATCCTTTCATAAGTATGAAATTAATTCTGAGTGATACTGATAATAGCAACTGTATCCTGGCCTTGGTCAAACCTAATTACTATTTTCATGCAGTGTTGCACTCCATTATTGTTTCCAGGTAATATGGTCTCTTTTTCACTCAGCAGCCTTTGCAGGCAGCTCCTTGTTAATGAATAAGAAAAGTTATCATCAATGCACTGGAGGAACCTCCTGGACTGTACATGCCTAGCTGTGTAGCCTTCCCAGCAGATCTCAGGGTAGTTGAAGTCCCCCATGAGAACCAAGGCCTGCGATTGTGAGGCGATTCTCACCCCATATATAACTATAGTTAGTGAGTGTGCATATACTGTTGCAAATGTACAAAATTAAACAAGGCTATGTATTTATCTCTTGTTATATATTTTCTATTCTTGTAATAGAAAGTTATTCTTGTGACATAGACTGTGATATACTTCAAAAGTATACTATGTATTGCTGGAGCTCTTACAAAATTACTGTCTTGTAGACAGGAATAAACTATTATTACTGCCTCTGTTGCCTCTTCTCTGCAGAAGAAAGCTTTCTTAAATTTTTTTCAGCTTCAGATATATGAAAATGATAAAAAATATTAAGTACTTTCACAACAATGATAATCTTAAACTGATTTAAAGGCATATTATTTCTGAAAACTTGTTATTTTGTGAAATTAATAGTTTTGAGTCTAAAAAACAGATATTATGTCTTCAGTGTAATTTACCACTTTAGATCTTACTGAGAAATATGGTCAGTTTGTTGATATTGTATTCTACCAGGTATTTCAAAATTCAAGAAAGATGTTTTGTGATGGAAGTAAGCAAACCAAATTTTTATCATGATGGAGACATTCTAATAAATTGCCATCTAAAATTTTGTGTTACTCTGATGTTGGGAAATTGTACGTTTCTATTCCTGACTTCACTTTTGGAGCATAAGAGATTGTTAGAGAGGGAGGATTTATGAGTGGAAAAGGAAGGTGTGATTGGTGAGAATGTCAGGTATCTTAAAAGAAGGGTGTTTGTGTTTTAACAGGATGTTTCTTTACTTAAATTAAAAAGAAAGAAAAAGCAAAATATTAAGTAAAGCAACATTAAAAGAACATTGCCTTAAGCATTTGTGGTGGGTTGACCCCTGCCAGCAGCCAAGCACCCACATAGCTGCTCACTTCTCCCCGCCCAGCATGATGGGGGAGAAAATAGGAAGGGCAAAAGCAAGAAAAACTTGTGGGTCAAATTAAAGACAGTTTCATAAGTGAAGGAAAGAGAAAAAAAAAGGGATTGCAAAGGCAATCACTCACCACCTCCCACAAGCAGACTGATGCCCAGCCAGTCTTCAAGCAACAGCGACCTTGAAAGCCAACCCCCTTCTTCCTCTACCTCAGTTATTTATTGCTGAGCATGAGGTTATGTGGTATGGAATATCCCTTTGGCCAATTTGGGCCAGCTGTCCTGGTTGCATCCCCTCCCAGTCTCTTGCCCACCCCTAGCTTCTCACTGGAGGGGCAGAGTGAGAAACAGCCTTGATGCTGTGCAAGCACTGTTCAGCAGTAGTCAAAACACTGGTGTGTTATCAACAGTTTTAGCCACAAATACAAAGCATGGCACCATATCAGCTGCTATGAAGAAAGTTAACTCTATCCCAGCCAGACCCAGTACAGCATTCTTTTCCGATTTTAATATATTTTTTTAATAGAAAAATATATTTAAACTAAGGTTGCTGTTCTAGGCAAGGAAATATTGCTCTTTACAAATACAGCATTTCTGTGTTGCATTAATGGTGTCCACGGATCAATCAGTAGCTAAATTTTTTTTGGGCCTGTTCATAGTAGACCTTAATCTACAGGAAGTACTGTTTAATACTTCCATAGTATTTACAAACTTTGCATGTCAAAACTTCAGGCTGCTGTGCTTTTGACAGTTGTATCTCATATAGCATATTGTTGGAAGCAAAAGCTTTCATGTTCATTTGAAGGAAAAAGCCTGTAAAATGTTCAGATCATAGAATCACAGAATGGTTTAGGTTGGAAGGGACCTTAAAGATCATCTAGTTCCAACCCCCCTGCCATGGGCAGGGACACCTCCCACTAGACCAGGTTGCTCAAAGCCCCATCCAGCTTGGTCTTGAACACCTCCAGGGATGGGGCATCCATAGCTTCTCTGGGCAACCTGTTC
Source organism: Pluvialis apricaria (assembly GCA_017639485.1). Taxonomy (NCBI): domain Eukaryota; kingdom Metazoa; phylum Chordata; class Aves; order Charadriiformes; family Charadriidae; genus Pluvialis; species Pluvialis apricaria. Next base: position 31,099,907 of record CM030043.1, on the reverse strand, counting down.
CAGTGCCTCACCATCTTCGTGGCCCTCCTCTGGATCCTCTCCAACAGGTCCATGTACTTCTTATGTTGGGGGCCTTGTTGAACCTCATGAGGTTTGCACGGGCCCACCTCTCCAGCCTGTCCAGGTCCCTCTGGATGGCATCCCTCCCCTCCAGTGTGTCGACCACGCCACACAGTTTGGTGTCATCGGCAAACTTGCTGAGGGTGCACTCAATCCCAACATCCATGTCGCCAACAAAGATGTTAAACAACACCAGTGCCAGTACTGACCCCTGAGGAACGCCACTCATCACTGGTCTCCACTTCAACATCGCACTGTTGACTGCAACTCTTTGAGTGTGACCATCCAGCCAGTTCCTTATCCACCGAGTGGTCCATCCATCAAATCTGTGTCTCTCCAATTTAGAGACAAGGATGTCGTGTGGGACAGTGTCAAACACTGCACAAGTCCAGGTAGATGATGTCTGTTGCTCTCCCTTATCCACCAACACTGTAACCCTGTCATAGAAGGCCACCAAATTTGTCAGGCATCACCTTATTTGCCATGTGCCTTAGCAGAGTTTCCAGGAGGATCTGCTCCGTGATCTTGCTGGGCACAGAGGTGAGATTCCTGTGATCCCTGAGTGAGATCCCTGAGTCTTTCTTTTTTCCCTTTTTAAAAATGGGGGTTATGTTTCCCCTTTTCCAGTCAGCGGGAACTTCACCAGATTGCCATGACTTCTCAAATATAACGGAAAGCGGCTTAGCAACCTCATCCGCGAGTTCCCTCAGGACCCACGGATGAATCTCATCAGGTCCCATGGACTTGTGTACCTTCAGGTTCCTTAGATGGTCTCGTACTTGATCTTCACCTACAGTGGGTGGTTCTTCATTCTCCCAGTCCCTGCCTTTGCCTTCTGCAACTTGGGCGGTGTGGTTAGAGCACTTGCCGGTGAAGACCGAGGCAAAAAAGTCATCGAGTACTTCAGCCTTTTCCATATCCCGGGTGATCAGGTCTCCTCTTTCCTTCCAGAGAGGGCCCATATGTTCCCTAGTCTTCCTTTTATCGCTGACATACTTATAGAAGTTTTTCTTGTTGCCCTTGATGTCCCTGGCCAGATTTAACTCTATCAGGGCTTTAGCTTTCCTAATGTGGTCTCCGGCTGCCTCGACAATTTCTCTGTTCCTTCCAGGCTACCTGCCCTTGCTTCCACCCTCTGTAGGCTTCCTTTTTGCTTCTGAGTGTGTCCAGGAGCTCCTTCTTTCGTCCGTGCAGGCCTCCTGGCTTTTTTGCCTGACTTCCTCTTCATTGGAATGCATCGCTCCTGAGCTTGGAGAAGGTGATCCTTGAATACTAACCTGCTTCTTTGGGCCCCTCTCCCCTCCAATGCTTTATCCCACAGTACCCTACCAAGCAGATCCCTGAAGAGTCCAAAGTCTGCTCTCCTGAAGTCCAGGGCAGTGAGCTTCCTGTGCGCCCTCCTCGCTGCCCTAAGGATCTTGAACTCAACTATTTCATGATCCCTGCAGCCAAGGCTGCCCTTGAGCGTGACATTCCCCACCAGCCCCTCCTTCTTGGTGAGAACAAGGTCCAGCACAGCACCCTCCTCGTTGGCTCCTCTACCACTTGGAGAAGGAATTTGTCATCGACTCACTCCAAGAACTTCCTGGATTGCTTGTGCCCCACTGTGTTGTCCCTCCAACAGATATCGGGGTGGTTGAAGTCCCCCATGAGGACCAGGGCCTGTGAACGCGATGCCACTCCTATCTGTCTATAGAAGGCCTCATCCGTTCTGCCATCCTGGTCAGGTGGCCTGCAGCAGACCCCCACTTGTCGTGGTTTGGCCTCAGCCGGCAACAAAGAACCACGCGGCCGCTCGCTCAACCCCCACAGCCGTGGGGGGAAATGGGAAGAAAAAGGCAGTTTAACAGAACAGCAAAGGGAAGAGAAAAACAGTAACAATAACACCAATAAAGGAATATACAAACGCGATTACGGTACCGTCGCTCACCGACTGGACCCGGACCGCTCGCCGCAGCCTGCTCGGAGCGGCGACTTCCTGCCCCCTCCCCCAGCCAGCTCCACTCTATAGCCTCGACTTCCTGCCCCCTCCCCCAGCCAGCTCCCCTCTATAGTCTCCCCCAGCCAGCTCCCCTCTATAGTCTCGGCATGGCTCACATGGCATGGAATACCTGTGTCCCCTCCCCATCCTTGGGGAAATTAACCCCATCCCTGCTGGAACCAGGACACCACTGTAACATCACCTGTCCCTGCCCTCCCTTTAATCCTGACCCATAAGCTCTCAGTCAGCTCCTCATCCATCCCCAAGTAGAGCTCCATGCACTCCAGCTGGTCTTTGACATAGAGGGCAACACCCCCTCCTCATCTCCCCTTCCCGTCCTTCCTAAAGAGCCTGTATCCTTCCATTCCAACACTCAAGTCATAGAAGCCATCCCACCATGTCTCCATGATGCCAATGAGATCATAGCCCTGCAGGCGTGCGCATGTCTAACTCCTCTTGTTTGTTCCCCATGCTACATACGTTTTCATAGAGGCACTTAAGCTGACTTACTGGCTGGAGTGGCTGCAAGCCCTTTGTGCTGCTCTCCAGGTGGCCTTCCTTTGAGGTGTTTTACCCGTGTTTCCCTGTTGGTTCCTATTATCTCAGGAGCCCCTGGCTCGTCTCCATAAGACTTCGAGTGTGCTGCAGTGTACCCAGCACATCTCAGAGCAACAGGCTGAGGGCCCTTGCTAGCGCCCCATCCCTCAAACCTTGGCGTGTCATCCCACAGCTTGTCATGGGCAAGCCTGATAATACCCCCTGCCCCCATCAAGTCTAGTTTAAAGCTCAGTCAATGAGCCCCACTAGCTCATGAGAAAAGACCCTCTTCCCCCTTTGAGAAAGATGGACCCCATCCGATGCCAGCAAGCCTGGTACCATGTAGGCCATCCCATTCTCAAAAAATCCAAAATTGTGTCGGTGACGTCAGCCACAGAGCCATGTATTAACAGACTGAGTGTGTCTGTTTCTTCCAATGTCACTGCCCATAACTGGAAGGAGATAAGAAAAGATAACCTGCGCCCGAGATTCCCTTACTAACCATCCCAAGGCCCTGAAGTCTCTTTTAGTCACCCTTGGGCTACGTGTTGTGACTTCATCACCACCCATATAGAAGAGCAGCAGTGCATAATAGTCCGAGGGCCGTACCAGGCTAGGAAATTTCCTAGTGATGTCCCTAACCCGGGCCCCATGGAGGCAGCATACTTCCCTAAGAGGAGGGTCTACCCAGCATATTGGACCCTCTGTTCCCCTCAGAAGGGAGTTGCCTACAACTATAACCCATCTTTTCTTCCTCGTGGAGGTGGTTGTTATACAGGGGGTAGGCCTTTCTGGTCTTGGCAACTCCTCTGGTGTAGTCAGAGCATCATCCACATCATCCACTGGCTGGCCTACCTCATCCAGAGCCTCATACCTATTGTACAGAGGCACCTGGGTAGGTGAGGTGAGCAAGGAGGGGGCTTGCTTGGTGCCCCTAGCACAGACTTGCCTCCATTCACAGCTCTCCATTTGGCCACCGCCTTCCGCCTGGCAGGGGAAGGATATGGGATCACCTTGATCTTGTTTGTTTTCTGGTGTCTGTCCCTGTTTCTCTCTCAGGGAGGTCAGAGCATGATTCCACCAGTCTATTTCTTTCTCGCACTCCTTGATGCTCCATAGCCTTTCTATTTCCTCTCTTAGCTCTGCCACCAGGCTGAGCAGATCATCCACCTTGTCACACCTCACACAGCTGCTTTCCCTACTACTGTCCATTAGCAGTGTAAGGTTATGGAACTCCCTGCCGCCTGAGACCTGGGTGGCTCCATGTTTCCATGGGAGCTCTGTCTGTGTGGCTACACCTATTCTGGCAAGTGCAGAAGACATAGCTTTCTGCCAGGTGGAGACCGTGGCTAAGCTCCCTCTCACCATCTGAGCTCACCTCTTGAGCTTTGCGTGCCCCTCTTGGTCACTCCCGCTCCCTAGGGCTGCCTTTTAGGGGAGTGGGGGTGGCTGCTGTTTTTGCTGGCCCCGCCACCACCTCGTCAGCCACCCTCATGCGAGCTGCTGGCTCCCTGTGGGTCCCTGTGCTGCCCTAGCGTTTCCCTGGCTCAGAAAAGCTTGGGAAAAGCCCCTTTTCACCACGATCACCTGGCTCCGCAGTGGACATGCCTGCACTGGAGCTGTTCATCTCAGCGAGATGTCTGGGCTAACCTGAGGCCTTTGAGTCACACTAGCTGGATTTGTTTGTTGTCCTGGTTTGAGGTAAAACAGAACCAGTTTTCTGTTCAGTAATTTTACTTTTCAGTTAAGCCTCTTCTAACTCTCTGAAATTAACGGCATATTTTTTCAGACCGTATCTGCTTCTAGCAGATAAGGTCTGATGTTTACAGTGAATACCAAGGAATGGTATGCAGAGAGGCTCTTGCTTATACTTATTGCTATAACAACCAAGGCCAGCTAACTTTGTTCTGTGCCCTGTTGGAGGGTCGGAAGCAGAAAAGCTTAGCGGGGTCGCATCTGCCGGGAGAAGAAGACAAGACGGGTGACCCAAAACTGACCAACGGGGTATTCCATCCCATCTGCATCACGCTCAGTATAAAAGCTGAGAGTCAGCCCTCTTTCTTCAATGGCCGGTGTCCAAGGAGGACTCTCTCTGTTTGTCTGCCTTCGATCCCGATCCACGCATTCCTGAATTAGAGAGAAGTAGAGCTGAATTAACTTGATTTTCAAAAAGTCTTTTAAAAAACTCTTCTATAAATCACAGATGTGAAAGTTGATAATGTTTGATTGACCACTATTGGCTGTTCATTGGTTCTGATGTCTTTGGTCTACAAATGTATCATTTTCCATTTCAATGTATAGGCTTAAAACTTTATAGAAACATATGGATACACAAGGCTTGTCAATCAACAGTATCTTATCAAAAAGAAAAAATGAAATTAAGGGGAACAGAATATTTGTTTAAAGCAGACATTTGAACCTCAGGAAGTTCAAAGCTAAGACTGCAAGTAAAAGAAACAGGACTGTCGGAGTGGGATTGGAACTGGAGTAACGACGCGATCTCAATGTGAGTATGATCGTCCTCGTTTATTGCATATTTTAGCAGAGTATATATAGGCTCGCAGCAAAGCATGCATAGTCAACAACGCTATGATTGGTCCAGCTCCCCTGTTCACGTACAACGCCCCCCAACCTGATTGGCTAAGACCCTCTGTTCACGCGCCTCTGTTTAACTTTTCTCCCGGGCAGGGTGATGTCACCTTTCTTGTTTACTTAGATCTTTTCTCCCTCACTCTGGGTGTTTAGTTCAAACCCTGGGTTGCTCAACAGAACCAAACCATGCCTTTTTTAATTTAAGAATCTCTCCACACAGGACAGGTGAAAATACTAATCCTAACTGACTATTCTACATAGAACAAGAAAATTCAAAAGGAAGATTCAAAATGAACATAATATGCACAAATGTGTGGATTATTTTTCTTTCATGTGTGCATGGGTGTGCTCTTCTCAGTACTGGATGAATTTCTTGATGGCTTATACTGAAAATAACATGACCCTCAAATATTATGCATAACTAGACAATAGATTAGTATATTCATTCATAAGTGTTGATATTTTGACCAGTATATATTCCAAAGTAATCCAGAATGCTTTTCCAGAGGGAATGGGCAGAGAAAGGAGGAAGAAAAAAGAAAGACTTGTTAAGGATATATGTCATAAATACAAAAAAGATTATGTAAAAATTAATTTACAGCACCAGCCAAACTGTCCAATATATTGAAGTAAGAAACACTAAACCACAAAACACTAAACAAACAAAATTTTTTACTTAATAGGCGTCTTTTAAAATGACAGTGTGCGAATATAGGCTAGAGTCTTTCAGTGCAACTTGCAGACCTTTTCACACATTTCAGTTGACTTCAGTGGGCTGCTGTTCTGATGCTGGACTGTTTTCTTGTTTTGAGTTTGTGGTTAAAGGACACTGGTCACCAGAAGTGGGACAGGGAAATAGAAGCTATTCCATCTTATAAAATGTGCTGACTAATGCCCAACAACACAGTGCTGCATTCATATCACCATCTCATAGGACAGAGAATGTTTTCTTTCTCCTTTCCTGTCTGCTTCCCACTCAACCCTGTCTATAGGATGTATCTGTAGGATGCACAGAGCTCAGTAATCAGACCCAACAATGCTAGAGGGAAGGGCAGCAATAGATGTCAGTGCCTCTGGCTGGCTGGACTGTAGGAGCCCAGAAATCAGCATAAGCAAATCTTAAGCTTATTTTTTTTCACTAGATAAATTTTTTTTTTCGGACTAGGCCTTGAAAAACTTGATCATGTCTTTTAAAGAGAAAGTAACAATATCTGCTGTCTTCAGGCATACAGTTGTATTTGACATGAACAGCTGATTTTGCTTCCTGCTTTAATGCTAGTATAAAATAGCTAATACAAATATGTGAAGTTTTATTAGCCATAAAAGTCACATCTCCCATTGACACCTCAGACTCACATGAATTGTCATCTTAATGGCTTTGATATCAATGCAAGTTCATGAGACAATAACTTTTTAATAAACCCTTTTTATTAACAGCTGTTCCACAGCTCAACTGGAGCTAATATAGGTTTAGCAGTGCTTCAGGATTTAAATGGTACTGAAGGTCTTGTAGACTGTCATTCCGTAACTGAACTGTCCCAGCAGCCTTTGTAGATGTTTGTGTCAATGGGAGAAGTGCATTGCTGCATCTCAAAGCAGTATTAGAACTGGGGAAAATGCTGCTGCTTTTAAAGTGAAAGCATGTCTCTTGGGGGGAAAACAATACGTGGACACAAAATGAATATACTGAGAGGCTGTTTGTGTGGCCCAAGGAGGCAAAACAAAGCTAGCAAAGATTAATTCTGTAAAATACCTCTTCGGGATACCTACATTAAAAATAAATGTAGTCTCCAGATACTCAAAATTTATTATATCGAGAAATTTGCTAGAGACTGAGGTACAAGGTTGCAGGCACTGTTCCTAACCCTGAACATGCTTGCTGGGTGCTAATAGCTTCAGATTAATCTAAGGAAAGGCACATAAAGGTGGTTGCTTTGGATCATATTAATTACTAAGGATAATGCATTAGTTGTGACTAATTGAACCAAATTCCTCCTTCAGATAGATGGGTGCAATTCTCATGAAAGTGCCCAGGAGTGACATTCCTGTGCAAGTCAATAGACATCCGTGCTGTGTGAGTTCTGATGATCCTATAAGTGCCAGGAAGCAAACGGAAATGCTTCTTTTCCAGCCTCTGTGAAGCTAAATAATGCGCTTTAAACTTCACAGATCTATTTGTGGTCATTTCTCATGTATTATACTAGTGTCTGAACATTTAGGTCAAGACTGGGTGCGTATCTGCTAGGACCATATAAAAGCAAGATAGGAAGCTGCAGGCTGAAACCTGGTGCATCTGTGCACAGGTTTTGGCTGGGATGGAGTTAATTTTCTTCATAGTAGCTTGCATAGGGCTATGTTTTGGATTTGTGATGAAAACAGTGTCCATAATACAGGGGTGTTTTAGTTACTGCTGAGCAGTGCTTACACAGAGTCAAGACCTTCCCTGTTTCTTACACTGCCCCGCCAGCAAGTAGACTGGGAGTGCACAAGAAGTTGGGAGGGGACACAGCCGGGACAGGTGACCCCAACTGAGCAAAGGGATATTCCATACCATACGACATCATGTTCAGCAATAAAAGATGGGGAAAGAAGGAGGAAGGGGGGACATTTGGAGTGATAGTGTTTGTCTTCCCAAGTAACTGTTACGCATGATGGAGCCCTGCTTTCCTTGAGATGGCTAAACATCTGCCTGCCAATGGGAAGCAGTGAATGAATTCCTTATTTTTCTTTGCTTGTGTGCACAGCTTCTGCTTTACCTATTAAACTGTCTTTATCTCAACCCACGAGTTTTCTTACTTTTACCCTTCTGATTCTCTTTCCCATCCCACTGAGGGGGAGTGATCAAGTGACTGTGTGGTGCTTAGCCACCTACTGGGGTTTAAACCATAACAATGTTTGCTGAATTTAATTTCATTTAAAAATGACACTTGAAAGATGAAATTTTCTAAAATTTTGCCATCTTAGCACTAATTTGAAACAACATCACCAAAAAACCATACCAAGGACACTGAACGTTTCCAAAACGTGAATTCAGGGCTTTCCAGACTCCTCATAAACATGTCACTAGAGCCACAGTAAAGGTTTACAGTAATATAGTACTTCGAAATATGTTCCAAAACAAGTTTTCTGTTTTTGAAAAATAAGGAAAATAATACTCCATCTATTTAAAGCACTTACAGCCTTTACTTTGATATTCTAGTTACTATTTAAAACTTATTAACCTTTTCCTGACTATTACTTCATTAATATGTATAAGCATTCCTTGCTTTCTAAACACCATGCCAGTGTTTTACAAAGAGCTTTTAATTGTCTAGTGTCATCTAATTAGATAGTTCTTTGTTAATATATATTCATATGCCATGACTTAAAAAAAAAAAGCGGAGGTATTAAGGCTTTAGATGATCTCCAGTTAATTATAGTTGGCAATGATTCAAGAGCAGTTCTGTCTCCTTCTTCTATTGTTACTGAATTTATGCAACAGCCAGAGATTGGGACTAAGACAAAAGTGTAGTAGCTTCTCTTCCAGCTTCCTTCTGACTTGCTGTTTGACTTAGTGAAAAGCCATCAATTTCAGAAGCTAAACATAAGCACTTAAATCAATGCAGGTGTGTGGTGGGTTGACCTTGGCTTTCTGCCAGACCTATACCAAGCCACTTGCTCATTCCCCCCTCCCCAACAGGACAGGAGGAGAAAATAAGATGAAAAGTTCATGGGTAGAGATAAAGACAGGGACATTGCTTACCAATTACTGTCATGGGCAAAACAGACTTGACTCGGGGAAAATGAATTTAATTAAAAATTAGAATAGGATGGTAAGAAACAAAGACAAAACTAAAAAAACCTTCCCCCCACCCTTCTTCCCAGGCTCTTTCATTCTCAAGTCCTCTACCTCCTCTCCCCCTGCACCAAGCAGTGCAGGGAGGATGGGGAATGGGGGGGTTGCGGTTCACTTCATCTCTGCCGCTCCTTCCTCCTCACACTTTTCCCCTGCTCCAGCATGGGTCCTCTCCATGGGCTGAAGTCCTTCACAAACTACTCCAGCATGGGTCCTTTCCACAGGGTGCAGTCCTTCAGGAACAGACTGCTCCAGTGTGGGTCCCCCACAGGCCACAGTTCCTGCCAGGAAACCTGCTCCTGTGTAGGTTCCACTCCATAGGCTGCAGCTTCCTTCAAGGTATATCCACCTGCTCCAGCAGTGTGGATATCTGCTCCGGTGTGGTCCTCCACGGGCAGCAGGGAGTACCTGCTTCACCATGATCCTCTCCATGGGCTGCAGGGGGACAACCTGCTTCACCATGGTCTTCACCACAGGCTGCAGGGGAGTCTCTGCTCCGGCACCTGGAGCACCTCCTCCCCTTTCTTCTTCACTGACTTTGGTGTCTGCATAGTTATTTCTCTCACATATTCTCACTCTTCTCTCAGACAACTTCTGAGCAGTGGGTTTTTACCCTTTCTTAAATATGTTATCACAGAGGTGACACCAGCTTTGCTAATTGGCTCAGCTTTGGCCATTGGCGGGTCTGTTTTGGAGCCAGCTGGAACTGGCGCTCTCCGACATGAGGACAGCTCCTGGTGTCTATTCACAGAAGCCACCCCTGCAGCCCCCCCACGCTAGCAAAACCTTGCCATGTAAACCCAATACAAGGTGCATGAAGTCAGCTGGGAGTTTACTGAGGTATACAAATTGCTTAAGCAGAGAAGAATAAAACTAAACCAGGGTTGAATCTGGCAACAAAAGGGAACAGCAGGCTAACCACCACTGTTTTTTAGCAAAAGATGGGGAGAAGGGTCTGAGTTAGACTTGTACTAGTAGGTAAACAGAAGTCATATAGCTTTCGCAAAATAAACTTCGCAAAGTTTACTGGATGCATTCATGTGGGAGATTCGGACAAGCACAAACAGAAATTTAATTCTTTATGGCTGTACTGATTACAATCTAAGCAATGGTGAGTTTAAGGGGTCCTAGAAAAAGATGTCCCTTTGAAATAACGTATAAAGATTGCCTGGCTATTTTTTTAAGGGAAGGAGAGGGAGAGAGTGAGCAGAGTAATTGATGAAGCTTTCTTGTCTGCCTGTGATTCAGGGTTGCAGGTTCTGAGTGTTCAAAGGGAACACAAAGTTAATTTTCCGTTTGAACAACAGGCAAGCTTGCATATTTGAATTTCATAGAACCATCAAATGGTTTGGGTTGGAAGGGACCTTTAAAGATCATCTAGTTCCAACCCCCCTGCCATGGGCAGGGACACCTCCCACTAGACCAGGTTGCTCAAAGCTCCATCCAGCCTGGTCTTGAACACTTCCACGGATGGGGCCTCCACAACTTCCCTGGGCAATTTGTTCCAGTGCCTCACCACCCTCATAGTAAAAAACTTCTCTTTGGACATGGCTATCCAGCCAATTCCTTATCCATCTAACCGTCCATCCATCAAACCCATATGTCTCCAATTTAGAGGTAAGAATGTTGTGGGGGACTGTGTCAAAGGCCTTACAGAAGTCCAGATAGATGATATCCTTAGCTCTTCCCTTGTCCACCAATGCAGTCACTCCATCATAGAAGGCTACTAGATTAGTCAGGCACAATTTGCCCTTGGTGAAGCCATGTTGGCTGTCTCTAATCACCTCCCTGCCTTCCATATGTTTCAACATGTCTTTCAGGAGGTTCTGCTCCATGATCTAATCAGTCATGGAGGTGAGGCGGACTGGTCAGTAGTTCCCAGGGTCCTCCTTTTTACCCTTTTTAAAAATGGGTGTGATGTTTCCCTTTTTCCAGTCACTGGAAAGATAATTCAGACTCTTCAGTCTAGTAAAAAGGGTGGGGTGTGTTGAGATGGGGTGGTTCAGTGCTATTATCCTTCAAATGCATTTTGCTGAAACATTGTATATGAAGCATAATTCCTACTTCTTCTTACTTCCCTTGCCTATCAGACAGTATGAAACAATTAAGAAAAGTCTCATTAAAATGTTTGCGATAATTAAAAGGTAGCTCAAGTAGGAAAACATTTGATTCTTTGTCTTGCATATGTTACGATTCATATGTTTGCAATTCCTTCTTGTTTCAGTGTCGCCATAGCAATCCTTGCCTTTCAAGTACCAAGTAAATTGTTGAAAAGTACATTTTTTTAAATTATTTAAAAAGCGTGTTCCTATAGAAGGAAATACTTTATTACTATGGGCACCAACTTTTCATTTATTGTAGCTACACACCTCCTTTTCAGTATAAGCATATCCATTAAGAGCTCACTTTGAAAATTCTTTTTTTGTCATGACTTCAGAAGACTTCCTCCTCACAATGGCACTCAAAAGATTTGCTCCTCAAAAAGGGCATGGTAAACAAATTATGTTTATTAACATTTCCTTTTTCATATCTGTTTTGTAGTATTCTTGTGCAAACCAAGCACTTAACAGAAGTCTGCCACAAGGTACCCACCAAGCTGCTCTCTCATTCCCCTCCTCAGTGGGAAAGGGGGGAGAAAATAAGATGAAAATCTCGTGGGTTGACCTTGGCAGTTTAATGAAGAAAAGCAAAGGCCATGTGCAAAAGCAAAGGAAACAAAAAAAAATAATTATTCTCTACTTCCCATCAGCAGGCGATGTCCAGCCACTTCCTGAAAAGTAGGGCCTCAGTATGCATAGCGGTTGCTTCAGAAGACAAATGCCTGAATAACGAATGCCTCCCCTCCTCCTCCTCCTTTCTCTTAGCTTTTATTGCTGAGCGCAACTTCATATGGTATGGAATATCCCTTTGGTCAATCTGGGTCAGCTGTCCTAGCTATGTCCCCTCCCAACCTCTTGCCCACCCACAGCCTACTGGCCTTTGGGGATGGGAGGGTTGGAGAGACAGCCTTGATGCTGTGGGAGCACTGCTCAGCGGTAGCCAAAACATTGGTGTGTTATCAACACCTTTCTAGCTACAACTACAAAGCACAGCACTATGAGGGCTGCTATGGGGAAAATTAACTCCATCCCAGACAGACCCAATACATACACATATACCAGAATTCTAGTCTAGCATCTCTATGTAAATGGAATTACTTTCAGGCAACTGAGCAACACCAAAACCAAAAAGAAAAGCATTAAAAGATTAAAAGATTAAAAGGCTTATGAATTGTTGGGCTTTTTCCTGCTTATAAAAGCAATGTCTTATCAGGACTGCAAATAAATGAACTGGGAAAAGAGAACAGATATTGCATAAAGTGATGTTGTTGGTTCATTGGGGGTTTTTTGGCAAGTTATTTTTTATTTTAAGATCATAAGATAATCTAGGTTGGAAGGTACCTCAGGGAGGTCTTTAGTCCAACCTCCTTCTCAAAGCAGCGTCATCTTTGACATCATACCAGCTTGCTTGGGGCTTTATCCAGTCAGGGCTTAAAAACTTCCAGGGATGGTGCATTGGGTGTACGTGGCAAGGTTTTGGTAGCAGCAGGGGGCTGCAGGGGTGGTCACTGTGAGAAGAGACCAGGGGCTGCCCCCATGCCAGCCACATTTTGTTCCAGCTGAGTCTGCAACAGACGTGCTGTTGTGGTTTGGGATGGACTGGCCACTGAGGCGAGCAACAGATGCTCTCCCCCACCTCTCTCTTCAAGGAGTGGAGGGAGAGAGAGAAAAAGAGACTTATGAGTTTAGAAGGAACTAAACTACTTTAATGAAAATATTAATAATAAAATAAAAAGAAAATAATGAAATATATACAAAACCGTATCAAGCTCCCAGGATGACGATCACGTCACCAGCTGGCACGGGAAGAGTCCCACTGGACTCAGTGATGGACGGGAACTGGATTCCGGATCTGGATTCAGGATCGGGATCAAAGGCAGATGAACAGAGTCCTCCTTGGACGTCGGCCATTGAAGAAAGAGAGAGAGACTGACCCTTTGATCCCTCAGCTTTTATACTGAGCATGAGGCAGATGGGATGGAATACCCTGTTGGTCAGTTTTGGGTCACCCGTCTTGTCCGCTCCTCCCGGCAGATGCGACCCCGCTAAGCTTTTCTGCTTCCGATCCTCCAACAGGGCACACAACAAAGTTAACTGACCTTGGGTGTTATAGCAATAAGTATAAGCAAGAGCCTCTCTGCATACCATGCCTGGGCATCAGCTATAAACATAGGTCTTATCACTCTGAGAGTGAACAGTGTCTGCACAATATGCTGTTAATTTCAGTAGTTAGAAGAGGCTTAGCTGAGAAGGAAAATTACTGAACAGAAAATTGGTTCTGTTTTACCTCAAACTAGGACACCCACTGCAGGCCACAGCTGAGCCAATCAGCGAAGCTGGTAGTGCCTCTGTGTAAACATATTTAAGAAAGGACAAAATGTTGCCCAGGAGTGAGAAGTGAAGAAAAAAAATGTGTGAGAAACAACAGTGCAAACATGGTCAGAAAAAAAAGAAGAGGATGCTCCAGATGCTGGAACAGATACTCCTCTGCAGTCCATGGAGAGAACAACGCTGGAGCAGATATCAACACTGCAGCACATGGTGGACCCCATACTGGAGCAGGGGAAAAGTGTGAGGAGGAGAGTGTCAGAAGAGGAAGTGTTTTGAACTGACTACAACCTCACGTTCCCCATCCTCCTTGTGCTGTTCAGGGTGGGGGGAGTATGTAGAGGAGTTGGGAATGAAAGAGTAAAGTTGAGCCTGGGAAAAAGGGTCAAGGGAAGGTGGTTTTAGTTTTGTCTTTGTTTCTTACCATCCTACTCTATTTTTAATTGGCAATAAATTAAATTCATTTTCCCCAAGTTGAGTCCATTTTGCCCATGATGGTAATTGGTAAGCAATCTCCATCTTTATCTTGACCCATGAGCATTTTCATGTTATTTTCTCCTCCTTTCCTGTTGGGGAGGGGGAGTGAGAGAGTGTCTCGGTGGGCGGCTGGCAGATGGAGACAGCACAACCTCTCCAGGCCCCTGATCCACTGCTGGACTCTCCTCATAGGGAAAATATTTCTCCTGATATCCAGTCCGAACCTCTCATTTCAATGGGCCATGCATCACTGTGAAGAGGCTGGCATCTCCTTGATCCCCTCCCCACTGATGCTGAGGGGCTAATATTAGGTCCCCCTGAAGCTGTCCCTCTTCCAGACTGAACAAGCCCCAGTCCTGCAACCTCTCCTCACAGAACTGTCCTTCACAGAACATGCCCCTGTTCACATAGCCCAGGACACTGCTGGCCCCTGTCCAGCTCACTGCCTGCCAGGGTTCCCAGGACATCTCCCCAGAGCTCCCTGCTTCCCAGCTGGTCCATCATCAGCCTGTATCATTGCCAGGGCTCTAATTTCCCAGGACTTGGCATTTGTCCTTGTTGAATTTCAGGTTCCTGTCAACCTGTTCCTGAAGCCTGTCTAGGTCCCTCTGGATGGCAACTTTTTCCTTGAGTGTATCAACTGGTTACCCCCCATTTGGTGTCATATGCAAACTTGACAACAGTGCTCTCCATCCTGTCCTCCAGATTATTGATAGACATGTTAAACATGACATTACTAAAAACTACTTAACTTTTCAGTTAAGCCTCTTCTACCTCTCCGAAATTAACGGCATATTTTTTCAGACCGTATCTGCTTCTAGCAGATAAGGTCTGATGTTTACAGTGAATACCAAGGAATGGTATGTAGAGAGGCTCTTGCTTATACTTATGGCTATAACAACCAAGGTCAGCTAAATTTGTTATATGCCCCGTTGGAGGGTCGGAAGCAGAAGAGCATAGAGGGGTTGAACCTGTGGGGAGGAGCGGACAGGACAGGTGACCCAAAACTGACCAACGGGGTATTCCATCCCATGGGCCTCATGCTCAGTATAAAAGCTGAGAGATCAAAGGGGTCAGCCTCTTTCTTCAATGGCCGACGTCCAAGGAGGACTCTGTCTGTTCGTCTGCCTTCGATCCCGATCCATGCATTCCTGAATCCATTTCCTGAGTTCAGCTCCCATCCATCGCTGAGTCCAGCCTGGGACTTTCCCAGTGCCTGCCACTGATGTGATTGTCATCCTGGGAGCTCGATACGGTTTTGTATATATTTCATTATTTTCTTCTTATTATTATCTTTCTCTTATTAATATTTTATTATTAATATTTCATTATTAATATTTCATTGAAGTAGTTTAGTTTCTTTTCAGCTCATAAGTCTCTCTCTCTCTCATTCTTCTCTCACTTAGGAGAGAAGTTAGAGAGCATCTGTCGTTTGTTTTAGTGGCCAACCCAGCCCAAACCACGACAGTTGTTTATGGGGGACAGGTTCAGTGTAACTACATTACTCTTGATACAATTGACGCAGACTAACAAAATCCATACACATTGTTTTAATAATTTATCAGTATCATCATCATTAGTATCATCATCAGTATAAAAATGCTTAAACTGGTATAATTTATGCCAGTTTCCATTTGTGTAATAAGCCCAGTTAATAAAGTAGCGTCCATATTAAAGCAGTAAATCAGTATAGCTACGCCGAGTATAGAAAAATAAAGGTAAATCATACCCCTAAATGCCTTAAGATTTAGGTGGAATTTGGCTGACTGAAAAAAAGAAGGGCCTGATCATTTCATGCAGTAGTCCCACATTTCATGCAATAGTCCCACATCCATATAAGTCAGCATTGCCATTGAATGAAGCCATTAGACTTCTCTTGCCCTGTTTTCATGCTTGCACACCATCTTTGTTCTGGGTTAAAAACTATAAAACATCACCATAATGATGTGGAAAGAAGTGGGGATGGGTGCAGTGGGGTGTCATGGAGAGGTGCGTATGCTTGTTTAAAGCATGTGAAACTCCAGCCATAGACACAATTCTGCTGGTGGACAGCAACAGGTGTCTTTTGAAACCAGGTGGAGGAAGGTAGGGTGAAAATATAGGAAGAAGCCAAGTGAAGAATGCAAGAGAAGGAAGCTAAGTTGTTTAGCATTTGAATATAACAATGAAAAAAAGCTTACTGTATCCTCTCTTTTCTTCCATGAAGGAAGCAATGGCTTTGTCAGAAATAGCAAAGAATAATAAACAAGGGAGGAGGGAAAAAAGGGAAATTCTAAACTGTTTGGGGCACTGAAAACCAAAAAGTGATTATAGAAAGCCTGATCCAGCTGCAAGAGATGCTATAAAAGAAAATCATATATATTTATACTGATGTGGTGGGTTGACCTTGGCTGGCCAACAGGTGCCCACCAAGCCGCCCTATCACTCCTCCTCCATCAACAGAACAGGGGGAGAAAATACAATAGAAAAGCTCATGGATCGAGATAAGGACAGGGAGATCACTCAGCAATTACCATTGCAGGCAAAACAGACTCAGCTTGGGGCAATTAATTTATTGCCAATTAATAACAGAGTAGGACAATAAGAAATAAAAACAAATCTTAAAACACCTTCCCACCACCCCCACCTTCTTCCCAAGCTCAACTTCACTCCCAACTATTCTAGCTCCTTGCCCCGAGAGGCACAGGGGGATGGGGAATGGGGGTTGCTGCCAGTTAATTAGGCATTGTCTCTGCTGCTTCTTCCTCCTCGCACTCTTCCCCTGCTCCAGCGTGGAGTCCCTCCCACAGGATACAGTCCTTCACAAACTTCTCCAACGTGGGTCCTTCCCACGGGCTGCAGTTCTTCATGAACTGCTCCGGCATGGGTCCTTTCCACAGGGTGCAGTCCTTCAGGAACAGACTGCTCCAGCGTGGGTCCCCCGCGGGGTCACAGGTTCTGCCAGAAAACCTGCTCCTACATGGGCTTAAAATATGGACTGTACTTCTGTGGATGAGTGCACAAATAATGTCTGTATAATAATAATGTTTGTATCTGAGTGGTAGAAACATATTAGCATATTTTTAAAATAGACTTGAATGGTGGTAGTAACTTCATTTTTTATTAATTGTAGGTTTTGGGGTTTTCCCCAAGAAAAAAAACACATGGTGTATCTCAGCATAATTAGAACCCAGTTTTTCCCACAGAACTAAATTCAACTTGGTGAGTACAGGCCTAATTGTAACAGTTCCCCAATTTTTCCATTAGTTAGGAGCATACCTTCCTTTTACTTATATGTATCCTAATTCCTGTAACTTGCATATGTAAAGAACCAACTGGTTCTATTAGGTAGTCATTACAAGATAGATGACCATGCTGGATTTTGTAGCATTATTTGCAACTGTGAATAGTAGCTATAGGGGAGAAAAAGGTTTCTGCTCAATGCTGATTTTTCCCCTGGTGCTTCTTAAACAATGCATTTATCTGTTCTTCATTTTTCAAAGTATCTTCTCCAGCTGTGCAGCTATAATTCAGCACTATCATGTACACTTCTGCATTACTAAATACCTAGGACCTGATAAGTAATCATGAAATAACCTCATAATGAAATGCAGCAAAGAGTTCTAATTAAATTTTGAAGTTGCTTAACAACTATTCTACTTAAAATGAGAATTTTCCAACCGTGGTTCCTAATGAGTTCTCAGAATACATTACTAAAAATGTGTAAATGATGTGGTAAATGCAAAATGTGATTTTCCACACCTCCAGTGTGTGAAAAACCATTTGTAAACAAAATAAACTAATATATATAAAAATAATTAACTGATGTTGGAAAACTTGGGCAAGCACATGAAATTTTTATAACTCTGTTTTATAAACGTAATCTAAGAAACCTC
The DNA here is from genome assembly GCA_017639485.1 of Pluvialis apricaria. Classification (NCBI taxonomy): domain Eukaryota; kingdom Metazoa; phylum Chordata; class Aves; order Charadriiformes; family Charadriidae; genus Pluvialis; species Pluvialis apricaria. The sequence goes on along the minus strand of CM030043.1, from coordinate 31,082,123 downwards.
TATAGAGTGAGATCAATGGTCCATATAATTCAGTATCCTGTCCCTGAAAATGGCCAGTAGTGGGTGCCTAGGGTAGCATAGCAAGCAAATAGTGCTATTTCCCTGAGATATTTTTTCAGCAGTCTCTTGCTCATGAACCCCCTAAGCCAGAGGTTGTACCTTTGCACTTAAGAATCCCTGATGGAAATTAAGAAAGTGCAACAATTGGACTAGACTTAGAAGGTTTTGTCAACAAAAAATATTGGCTAAAAGTGTGATTGTTTTATACCATCTTTCATTCAGGAATTGCTAAATTTATATTTGCAGAACAAATATTTTGTAAGTATAAGCTGTATTCCTCGTAAAGGAGTTCACTTTACTTGCTATCCCTTCACTTGCTATCCTTTTCCAACACAAAGGAGACCTTATTCAGGATGCTCTCTGGTTTAAAAGAGATAATATGCTCACAATCACTAATAGAAGTACAGTTAATGCCATAATACATTCATGTTCCCATGTAAATTATTTTTCTTAAGTCTTTTAAAAAAAAACAGAAACAAACCCACAAAAATAAGTTATTCTATCCAAGCGCTAAAATAAACTAGTTTAACCTACTAACTGAACATTTATAAGTAATATTAGAGTAATCATAATAATATTAATTAATACTTGTTTGGATACAGAATTCATAGCAATATGAAATAAAATAATAAGCATGGCATTCTTTTGAAAGATCTTTTTGAGAACTGTTAAACTGGAAAATCTTTTTTGGGCTAAAAAAATAAATACAGAATCACAGAATGGTCAGGGTTGGAAGGGACCTCTGGAGATCATCTAGTCCAAACGACGACTCTGATCTTTCAGAGATGGAGAAGCCTAGAGGAAGGAAGAAAGCAGCTATCACAGATTCAGAAGAGAAACTAAGCATAGATGACCTGAATAAACTGGGTCAAGAGCAGAAATACACAGAACTAGTTATATTACCAGGAACAAGTACCTCAGTCTCTGTGCAGGTTTTGGCTGGGGTAGAGTTAATTTTCTTCATAGTAGCTAGCATGGGGCTATGTTTTGGATTTGTGCTGGAAAAAGTGTTGATAATACAGGGATGTTTTAGTTATTGCTTAGCAGTGCTTACACAGAGTCAAGGCCTTTTCTGCTCCTCACACCCCGCTGCCAGTGAGAGTAGGCTGGGTGCACAAAATGTTGGGAGGAGACACAGCTGGGACAGCTGACCCCAACTGACCAAGAAGATATTCCATACCGTATGATGTCATGCTCAGCATATAAAGCTGGGGGAAGAAGGAAGGGGGATACGTTTGGAGTTACGGTGTTTCGTCTTCCCAAGTAACCATTATGCGTGATGGAGCCCTGCTGTCCTGGAGATGGCTGAACACCTGCCTGCCACTGGGAAGTAGTGAATGAATTCCTTGTTTTGCTTTGCTTGTGTGCGCGGCTTTTGCTTTACTTATTAATCTGTCTTTATCTCAACCCATGAGTTTTCTCACTTTTACTCTTCTGATTCTCTTCCCCATTCCACCGGGCAGGAGTGAGTGAGCGGCTGCGTGGTGCTTAGTTGCTGGCTGGGTTTAAACCACGACAGTCTCACAGACAGCCTTATGAAGAATTTAAGCTTGTCTTCCAGTTTCTCACTTTCTTGTTGTATAACGCTAATACTTTTTTCTTCTATCCTTTACGTGTTTTGTTTACTTGAATGTCATGGTTTAGGACGAATCGGCTACTGGGGACATGGGGGACACCAGATGGGACCGACAGTTGCTCCCCTCTACCCCTCTTCAAAGAGAGAGGCAGAGGAGGGAAAAAGAGACTTATGAGTTTAGAAGGAACTAAACTACTTCAATGAAATATTAATAACAAAATAAAAGGAAATTATGAAATATATAAAAAACCATATCAAGCTCCCAGGATGACAATCATGACACCGGCTGGCACTGGGGAAGTCCCAGACTGGGCTCAGTGACGGACGGGAACTGGATTCCGGATCTGCATGCAGGATCGGGATGAAAGGTAGACGAACAGACAGAGTCCTCCTCGGACGCCGGCCATTGAAGAAAGAGGACTGACCCTTTGATCCCTCAGCTTTTATACTGAGCATGAGGCAGCTGGGATGGAACACCCTGTTGGTCAGTTTTGGGTCACCTGTCCTGTCCGCTCCTCCCCGCAGGTGGGACCCCACTGCACTTTTCCGCTTCCGACCCTCCAACGGGGCAAGTAACAAAGTTAGCTGGCCTTGGGTGTTATAGCAATAAGTGTAAGCCCATGTGCCCACGGGTAGTATGTTCATCTCGAAGAGCTTGCTGGATGCCACTTGATGAAGCTAGCTCAGGTTTCATCACCACTGTGTTATCCTGAAAAAACACTTATTGAACACTGTCAGTATTATGTAGTGGTCAGCATCATGCAGCTCAGGATTGAGTATTTTCACCAAGGGTTATATTCCCTGGGGGTACACTTTGGACTTCTCCATTCTTCAGCATCACCCACCAAGTACATCCAGGTCCTTGAGCAAAAACAGTCCCACAAATGGGTTTGCTTTTGCCTGAAACAGGAAAAACCCAAACAGTTTTCCCTAACATTATCCTTTCATGCACCACAGGGACTTTATCCCCTTCTACAGTATGTAAAAAGTCTGATTGAGCAGGACCAGCTCGATTGATGGATCCCCTGGTGTTAACTAACCAGGTAGCTTGCTCTAAATGCTTGTCCCAATTTTTGAAGGTTCCACCCCCCATTTGCTTTTAGGGTAGTTTTTAACAGTCCATTATATCGCTCAATCTTCTCAGAAGCTGGTGCATGATAGGGGAGATGATATATCCACTCAACGCCATGTTCTTTGGCCCAATTACTTATAAGATTGTTTTTAAAATGAGTCCCATTGTCTGACTCAGTTCTTTCTGGAGTGCCATGTCACCACAAGACTTGCTTTTCAAGGCCTAGGATGGTATTCCGGGCAGTGGCATGGGGCACGGCATAGGTTTCCAACCATCCGGTGCTCACTTCCACCACTGTAAGCACATAGCGCTTACCCTGGCGAGTTTGAGGGAGTGTGATGTAGTCAATTTGCCAAGCCTCCCCATATTTATATTTCAGCCGTCATCCCCCATACCACAAAGGTTTTAACCATTTAGCTCGCTTGATTTTGGTGCATGGTTCACAGTCGTGGATAACCTGCACAATAGTGTCCATGGTTAAATCCACCCCTCGGTCACGGGCCCATTTATAGGTTGCATCCCTTCCTTGATGACCTGAAGCGTCATGGGCCCACCGAGCTAAGAATAGTTCACCTTTATGTTCCCAGTCCAAGTCTGTCTGGAAAATTTTAGCAGCCTGATCCACTTGCTGATTGTTTCGATGTTCCTCGGTGGCCCGACTCATGGGTACGTGGGCATCTACATGACGTACCTTTACGACTAGCTTCCCTAGCCTGTCAGCAATGTCTTGCCACAGTTCAGCAGCCCAGATGGGTTTACCTCTGCACTGCCAGTTGCTCTGCTTCCACTGCTTTAACCACCCCCACAGAGCATTTGCCACCATCCCTGAGTCAGTATAGAGATAGAGTATTGGCCACTTTTCTCGTTCAGCAACATCTAAAGCCAGCTGGATGGCTTTTACCTCTGCAAATTGACTCGATTCACCTTCTCCTTCAGCAGCTTCTGCGACTCGTCGTGTAGGACTCCACACAGCAGCATTCCACCTTCGATGCTTTCCTACAATACGATACAAGATTCATCAGTGAACAGAGCATACTGTTTCTCGTTATCTGAGAGTTCATTAAATGGTGGAGCTTCCTCACCTTCCTCAGCTAATTTCCCAAGATAGATATTACCAGAATGCGGCATTTTTCCATCATGTTCCCTCCTTGCTCCAGGCTTTTGAGTGATGAATAAGAAGACAATAGTGGGATCAGAAGAATGATTTCTACCCTAAGAAAGCATGTGAATGGCATAACTTTTTTTTTTTAAACACATCTCAAAAATATTAAGATTTTTTTTGTTTGCTTCCTGATATTTGAGCCTAAGGACATATATTCCCAAACTTTCCTCCACAATCAGTGCATATGGTTAGGAGCGGTTTTCTTGTTCTGCTTTTTAAATGATTTCAGATAATCGTGTAGCAGCTGGAGTGGAGAAAGTGCTGTCTTCTTACTCTAATTTATCCCCAATATTTGTTGATACTTTTTGATATCTTGTGAAAATTTACCCAAATTTAATAAAAATAGGGTCTCTGAAGATAACCAGTTTACACATACCCCCTCCCTTTACAGGCTTTCTGCCATAACTTATTGCACAGTTGTGTGCCGTCCCTTGAAACTGAAATAACTGACTAGAACTTCCCTGTAATTCCTGTCATTGGCTGTGAGTGGCATTCTGGCACTCAGCACACCAGCTAAAATGAGAGAAATTTTTCCTACCCTGTAGACAGTAGAAGTCACTGACCCCAGTGGAGAGAAATGGGTAATTGCAGTGAGGGAGAACTGAGTTTTCAGAAAACAGAAAGAAAAAGGGAAATGAAAGCATCAAAGATGCAGCAAAAGATTTTTGTAAAGGGGTTTTGTAGGGGCAGAAGGCAGTCCTGAGTTTTGGAGTACATGGACAGAAGAACAGAAAGCAAAAGTTGGAGAGACGCAGAGGAGGGAGGCAAGGGTTAGGGGTCAGGTAGACAGAGAAGAGGAAATTTGGGTATGTGGAAGTGTAAAGAAGGGAAAGGGCAGGAGAGCTAAAGTGAGAAACATGAATAGATGTGAGAAAGAGTCTGAGCATGAACTATAAGATGAGAGTAGATAGGCAGAAACTGAAAGCTGTGACACTGGAAACTTGCGGAGCTGGAGAAAAAGAAGCTTGATGGTATGGGCAGAAAGGTACAGGCAGCCGAGTTGGGGGTATAGTGCCTATGAGCAGAGACATGAGAGTTCAGACTGTATTTCTAAAATATCATTACATTCACTGGGCAAAATAGCATGTTTTTTCCATCACCTTATTCTCAGAAATGACTTAATCATTTCTGCTAAAATTTCTCTCAGTTTAGCCTGAGGCAGGAATCTAGCATGATGCTTGAATGATTAAAGTATGATCCAAAATGATCTTGGCAAATCAGATATATGGTTTTAAAAAAAACAAAATGACATTCAGTAGGAACAATTACAAGATATTACGCTTGAGGAAGACCAATCAACTGCACAAATTAAGTATGGGAAAGAACTGGTTAGGTACCAGTTCTTCAGGAAAGGATTTATGGATTATAGTGGATCACAGGATGAGTGAGCCTCAACCTCATGTGACTGTGAAAAGACAGATGTTAGACAGGGAAATATAAAAAGGATTGTAACCCGAAAGGCACATGAAGTAATTCTCCTCTGGTCAGCACTGGTAGATCTGTGCAGGTTTACTCTGTCCAGATTTAGAAATCACACTTCAGGGAAGATGTCAACCACACATTGAAAGCAGCAATAATGACCATCAGGAGAGAAAATGTGTTTGGTGAGGAAAGGTTGAAATAAATCAGGCTGTTTACCTGAAAGAAGACTGAAGGGAGAAATGAGGAAACATGATAGTCTTCAAATATGCATAAAGCTATTACAGACAAAGAGATTAATCTATTCTCTGTATCTACAATAGAAGTAACAGTCTTAAATTACTGAAAAAAAGATTTGGGTTAAACCTGATGAAAAATTATTAAAGGTACTACTCACAGAGATCTCAAATAGGTTGCCTGGGGAGGTTGTGGGGCTCTATGATCAGGAGACCTTCAGGAACAGGTAGACAAAATCAGTCAGGAATGATCTCAGTATAGTTATTGTGGTTTAGAGACAATAGACAATAGAACTAGATAACTTTGAGTCCCTTCGGATGTGTTTTCCTGTGATTGTGAAATTATAAACAGCTGAAAAGTATGTTAAGATTAACATGCACAGTGCTTATCTGTTTAAAAATACCAATACTTGGGAAATTTCTAAAGCTATCCCAGGGGTGGATGCAGTTATACCTAGAAAAAGTAAACTTACCTAAAAGGCTTGTATTAATCGTAATTAATGCTAACTGTCATCTACAAATGCATCATCTTCTCTGCTTATCCACTGCTGTGTAATCATTTCTGCATCTACAAGTTTCAATCACAGAATCACAGAATGATAGGGGTTGGAAGGGACCTCTGGAGATCATCTAGTCCACCCCCCCTGCCACAGCAGGGACACCTACAGCAGGTTGCACAGGACGGCGTCCAGGCGGGTTTTGAATGTCTCCAGTGTGGGAGACTCCACAACCTCTCTGGGCAGCCTGTGCCAGTGCTCTGCCACCCTCAAAGTAAAGAAGTCCCTCCTCATGTTTAGATGGAACTTCCTATGTTCGAGTTTGTGCCCGTTACCTCTTGTTCTATCACTGGGCACCACTGAAAAAAGACTGGTCCCATCCACCTGGCACCCTCCCTTTAAGTATTTATAAGCATTGATAAGATCCCCCCTCAGTCTTCTTTTCTCCAGACTAAAAAGACCCAAGTCCCTCAGCCTTTCCTCATAAGAAAGATGCTCCAATCCCCTAATCATCTTAGTAGCCCTTTGCTGGACCCTCTCCAGCAGTTCCCTGTCCTTCTTGAACCGGGGAGCCCAGAACTGCACACAGTGCTCCAGATGCGGCCTCACCAGGGCAGAGTAGCGGGGGAGGATGACCTCCCTCGACCTGCTGGCCACACTCTTCTTGATGCACCCCAGGATGCCATTGGCCTTCTTGGCCACCAGGGCACATTGCTGGCTCATGGTCACCCCGTTGGCCACCAGGACTCCCAGGTCCCTCTCTGCAGAGTTGCTCTCCAGGAGGTCAGCCCCCAACCTGTACTGATGCATGGGGTTATTCCTCCCCAGATGTAGTACCCTACACTTGCCCTTGTTGAATTTCATCAGGTTCCTCTCTGCCCAACTCTCCAGCCTGTCCAGGTCACGCTGTATGGCGGCACAGCCTTCTGGTGTGTCAGCCACCCCTCCCAGTTTTGTATCATCAGCAAACTTGCTGATGGAACACTCTATCCCTTCATCCAGGTCATTGATGAATATATTGAACAGGACTGGACCCAGTACTGACCCCTGAGGGACACCACTAGTTACTGGCTTCCAACTGGACTCTGCACCACTAACCACAACCCTCTGAGCTCTATCTGTCAACCACTGTTCAGTCCACCCCACTGTCCATTCATCTAACCCACTCTTCCTAAGCTTGCCTATGGGGATGATGTGGTTTTGTCAGTGGAATTCTATTTATGCTAGGGACTTCTGCTTGTACAACTCTTGTCACTCATCAGTTATACCTCCTCACACGTAGCAGACATCCCTGGTATAAACCTGGCTTATTTGGGTAATTGTAACCTTAGGATTGTGACTTGTACCATATGTTGGCAGGAAATGGTAAAGAAGATATGGTCCCTTTACCTGAACAGAAAACTTTTCTGATATCCAGTACTGAATCCACAAAGAAGCTAATTGCTGTTGACTACCTCCAGTACTGAAAAACTGTGATTATCACACTCTGATTTTAAACAACTTTGTTTTGAAATAACTTTCTTAAAATATTAACGTTTTCTTCCTAGATATTTATGGAATTAAAAAAAATATTCTTATTTCATTAAAGAAACTTTGAAGCACTGCTCCCAGAATAGTTTATACTTATGTCATTCTTTTTAATGCAGTTCCTCCAATTAATAAAAGCATTTCTTACAGAAGACATCTGAAACATAAAGCTAATTGCTTTGATCTGTATACTCTGACTTGCTATAATGGGCGGAGCTAAGTGTATGCTTTTTCTTTTTCTCTCCAACTACAATGTTACCTATTTTCATGTGAAGACTACTAAAAAAAACCCTATCTTGATTTAAATAAAATCTGTCCATTTGAGTCTGTCCATTTCCTGTTACAAAAAGAAATGCTTCTTAAAATGAATTTCACAGTAGCTGAGGCTACTGCAGAGTGAGTAGTCAGAACAGAACAGTGACTAGATTCTCATGCCAGAGGAAATAGAGGATATGTTTTTTTCTACTCCTGAAAATTGGGATTTATTAGACCTTTTAGCAAATAATTTGATTTTACAATACATTACCAGGAATTAGTGAGATTGGCTATGTCCCTAATTAGGTTTTTTTTAAGATGTCCTTAGTCTATTTTGAAAGATTTTGAAGTGGACCTTTATTATAGCTACAAAATTTTATAAAAGAACATTGCCTTCATAAAATGAGGGTTGCAGGTGGAATGTTGTAGGGCTAATATGAAAGGTAATGGAAAAATACACTACTTCCTTTTGTTACGTAAATGACATGGTTGGGTAAATGGATTTCTCTACTTCCTAGGAGCGTACTTCTACAGTAGTCTAGCAGCAATTAGAGACAAGAGGTTGCTCTGCAAATTGGCTCTGTGAACCATGTAGTTCATCTTTTTATTGTGTAAAATATAAAAAATGGCTCCTAATCAATCCACTTCTACTTTCAGTCTAAAAATTATCAGACTAGAGCACTTCTAAAATGTTTTCCTGAAACTACAGAATCACAGAATGGTCAGGGTTGGAAGGGACCTCTGGAGATCATCTAGTCTAACCCCCCTGTCACAGCAGGGACATGTACAGCAGGTTGCACAGGATGGCATCCAGGCGGGTTTTGAATGTCTCCAGTGTGGGAGACTCCACAACCTCTCTGGGCAGCCTGTGCCAGTGCTCTGCCACCCTCAAAGTAAAGAAGTCCCTCCTCATGTTTAGATGGAACTTCCTATGTTCGAGTTTGTGCCCGTTACCTCTTGTTCTATCACTGGGCACCACTGAAAAAAGACTGGTCCCATCCACCTGGCACCCTCCCTTTAAGTATTTATAAGCATTGATAAGATCCCCCCTCAGTCTTCTTTTCTCCAGACTAAAAAGACCCAAGTCCCTCAGCCTTTCCTCATAAGAAAGATGCTCCAATCCCCTAATCATCTTAGTAGCCCTTTGCTGGACCCTCTCCAGCAGTTCCCTGTCCTTCTTGAACCGGGGAGCCCAGAACTGCACACAGTGCTCCAGATGCGGCCTCACCAGGGCAGAGTAGCGGGGGAGGATGACCTCCCTCGACCTGCTGGCCACACTCTTCTTGATGCACCCCAGGATGCCATTGGCCTTCTTGGCCACCAGGGCACATTGCTGGCTCATGGTCACCCCGTTGGCCACCAGGACTCCCAGGTCCCTCTCTGCAGAGTTGCTCTCCAGGAGGTCAGCCCCCAACCTGTACTGATGCATGGGGTTATTCCTCCCCAGATGCAGTACCCTACACTTGCCCTTGTTGAATTTCATCAGGTTCCTCTCTGCCCAACTCTCCAGCCTGTCCAGGTCACGCTGTATGGCGGCACAGCCTTCTGGTGTGTCAGCCACCCCTCCCAGTTTTGTGTCATCAGCAAACTGGCTGATGGTACACTCTATACCTTCATCCAGGTCATTGATGAATATATTGAACAGGACTGGACCCAGTACTGACCCCTGGGGAACCCCACTTGTTACTGGCCTCCAACTGGACTCTGCACCACTAACCACAACCCTCTGAGCTCTATCTGTCAACCACTGTTCAATCCACTCCAATTAACTAAAAGGAGATTATATTTGTATCAATAAGCAGATTATGGTTGTGTGAGGTACATCTTACTGTGTTAGCAACAAAGGGACTACGCTATTACTGCAATTTTCTTAACAAATTGACTAATGCTTTTAGAATAATTAGTCCACATTTCAGATTTAATAGTGCTCTCATTTAATAAATGAATGATGCATCACTTGACCATAATAGTAAAATAGCTCATTTTTTGAAAAAGAAAATAAATTATTTTGAACTTTCCTTATCAACAGATAATAAGTCACTTATTAAATACAGCTTGCCTCCTTGTCTTTAACATTTGTCTCCTTTGAGACCTAGTGTGACTTCTGCTTTTGTGGACAATATTTTGCATTGTAGCTTTGTGGTAGTCAATAGTTCCCACAACTTGACAGAATCATTGTGGTCAGATGATAGGACTGGGAGTCAGGAGATGTGATTTCTACAGCAGGCTACCAGTATGACAGTGGGAAATTATTTAACCTTGCTGCTGTATTTTCTGTAATATGTAGGCAAGATGTTCATGATTAGAGTATTGTGAGACTTAATTAATTACACTTGAGATCTTAGGATGATTTAGGGGCTCTAAAAAGTATTATTGTCTGGATGGATATTTTGAGACCAATGTAATCCTCTGAAAAGCAAAACTATAACGCAAAATATTATTCTTGATTATTAAAGTTGGTGACAGATGACAATTCAATTTCATTATAATATTCAAGCTTTTGAAGTTTGTTTCTGTTCTGCATTGAAGTAAAACCAAAACCTTTAAAGTATTTTCACAATTGCATTGAAATATCAATTTCTAGAGAAAATATTAACAATTTTATTCTCTCTCATCTGAAGTAACTCTATGGCCTGCAATGCTATAAAACCTTCCCCTCTGTAGAACTCAGTAAGTCTCTTTCATGTTTCAGCTTAGAAAAACAGGGTATTTTTACAAAAATGTCTTTTGAAAATGTTGCAACCAGATTTACTGATCAACAATTAAAGGAAAGAATATTCTACTTCTGATGTACCTGCACACATTTCTGTGAAAAAGGCTATTATCTAAGGTGATTCAACTATGGCTTCCATATCCGTTTCTTTATTTTTGCTGAAAGCAGTTATGTCACCTATAAATCATTTTCAAAATGTGATAATATTCCTATTTGTATGCAATAATAATATTTAAAAGTTAAAAGTCTATTAAGTAGATTCCCTCTGTAATTGTATAAGGAGTACTTTAATGCAGTCATTCTGTACAGCATATGTGAAAATTATATGTATGTACTTTAGTGACTCCAGTCTTCAGTTGGCACTGAAGAACTAAGCAGTGAGCAAGTGAGAGAGTTCTATTCTGACTCATAAATCAATAGGGGCAACCAAAATTCACATTTCAGTTGCAGAGTTTATTTTGCCAACAGCATGCAAGTCAGGGAAAAAACTTCCAGGTTGAATTTATAAGATCTATGAGATCCAATCAAAAAGAAAATTTGTGCTGAAATTTTTATAGGGCAAATTTCTGATTAGAATAGAACTTTATGGTGTGTTAGTCCTTTTAGGTGAAGGTGTCCTGGAAAAATAAGAGATATTTCTATACACTTCCAAACTTATCTTCACAGCCAGTAAAAGCTGGCTTTGGAAAAAATCAGGTTCTAATTTGTGGAGACCTTAAATCTAATACCGGTACAAGTTGCCAGTAGTTAAAAAAATATAATCTCAGGATACTTATTGATTGTATCATAGCCTCCAAATTTGGGTCGCAGACATCAGGTGGGAAATATTTTTGTCCTTTAATGAGTGCACCTGCAAATAGAATATTATATTGCCTATGACTCTGAGAAGGGATTTTTCAGAAATATTTGGAAAAGGATAGTGATGATCACTGCATATAAGGGGTTGGCTGGAGCTGAAACAGAATTTGGAATATAAGGAATAGGGCAGTATTAGAGTTACTGACACCAAGGTGGAAGACTGCAGGTCTACATTATATTGGACCTGTTTATTATAAGCTATCTCAAGGAAAGGAAGTAGATAAGTAGGTGAAAATAGGATTTAGTGTCAGTATTATGGGAGCTTTGAAAAATATTACTAGATCCCTTGGAACTCACGTTAGATACAGATGTAAACTTAGCTTAGTTGCCACCACATTTATCAGCACATAAATGCGGATTTATTTATGTACAAACATGAAGCTATATAAGTGTGTATATCTGTATACAAATACAGATGTGCATTTTCCCATTTGTTCCAGAAAAAGAAGAGAGCTATGGAATTAAATTATTTACTTGTTTGTTGATATGTGATTATCAACCTCTGGGAAGGGTGGCATGTTTTGTTTTTTAGAGACCTCAACCACAATCCTAGCTTAATAACACCTAGCAAAGAAAATCAATAGCTTTTTTCATACTCTTCAATATAGTGTGCTTGAAACCAGCATAAATCTTTTCTACAGCAGTGTTCTACAACATGCTGTTCCCTTAGAGTTCAGGAAAATCAAGCACTTGCTATGATCATAGCCTGTCTTTAAGCATCCCGCATAGCTTCCGCTCAGAAGTGATTGTTGATATAGTTCTATATCCGTGATTCTTTTTCTGGATCCCTATCCCGAAAACTAATTAAGCATTGGTTGGAGATTCAAATTTACATGAACTGGCAACTGAACAGCAGCCGCACTCTTTCAGTCCTCCACACTGGTCTCTCAGGCAGGAGAATCATAGGTGAATTTGTCCGATCTATGTTTTCCTAGGAGTCCCTGACAAAATAGGGATCAAAAAGGATCACATCTCCCAATCTCTCTCTTATGCAGAGAACAAGGAGAAAAGCAAATCATTGAACCTACCCTTAGGAACTTAATTCTTCAAATAATTAAGTCAACAGATTCTTCTGTTAAAAGGTCTGTGTCTGGAATTTTTTGTGAGCTATTCTTATATTCGAGTGAAGGTAAATAATTCTTCTGTTGAATAATTTTTATGGCCATGCAGCAGAAATTTCTGATACATCTTTGACAAAGAATTCAGATAGTGATTAAATATATTCGTCTTTCAAGGTCTTGCTATGTTTTTTCTTTACCAATATGGGCCCGGTATAAGTTCACTGACTAATCACAGCTGCTGATGCTTTGTGGGAAGGATGCTGCCTGGAATATTTTAAATAGTTTTAAAATTCATTTTTACTCCCTGTTGTTCATAAAAATTCTTAATGAATTAAAAATTGTTCTTTTACTGAGATTATTCACTTAATAATTTTAAAATAGGAGGAATAGTACAAGATTTGCATTTAAAAATTCAGCAAAATCTCAACTAGCATGTATGGTGAAGTTATGACAACTGTTGACTGCAAAAAGTGAAGAATTGAGAATATACATTTAAAGTTGTTGTTTTATTAGGAATTTTCAATTTTGGCATAAGACATCACTCAGTTTCCACAAGCGTGACAATACTTCATTGCCTTAAGGGAGAAGTATGAATCTTAAGTAACTACCATTAAATACAATGCTATGAAATACCTAAATGGGGATATCATAGATACCTAGATAATTTATTTTTAGGTTTTTAATTTTTTAGGTTTTTAGATTTTGGGTTCATTGTTTCTCACAGTAAGATTTTTCCCAGTTGTCAGAATTCACTGTGCCAGAAAATCAGCCAACTCTCAACCCAAGGGAGTATGGAATCAGGCACTGGGCTTTGGACTGGGTGTTCAATGACAGTAGAGCTGAGCAAAACTGCAGTGGTTAGAATGTGACCGCATGAGTCTCAATACAAATAATAAGAATAAATGAAGCCTAATATTTCATCAGGATCTTCTGGTATAGTGGCATTCTCAATGTGGGTTTAGGTACTTAAACTAATAGCAGAACATATACCACAGGCAACACCTGACTGAATGGCTGCTGTGAGAAGACACCTTAATAGTTGGCAGTGTGATGCCTTACAGAAAAAGACTACTCTGCCTAAGCCACCTGGTTATATTATTCCATAATATTATTATTTATTATTAATTTATATAATATAATATTATTATATTATTCCACCTGGTAATATTATTACCATATTGAAAATATTGGATACTGCATTAATGGAAAAAGTCTGTAATACCATGGCTAGGAACACCATATGCAGAATGACCTTTATCTTCAACACATTTGATTCACAAAGAAGCAGCTGACTTTTTGTAAAATATTTTGGGGTTTGGAACTGACTGTCCCCTACTTTGATATTTTGACAGTTTACTTGAGCTATAGAGGGTAAAATACCTCAGATGCTTCAATTCAGTCAAAGCTCCAGAGGGAGGAATCAGCTCCCTAGGCCTGGGGATGCAGGAAGTGCCTGGTGCAGGTGGAAGTGATGTCCTCATCTGCAGGAAGGATGTGCTGGCTGTGCTGCCAACTTAAGGAGATGAGTGAACAGACTGCGCAGCATCAGGGAAGATAATAAAAAAAAAAAGACAAAATTTTCACAGAAACCCTGCAGAGACCAAAGCCTGAACCCCTAACTGCACAAAACCAAAGGTAGCCAGACTGTGTTTGACTGTGGGACAAATAGAGATATGAAGAGGCTGGAGCAGTTGACTTCTGGTAACAGGAGGATAGCTCCTGTTCTGCTTGCAGATCTGCAATTGCAGACTAGGCTCAGTGCCCTGGTAGCAGGCGAGGGGCAGAAAACTGTGTCTGGAGAAGAGTCAGTGGCATCTGAGCCTGAATCCCACAGGAGCACCAGGAGGAAGCAGTGAGTGACAGTGGGTGACTCTCTGCTGCAGGGGACAGACACCCCCATCTGCTGACCTGACTTTCTGTCTAGGGAGGTTTGCTGCTTGCTGGGGGCTTGGATCTGCATGTTGTGGAGAGACAGATAAGGCTTTTCCAATCCTTGGACTATTCCTCCCTGCTGCTCAAACCTGTGGATACCAACAATACAACCAAGGGAGACCTTGAGCATATCAAGAGTGATTGAATGGCTCTAGGGGATGAGTGTCAAGGGCATGAGGGCCCAGGTTGCATCTCAGCTATCCTGTTGGTGAAGGGGAAAGGCTTGGAGAGGAGCTGATGGATCCTGCAGGTCAACACCTGATTGTGCAGCTGGTATCATAGACAGGGATTTGGCTTTTATGACCACAGGATCCACTTTGTGGATGGAGAACTGCTAGGAAGAGATGGGATCCACCTAGCAAAGTGGTGCAAAAGCATTTTTCTCAACAGGCTGGTCAACCTGGTGAGGAGAGCTTTAAACTAGGAACGATGGAAAGGGAGATGGCAAACTACAGTTCAGTGAGGAAATGTTGGATGGGGTGGAAAGCAATGGATGCAGGGTGATGGGAACAAGCAAAACCTCAGAAATGATAAAACAGGGGGAAGGGACACACACCTCAAGTATATTTGCACATATGCATGCAGTCTGGGAGACAACCAGGAGGCACTAGAGATCTGTGTGCAGTCACAAAAATACGACATTGCTGGGATCACTCAGAGGTGGTGGGAAAGCTCACGTGACTGGAGTGCTGTGGTGGATGGACTTTGTGCAACAACCTAGTTGCTATTACTGAAACCTGGTGGGATGAATTCCATGACTGGAGTGTGGCTATCGATGTCTACAGGCTGTTCAGAAGGGACAGGTGAGGAAGGAGGGGCAGAGGCATTGCCCTCTACATCAAGAAATGGATAGAGTGTGAAGAGCTGTCTCTGAAGAATAGCCAAGACCAGGTTGAAAGCCTATGGGTAAGAACAAGAGACCGAGGCAACAAAGGGAACCTTGTGGTTGGTGTCTACTACAGGCCACCCGATCAAGGGGAGCCTATTGACAAAGCCCTCTTACTCCAGCTACAGGAGGCATCGCACTCACAGGCCCTGATCCTGCTGGAGGACTTCAACCACCCCAACATCTGCTGGAAAAGTAGCATGGCGAGCTGTAGGCAATCCAGGAGACTCCTGGAGTGCATTGAGGATAACTTCTTAAGCCAGGTAATAGACAGCCCTATCAGAGGAGATGCAATACTGGACCTGATGGGCACCAACACAAGTGAGCTCATTGGTGATGTCAAGATTGGAGGCAGCCTGGGCTGCATTGATCGTGCACTGGTGGAGTTCACAGTCCTGAGGTATATGGGTCAGGCAAAGAGTAAAGTCAGGACCCTGAATTTTAGGAAAGCAAACTTCCAGCTCTTCAAGGAGTTATTTAATAGGACCCCCTGGGAAACTACCCTCAGGGACAAGGGAGCAGAACAGAGCTGGGAGATCTTTAAGTATGCTTTCCATAGAGTGCAAGAGCTCTCGATCCCCTAGTGTAAGAAATCAGGAAAGGAGGGCAAGATACTGACATGGCTGAGTCAAGACCTGCTGGTCAAACTAAAGGGCAAGAAAGAGATGCACAGGCAGTGGAAGCAGGGACAGGTCTCCTGGGTAGAGTATAGGGATGCTGCCTGGTTGTGTAGGGATGGGGTCAGGAAGGCCAAGGCGCAGCTGGAGCTGAACTTGGCAAGGGACACAAAGAATAATAAGAAGGGCTTCTACAGATATGTCATCCAGAAAAGGAAAGTCAAAGAAAGTACTCTCCCTGATGAGCAAGACTGGCAAACTGGTAACAATGGATGAGGAGAAGGCTGAGGAACTCAACAATTTTTTTGCCTCAGTCTTCACTGGCAACCTCTCTCCCTACACCTCTCGAGTGGATGGACTGCAAGGTAGAGACTGGGGGAGCAAAGTCCCTCCTCCCACTGTAAGAGAAGATCAGGTTCAAGACCACCTGAGGAACCTGAACATACAGAAGTCTATGGGACTCACTAGATGCATCCCAGAGTCCTGGGGAAATTGGCTGATGTAGTTGCCAACCCACTCTCCATGATATTTGAAAAGTCATGGCAGTCAGGTGAAGTCCCCGGTGACTGGAAAAAGGGAAACATTGCATCCATTTTTAAAAAGGGTAGAAAGGAGGACCCTGGGAACTACTGACCTGTCAGCCTCACCTCAGTGCCTGGGAAGATCATGGAACAGAACCTCCCAGAAGCTATGCTAAGGCACATGGAGGACAGGGAGGTAATTCAAGACAGCCAGCATGGCTTCACCAAGGGCAAGTCCTGCCTGACTAACCACGTGGCCTTCTATGATGGAGTGACTACATCAGTGGACAAGGGAAGAGCTATGGATGTTGTCTATCTGGATTTCTGTAAGGCCTTTGACAAGGTCCCCCGCAACATCCTTCTCTCTAAATTGGAGAGATATGGATTTGGTGGCTGGACTGTTCAGTGGATGAGGAATTGGTTGGATGGTCGCATCCAGAGGGTAGTGGTCAACGGCTCAATGTCCAGATGGAGATCAGTGACAAGTGGTGTCCCTCAGGGGTCCGTATTGGGACCAGTACTGTTTAATAACTTCATCAATGACATAGACAGTGAGATCGAGTGCACCCTCAGCAAGTTTGCAGATGACACCAAGCTGAGTGGTGCAGTTGACATGCCTGAGGGATGGGATGTCATCCAGAGGGACCTGGACAAGCTCGAGAAGTGGGCCTGTGTGAATCTCATGAGGTTCAACAAGGCCAAGTGCAGGGTCCTGCACCTGGGTCGAGGCAACCCCCAGTATCAAATACAGGCTGGGGGAAGAAGGGATTGAGAGCAGACCTATGGAGAATGACTTAGGGGTATTGGTGGATGAAAAACTGCACATGAGCCAGCAATGTGCACTTACAACCCAGAAGGCCAACCATATCCTGGGCTGCATCAAAAGAAGCATGGCCGAGGGAAGTGATTCTGCCCCTGTATTCCGCTCTTGAGAGACCCCACCAGGAGTACTGCATCCAGCTCTGGAGCCCTCAGCACAGGAAAGACATGGACCTGTTGGAACAGGTCCAGAGGAGGGCCACAAAAATGATCAGAGGGCTGGAGCACCTCTCCTATGAGGACAGGCTGAGAGAGTTGGGGCTGTTCATCCTGGAGAAGAGAAGGCTCCGGGGAGACCTTATTGCGGCCTTTCAGTACTTAAAGATGGGGGCAAACTTTTTAGCAGGGCCTTTTGTGATAGGACAAGGGGTAATGGTTTTAAACTAGAAGAGGGTAGATTTAGACTAGATATAAGGAAGAAATTTTTTACAATGTGGGTGGTGAGACACTGGAACAGGCTGCCCAGAGAGGTGGTAGATGCCCCATCCCTGGAAACATTCAAGGTCAGGTTGGATGGGGCTCAGAGCAACCTGATCTAGTGGAAGATGTCCCTGCTCATTGCAGGTGGGTTGGACTAGATGATCTTTAAAGGTCCCTTGCAACCCAAACTATTTTATGACTCTAAACCATCTCCCTAAGCACCACGTCTATACATCTTTTAAATACCTCCAGGGATGGTGACTCAACCACTTCCCTGGGCAGTCTGTTCCAATGTTTGACAACCCTTTTGGTGAAGAAGTTTTTCCTAATATCCAATCTAAAACTCCCCTGGTGCAACTTGTTACTTGGGAAAAGAGACCGACACTCATCTCGCTACAACCTCCTTTTAGATAGTTGTAGACAGCAATAAGGATGGGGCTCTGAGCAACCTGATCTAGTTGAGGATGTCTCTGCCCATTGCAGGGAAGGTTGGACTAGATGGTCTTTAAAGGTCCCTTCCAACCCAAACTATTCTATGATTCTATGAGTGACAGGCAGGGAAGATGAGGAGGGGGACTGCCCTCTGTGTGAAGGAACAAAAGGATATGTGGGACAGAGGACAGGAGAGTGAGAGCTTGTGGGTCAGGGTCAGAAGAGAGACCAGTAAAGCTGATAATGTGTGGGAGTGAGTTACAGATCATGAGGAGAATGAGGAAGGAGAGCAGCAGAGCACAGACCTTAGACTTTAGGAGAGAAAATTTTGACTTCAGAAACTGGTAGGTGGGATCCTATGGGAGGCCGCTCTGAAAGGTAAAGGAACTCAAGAAAGCTAGCGAGTCTTTAAAGATAGCATTTTCCAAACTCAGGAGCATTCCATCCCAGTACTCAGGATATGAAGTAAGTATTTTGGGAGACCAGCTTGGCTAAGCAGGGGATTCAAGGCACAGCTCCAATGCAAAAAGACAGTGTACAGGAAGGGGAAGCAGGGCCAGGATACAAAGCAGAAATTTAGAGACATTGCCTGGGCATGTAGGGATGGTGTCAGGAAAGCCAAAGCTCAGCTGGAGCTGAGACTTGCAATGGATGTCAAGAGCAACAGGAAGAGCATCTACTGCTGCATTAGCAGTAAAAGACTGAACAAGAAAAGTATGGGATGGCTGCTGAAAGGGTAGGGGGTGATTTAGTGACAGCGGACACCGATGAGGCTGACGTACTTGCTACCACCTTTGTCTCACAGCAAGGTCTGCCAGGCCTCTGTGTTTAGTGACAGGGCTCAAGATGGAGCAAGAGGAGCTACCAGCTGGGGATGAGGGTTGAGTGATAGTTTTGTGAGAACCTGACCCACACAAGTCCCTGAGACCCAATGGGCTGCACCCAAGGGTGCTGAGGGAGCTGACTGATGTACTTGAAAGTACACCTTTGAAATGTGGAGACCGGGGAAGGTTCATGATGACTGGAGACAGGCAAATGTTGCAGAATGTGCACCCATATTCAATAAAGGCCAAAAGTCAATCCAGGGAACTAGAGGTTGATCACTTTCAGTTTGGTCCTTGGGAAAGTCACAGAGTATGTCCTCTTAGAGCACATGTCTCAGCACATGAAAGGGAAGAAGGAAATTGAGAACAGTCAGTATGAATTAACCAAGTGCACCATCAATGTATTCCCACACATTGTCAACAATGGTCTGGGGAGGATCTGATACCGACACACCAACTGTACATGAAGTGGTTAACAAGGTACGACAGTATGAAGACACCCTCTCTCTTCCCTTCTCTCTGGCAGCCATGGAAAAGCTGACTGTGACCATCAAGAAAATGACTGAGAAAATTGGGCAAATGCCCAAGAAAATAGTTGAGCAAACCGAGAAACTGTTTGATAAACTGTCCAAGGTGGAGGAAAAATCCCATTCTTCCCCTGCACAGACCCATGTTGCAGCTGCTAAGAAAATACACCCTCCTCCTCAAGAGAAAAAACACCCTCCAACTCAAGACAAATCGAACCCGGTCCGAGATTTCCTGTGTCTTTGCTTCTGCAACTATGGAGAGGACATGAGGAAGTGGGATGGAGAACCTATCTCAGCCCTACAGGCACAGGTGCTTGAGTTGCAAGGTAAAGCATATAGAAGAAAGAATTCTTACAGGAGGAATGCTGCTCTGACCTATGGTGGGTGATCCTTCGGTCCAGTTAGGAACCATCTGCTAATCGTAGGTACTATGGTCAACGTTAGAGGTGCCCTGCCTCCAGCCAGGAGGAAGAAAGGGACAACCGACTTTATTGGACTGTGTGGATTCGATGGCCTGGCACGTTAGAGCCACAAAAGTATAAAGCCCTGGTGGACACTGGTGCACAGTGTACCCTATCGCCATCAAATCATAAAGGGGCAGAATCTGTCACTATTTCTGGAGTGACAGGCGGATCTCAAGAATGGACTGTATTAGAGGCTGAAGTGAGCCTTACTGGGAATAAATGGGAGAAGCACCCCATTGTGACTGGCCCAGATGCTCCGTGCATCCTTGGCATAGACTACCTCAAGAGAGGGTATTTTGAAGACCCAAAAGGGTATCGGTGGGCTTTTGGTATAGCAGCTGTAGAGACTGAGGATGTTACACAGCTGTCTGCCTTACCCGGTCTTTCAGATGACCCTTCTGTTGTGGGACTGCTGAGGGTTAAAGATCAGCAGGTGCCAATTGCTACTGCCACGGTGCATCGACGACAGTATCGCACCAACCGAGACTCCCCGATTCCCATCCATAACCTGATTTGACGGCTAGAGAGCCAAGGAGTGATCAGCAAGACTCGCTCACCCTTTAACAGCCCTATATGGCCAGTGCGAAAGTCTGACGGGGACTGGAGACTGACAGTAGACTATCGTGGCCTGAATGAAGTCACACCACCACTGAGTGCTGCTGTGCCAGACGTGCTAGAACTTCAGTATGACCTGGAGTCAAAGGCAACCAAATGGTATGCTACAATTGCCATTGCTAAGGCCTTTTTCTCTATTCCTTTAGCAGTGGAGTGCAGGCCACAGTTTGTTTTCACCTGGAGGGGTGTCCAGTACACCTGGAATCGACTGCCCCAGGGGTGGAAACACAGCCCTACTGTTTGTCATGGACTGATCCAGACTGCACTGGAGACGGGTGGAGCTCCGGAATACCTACAATACATCGATGACATCATTGTGTGGGGTAACACAGCAGAAGAGGTTTTCAAGAAAGGTAGGAAAATAATTAAGATTCTTCTGAAAGCAGGTTTAGCTATTAAAAGAGGTAAGGTCAAGGGACCTGCACAAGAGATCCAGTTTTTGGGAATTTAAGTGGCAAGATGGGCATAGCCAGATCCCAATGGACATGATTAACAAAATAACATCCATGTCCCCACCTACTAACAAAAAGGAAACACAAGCCGCCTTAGGCGTTGTGGGTTTCTGGAGAATGCATATTCCAGGTTATAGCCAGATTGTGAGCAATGACAAGCCTTTGAGCAAATTAAACAAGAGATTGTGCATGCAGTAGCCCTTGGACCAGTCCGAACTGGACGGGACATTAAAACTGTGCTCTACACCGCAGCCGGGGATAATGGCCCTACCTGGAGCCTCTGGCAGAAAGCACCAGGGGAGACTCGAGGTCGACCCCTAGGATTCTGGAGTTGAGGATATAAAGGCTCCGAGGCCAATTATACTCCAACTGAGAAAGAAATGTTGGCAGCATATGAAGGAGTTAGAGCTGCTTCAGAAGTAATTGGTACTGAGGCACAGCCCCTCCTGGTGCCCCGATTACCAGTACCGGGCTGGATGTTCAAGGGTAAAGTTCCTTCTACTCATCATGCCACTGATGCTTCCTGGAGTAAGTGGGTTGCCTTAATCACACAGCGAGCTCAAATAGGAAACCCTAATCGTCCAGGAATTGTACAAGTGATCACAAATTGGCCCGAAGGCAAAGACTTTGGAATGCCACCAGAGGAGGTGGTGACACGTGCTCCACCATTTAATGAACTCTCAGATAATGAGAAACAGTATGCTCTGTTCACTGATGAATCTTGTATCGTATTGTAGGAAAGCATCGAAGGTGGAATGCTGCTGTGTGGAGTCCTACACGACGAGTCGCAGAAGCTGCTGAAGGAGAAGGTGAATCGAGTCAATTTGCAGAGGTAAAAGCCATCCAGCTGGCTTTAGATGTTGCTGAACGAGAAAAGTGGCCAATACTCTATCTCTATACTGATTCATGGACGGTGGCAAATGCTCTGTGGGGGTGGTTAAAGCAGTGGAAGCAGAGCAACTGGCGGCACAGAGGTAAACCCATCTGGGCTGCTGAACTGTGGCAAGACATTGCTGACCAGCTAGGGAACCTGGTCATAAAGGTACTGACGTGCGGAAATCAGACTCCACAATCGCAAGGTTGTAAAGTAGGTATGCTTTATTCAGCGCTGGGCAGCACGGGGGGTCATCCCACCAAATTCGTGCGCACCTAACGTGGCAGCTCGTATCATATTTATGCAGCAAAGTGTTGCATATTCATAAGGTTTCGCAATACGCCTATACATATTAACTATCTATCCTGCTTCGTATGCAAATGAGCCATTTCCATGATTTCCTCCCCACCGAGCATGCGCGGTTTCTTCTGGTGGTGGTCGTTGAGGGTCGAGAGGATGAAGGCAAACCCTCTCTTCTTCATCACCGCAAGTGACTCTATTCCTGTGTAAGCTCAGTCTCTCTTTTATCAGACTCCACAACCGCAAGGTCAGTTCCAGCAAGTTTCTTTAGCAAGGCCGGCCATGGCTGTTCTGTTCTTCTCTGCTATTTCCTGATTAAACGTCTTACACGATGGCCAAGGTTATAGATATGGGTTAAGCAATGCAATGGCTACAATGTTATAGATATATGTTTTGCGTCAAGCATGTTCCCTCCCGCTATTAGCCCTTAAGTGTTAGTTCTCTCTATCAGGTACGTCATGTAGATGCCCACGTACCCATGAGTCGGGCCACCGAGGAACATCGAAACAATTTTTTTAGTAGTCTTCACATGAAAATAGGTAACATTGTAGTTGGAGAGAAAAAGAAAAAGCATACACTTAGCTCCGCCCATTATAGCAAGTCAGAGTATACAGATCAAAGCAATTAGCTTTATGTTTCAGATGTCTTCTGTAAGAAATGCTTTTATTAATTGGAGGAACTGCATTAAAAAGAATGACATAAGTATAAACTATTCTGGGAGCAGTGCTTCAAAGTTTCTTTAATGAAATAAGAATATTTTTTTTAATTCCATAAATATCTAGGAAGAAAACGTTAATATTTTAAGAAAGTTATTTCAAAACAAAGTTGTTTAAAATCAGAGTGTGATAATCACAGTTTTTCAGTACTGGAGGTAGTCAACAGCAATTAGCTTCTTTGTGGATTCAGTACTGGATATCAGAAAAGTTTTCTGTTCAGGTAAAGGGACCATATCTTCTTTACCATTTCCTGCCAACATATGGTACAAGTCACAATCCTAAGGTTACAATTACCCAAATAAGCCAGGTTTATACCAGGGATGTCTGCTACGTGTGAGGAGGTATAACTGATGAGTGACAAGAGTTGTACAAGCAGAAGTCCCTAGCATAAATAGAATTCCACTGACAAAACCACATCATCCCCATAGGCAAGCTTAGGAAGAGTGGGTTAGATGAATGGACAGTGGGGTGGACTGAACAGTGGTTGACAGATAGAGCTCAGAGGGTTGTGGTTAGTGGTGCAGAGTCCAGTTGGAAGCCAGTAACTAGTGGTGTCCCTCAGGGGTCAGTACTGGGTCCAGTCCTGTTCAATATATTCATCAATGACCTGGATGAAGGGATAGAGTGTTCCATCAGCAAGTTTGCTGATGATACAAAACTGGGAGGGGTGGCTGACACACCAGAAGGCTGTGCCGCCATACAGCGTGACCTGGACAGGCTGGAGAGTTGGGCAGAGAGGAACCTGATGAAATTCAACAAGGGCAAGTGTAGGGTACTACATCTGGGGAGGAATAACCCCATGCATCAGTACAGGTTGGGGGCTGACCTCCTGGAGAGCAACTCTGCAGAGAGGGACCTGGGAGTCCTGGTGGCCAACGGGGTGACCATGAGCCAGCAATGTGCCCTGGTGGCCAAGAAGGCCAATGGCATCCTGGGGTGCATCAAGAAGAGTGTGGCCAGCAGGTCGAGGGAGGTCATCCTCCCCCGCTACTCTGCCCTGGTGAGGCCGCATCTGGAGCACTGTGTGCAGTTCTGGGCTCCCCGGTTCAAGAAGGACAGGGAACTGCTGGAGAGGGTCCAGCAAAGGGCTACTAAGATGATTAGGGGATTGGAGCATCTTTCTTATGAGGAAAGGCTGAGGGACTTGGGTCTTTTTAGTCTGGAGAAAAGAAGACTGAGGGGGGATCTTATCAATGCTTATAAATACTTAAAGGGAGGGTGCCAGGTGGATGGGACCAGTCTTTTTTCAGTGGTGCCCAGTGATAGAACAAGAGGTAACGGGCACAAACTCGAACATAGGAAGTTCCATCTAAACATGAGGAGGGACTTCTTTACTTTGAGGGTGGCAGAGCACTGGCACAGGCTGCCCAGAGAGGTTGTGGAGTCTCCCACACTGGAGACATTCAAAACCCGCCTGGACGCCGTCCTGTGCAACCTGCTGTAGGTGTCCCTGCTGTGGCAGGGGGGGTGGACTAGATGATCTCCAGAGGTCCCTTCCAACCCCTATCATTCTGTGATTCTGTGATTGAAACTTGTAGATGCAGAAATGATTACACAGCAGTGGATAAGCAGAGAAGATGATGCATTTGTAGATGACAGTTAGCATTAATTACGATTAATACAAGCCTTTTAGGTAAGTTTACTTTTTCTAGGTATAACTGCATCCACCCCTGGGATAGCTTTAGAAATTTCCCAAGTATTGGTATTTTTAAACAGATAAGCACTGTGCATGTTAATCTTAACATACTTTTCAGCTGTTTATAATTTCACAATCACAGGAAAACACATCCGAAGGGACTCAAAGTTATCTAGTTCTATTGTCTATTGTCTCTAAACCACAATAACTATACTGAGATCATTCCTGACTGATTTTGTCTACCTGTTCCTGAAGGTCTCCTGATCATAGAGCCCCACAACCTCCCCAGGCAACCTATTTGAGATCTCTGTGAGTAGTACCTTTAATAATTTTTCATCAGGTTTAACCCAAATCTTTTTTTCAGTAATTTAAGACTGTTACTTCTATTGTAGATACAGAGAATAGATTAATCTCTTTGTCTGTAATAGCTTTATGCATATTTGAAGACTATCATGTTTCCTCATTTCTCCCTTCAGTCTTCTTTCAGGTAAACAGCCTGATTTATTTCAACCTTTCCTCACCAAACACATTTTCTCTCCTGATGGTCATTATTGCTGCTTTCAATGTGTGGTTGACATCTTCCCTGAAGTGTGATTTCTAAATCTGGACAGAGTAAACCTGCACAGATCTACCAGTGCTGACCAGAGGAGAATTACTTCATGTGCCTTTCGGGTTACAATCCTTTTTATATTTCCCTGTCTAACATCTGTCTTTTCACAGTCACATGAGGTTGAGGCTCACTCATCCTGTGATCCACTATAATCCATAAATCCTTTCCTGAAGAACTGGTACCTAACCAGTTCTTTCCCATACTTAATTTGTGCAGTTGATTGGTCTTCCTCAAGCGTAATATCTTGTAATTGTTCCTACTGAATGTCATTTTGTTTTTTTTAAAACCATATATCTGATTTGCCAAGATCATTTTGGATCATACTTTAATCATTCAAGCATCATGCTAGATTCCTGCCTCAGGCTAAACTGAGAGAAATTTTAGCAGAAATGATTAAGTCATTTCTGAGAATAAGGTGATGGAAAAAACATGCTATTTTGCCCAGTGAATGTAATGATATTTTAGAAATACAGTCTGAACTCTCATGTCTCTGCTCATAGGCACTATACCCCCAACTCGGCTGCCTGTACCTTTCTGCCCATACCATCAAGCTTCTTTTTCTCCAGCTCCGCAAGTTTCCAGTGTCACAGCTTTCAGTTTCTGCCTATCTACTCTCATCTTATAGTTCATGCTCAGACTCTTTCTCACATCTATTCATGTTTCTCACTTTAGCTCTCCTGCCCTTTCCCTTCTTTACACTTCCACATACCCAAATTTCCTCTTCTCTGTCTACCTGACCCCTAACCCTTGCCTCCCTCCTCTGCGTCTCTCCAACTTTTGCTTTCTGTTCTTCTGTCCATGTACTCCAAAACTCAGGACTGCCTTCTGCCCCTACAAAACCCCTTTACAAAAATCTTTTGCTGCATCTTTGATGCTTTCATTTCCCTTTTTCTTTCTGTTTTCTGAAAACTCAGTTCTCCCTCACTGCAATTACCCATTTCTCTCCACTGGGGTCAGTGACTTCTACTGTCTACAGGGTAGGAAAAATTTCTCTCATTTTAGCTGGTGTGCTGAGTGCCAGAATGCCACTCACAGCCAATGACAGGAATTACAGGGAAGTTCTAGTCAGTTATTTCAGTTTCAAGGGACGGCACACAACTGTGCAATAAGTTATGGCAGAAAGCCTGTAAAGGGAGGGGGTATGTGTAAACTGGTTATCTTCAGAGACCCTATTTTTATTAAATTTGGGTAAATTTTCACAAGATATCAAAAAGTATCAACAAATATTGGGGATAAATTAGAGTAAGAAGACAGCACTTTCTCCACTCCAGCTGCTACATGATTATCTGAAATCATTTAAAAAGCAGAACAAGAAAACCGCTCCTAACCATATGCACTGATTGTGGAGGAAAGTTTGGGAATATATGTCCTTAGGCTCAAATATCAGGAAGCAAACAAAAAAATCTTAATATTTTTGAGATGTGTTTAAAAAAAAAAAGTTATGCCATTCACATGCTTTCTTAGGGTAGAAATCATTCTTCTGATCCCACTATTGTCTTCTTATTCATCACTCAAAAGCCTGGAGCAAGGAGGGAACATGATGGAAAAATGCCGCATTCTGGTAATATCTATCTTGGGAAATTAGCTGAGGAAGGTGAGGAAGCTCCACCATTTAATGAACTCTCAGATAACGAGAAACAGTATGCTCTGTTCACTGATGAATCTTGTATCGTATTGTAGGAAAGCATCGAAGGTGGAATGCTGCTGTGTGGAGTCCTACACGACGAGTCGCAGAAGCTGCTGAAGGAGAAGGTGAATCGAGTCAATTTGCAGAGGTAAAAGCCATCCAGCTGGCTTTAGATGTTGCTGAACGAGAAAAGTGGCCAATACTCTATCTCTATACTGACTCAGGGATGGTGGCAAATGCTCTGTGGGGGTGGTTAAAGCAGTGGAAGCAGAGCAACTGGCAGTGCAGAGGTAAACCCATCTGGGCTGCTGAACTGTGGCAAGACATTGCTGACAGGCTAGGGAAGCTAGTCGTAAAGGTACGTCATGTAGATGCCCACGTACCCATGAGTCGGGCCACCGAGGAACATCGAAACAATCAGCAAGTGGATCAGGCTGCTAAAATTTTCCAGACAGACTTGGACTGGGAACATAAAGGTGAACTATTCTTAGCTCGGTGGGCCCATGACGCTTCAGGTCATCAAGGAAGGGATGCAACCTATAAATGGGCCCGTGACCGAGGGGTGGATTTAACCATGGACACTATTGTGCAGGTTATCCACGACTGTGAACCATGCACCAAAATCAAGCGAGCTAAATGGTTAAAACCTTTGTGGTATGGGGGATGACGGCTGAAATATAAATATGGGGAGGCTTGGCAAATTGACTACATCACACTCCCTCAAACTCGCCAGGGTAAGCGCTATGTGCTTACAGTGGTGGAAGTGAGCACCGGATGGTTGGAAACCTATGCCGTGCCCCATGCCACTGCCCGGAATACCATCCTAGGCCTTGAAAAGCAAGTCTTGTGGTGACATGGCACTCCAGAAAGAACTGAGTCAGACAATGGGACTCATTTTAAAAACAATCTTATAAGTAATTGGGCCAAAGAACATGGCGTTGAGTGGATATATCATCTCCCCTATCATGCACCAGCTTCTGAGAAGATTGAGCGATATAATGGACTGTTAAAAACTACCCTAAAAGCAAATGGGGGGTGGAACCTTCAAAAATTGGGACAAGCATTTAGAGCAAGCTACCTGGTTAGTTAACACCAGGGGATCCATCAATCGAGCTGGTCCTGCTCAATCAGACTTTTTACATACTGTAGAAGGGGATAAAGTCCCTGTGGTGCATGAAAGGATAATGTTAGGGAAAACTGTTTGGGTTTTTCCTGTTTCAGGCAAAAGCAAACCCATTTGTGGGACTGTTTTTGCTCAAGGACCTGGATGTACTTGGTGGGTGATGCTGAAGAATGGAGAAGTCCAAAGTGTACCCCCAGGGAATATAACCCTTGGTGAAAATACTCAATCCTGAGCTGCATGATGCTGACCACTACATAATACTGACAGTGTTCAATAAGTGTTTTTCAGGATAACACAGTGGTGATGAAACCTGAGCTAGCTTCATCAAGTGGCATCCAGCAAGCTCTTCGAGATGAACATACTACCCGTGGGCACATGGGCTTACACTTATTGCTATAACACCCAAGGCCAGCTAACTTTGTTACTTGCCCCGTTGGAGGGTCGGAAGCGGAAAAGTGCAGTGGGGTCCCACCTGCGGGGAGGAGCGGACAGGACAGGTGACCCAAAACTGACCAACAGGGTGTTCCATCCCAGCTGCCTCATGCTCAGTATAAAAGCTGAGGGATCAAAGGGTCAGTCCTCTTTCTTCAATGGCCGGCGTCCGAGGAGGACTCTGTCTGTTCGTCTACCTTTCATCCCGATCCTGCATGCAGATCCGGAATCCAGTTCCCGTCCGTCACTGAGCCCAGTCTGGGACTTCCCCAGTGCCAGCCGGTGTCATGATTGTCATCCTGGGAGCTTGATATGGTTTTTTATATATTTCATAATTTCCTTTTATTTTGTTATTAATATTTCATTGAAGTAGTTTAGTTCCTTCTAAACTCATAAGTCTCTTTTTCCCTCCTCTGCCTCTCTCTTTGAAGAGGGGTAGAGGGGAGCAACTGTCGGTCCCATCTGGTGTCCCCCATGTCCCCAGTAGCCGATTCGTCCTAAACCATGACATTCAAGTAAACAAAACACGTAAAGGATAGAAGAAAAAAGTATTAGCGTTATACAACAAGAAAGTGAGAAACTGGAAGACAAGCTTAAATTCTTCATAAGGCTGTCTGTGAGACTGTCGTGGTTTAAACCCAGCCAGCAACTAAGCACCACGCAGCCGCTCACTCACTCCTGCCCGGTGGAATGGGGAAGAGAATCAGAAGAGTAAAAGTGAGAAAACTCATGGGTTGAGATAAAGACAGATTAATAAGTAAAGCAAAAGCCGCGCACACAAGCAAAGCAAAACAAGGAATTCATTCACTACTTCCCAGTGGCAGGCAGGTGTTCAGCCATCTCCAGGACAGCAGGGCTCCATCACGCATAATGGTTACTTGGGAAGACGAAACACCGTAACTCCAAACGTATCCCCCTTCCTTCTTCCCCCAGCTTTATATGCTGAGCATGACATCATACGGTATGGAATATCTTCTTGGTCAGTTGGGGTCAGCTGTCCCAGCTGTGTCTCCTCCCAACATTTTGTGCACCCAGCCTACTCTCACTGGCAGCGGGGTGTGAGGAGCAGAAAAGGCCTTGACTCTGTGTAAGCACTGCTAAGCAATAACTAAAACATCCCTGTATTATCAACACTTTTTCCAGCACAAATCCAAAACATAGCCCCATGCTAGCTACTATGAAGAAAATTAACTCTACCCCAGCCAAAACCTGCACAGAGACTGAGGTACTTGTTCCTGGTAATATAACTAGTTCTGTGTATTTCTGCTCTTGACCCAGTTTATTCAGGTCATCTATGCTTAGTTTCTCTTCTGAATCTGTGATAGCTGCTTTCTTCCTTCCTCTAGGCTTCTCCATCTCTGAAAGATCAGAGTCGTCGTTTGGACTAGATGATCTCCAGAGGTCCCTTCCAACCCTGACCATTCTGTGATTCTGTATTTATTTTTTTAGCCCAAAAAAGATTTTCCAGTTTAACAGTTCTCAAAAAGATCTTTCAAAAGAATGCCATGCTTATTATTTTATTTCATATTGCTATGAATTCTGTATCCAAACAAGTATTAATTAATATTATTATGATTACTCTAATATTACTTATAAATGTTCAGTTAGTAGGTTAAACTAGTTTATTTTAGCGCTTGGATAGAATAACTTATTTTTGTGGGTTTGTTTCTGTTTTTTTTTAAAAGACTTAAGAAAAATAATTTACATGGGAACATGAATGTATTATGGCATTAACTGTACTTCTATTAGTGATTGTGAGCATATTATCTCTTTTAAACCAGAGAGCATCCTGAATAAGGTCTCCTTTGTGTTGGAAAAGGATAGCAAGTGAAGGGATAGCAAGTAAAGTGAACTCCTTTACGAGGAATACAGCTTATACTTACAAAATATTTGTTCTGCAAATATAAATTTAGCAATTCCTGAATGAAAGATGGTATAAAACAATCACACTTTTAGCCAATATTTTTTGTTGACAAAACCTTCTAAGTCTAGTCCAATTGTTGCACTTTCTTAATTTCCATCAGGGATTCTTAAGTGCAAAGGTACAACCTCTGGCTTAGGGGGTTCATGAGCAAGAGACTGCTGAAAAAATATCTCAGGGAAATAGCACTATTTGCTTGCTATGCTACCCTAGGCACCCACTACTGGCCATTTTCAGGGACAGGATACTGAATTATATGGACCATTGATCTCACTCTATAGAGGTTTCTTAGATTACGTTTATAAAACAGAGTTATAAAAATTTCATGCGCTTGCCCAAGTTTTCCAACATCAGTTAATTATTTTTATATATATTAGTTTATTTTGTTTACAAATGGTTTTTCACACACTGGAGGTGTGGAAAATCACATTTTGCATTTACCACATCATTTACACATTTTTAGTAATGTATTCTGAGAACTCATTAGGAACCACGGTTGGAAAATTCTCATTTTAAGTAGAATAGTTGTTAAGCAACTTCAAAATTTAATTAGAACTCTTTGCTGCATTTCATTATGAGGTTATTTCATGATTACTTATCAGGTCCTAGGTATTTAGTAATGCAGAAGTGTACATGATAGTGCTGAATTATAGCTGCACAGCTGGAGAAGATACTTTGAAAAATGAAGAACAGATAAATGCATTGTTTAAGAAGCACCAGGGGAAAAATCAGCATTGAGCAGAAACCTTTTTCTCCCCTATAGCTACTATTCACAGTTGCAAATAATGCTACAAAATCCAGCATGGTCATCTATCTTGTAATGACTACCTAATAGAACCAGTTGGTTCTTTACATATGCAAGTTACAGGAATTAGGATACATATAAGTAAAAGGAAGGTATGCTCCTAACTAATGGAAAAATTGGGGAACTGTTACAATTAGGCCTGTACTCACCAAGTTGAATTTAGTTCTGTGGGAAAAACTGGGTTCTAATTATGCTGAGATACACCATGTGTTTTTTTTCTTGGGGAAAACCCCAAAACCTACAATTAATAAAAAATGAAGTTACTACCACCATTCAAGTCTATTTTAAAAATATGCTAATATGTTTCTACCACTCAGATACAAACATTATTATTATACAGACATTATTTGTGCACTCATCCACAGAAGTACAGTCCATATTTTAAGCCCATGTAGGAGCAGGTTTTCTGGCAGAACCTGTGACCCCGCGGGGGACCCACGCTGGAGCAGTCTGTTCCTGAAGGACTGCACCCTGTGGAAAGGACCCATGCCGGAGCAGTTCATGAAGAACTGCAGCCCGTGGGAAGGACCCACGTTGGAGAAGTTTGTGAAGGACTGTATCCTGTGGGAGGGACTCCACGCTGGAGCAGGGGAAGAGTGCGAGGAGGAAGAAGCAGCAGAGACAATGCCTAATTAACTGGCAGCAACCCCCATTCCCCATCCCCCTGTGCCTCTCGGGGCAAGGAGCTAGAATAGTTGGGAGTGAAGTTGAGCTTGGGAAGAAGGTGGGGGTGGTGGGAAGGTGTTTTAAGATTTGTTTTTATTTCTTATTGTCCTACTCTGTTATTAATTGGCAATAAATTAATTGCCCCAAGCTGAGTCTGTTTTGCCTGCAATGGTAATTGCTGAGTGATCTCCCTGTCCTTATCTCGATCCATGAGCTTTTCTATTGTATTTTCTCCCCCTGTTCTGTTGATGGAGGAGGAGTGATAGGGCGGCTTGGTGGGCACCTGTTGGCCAGCCAAGGTCAACCCACCACATCAGTATAAATATATATGATTTTCTTTTATAGCATCTCTTGCAGCTGGATCAGGCTTTCTATAATCACTTTTTGGTTTTCAGTGCCCCAAACAGTTTAGAATTTCCCTTTTTTCCCTCCTCCCTTGTTTATTATTCTTTGCTATTTCTGACAAAGCCATTGCTTCCTTCATGGAAGAAAAGAGAGGATACAGTAAGCTTTTTTTCATTGTTATATTCAAATGCTAAACAACTTAGCTTCCTTCTCTTGCATTCTTCACTTGGCTTCTTCCTATATTTTCACCCTACCTTCCTCCACCTGGTTTCAAAAGACACCTGTTGCTGTCCACCAGCAGAATTGTGTCTATGGCTGGAGTTTCACATGCTTTAAACAAGCATACGCACCTCTCCATGACACCCCACTGCACCCATCCCCACTTCTTTCCACATCATTATGGTGATGTTTTATAGTTTTTAACCCAGAACAAAGATGGTGTGCAAGCATGAAAACAGGGCAAGAGAAGTCTAATGGCTTCATTCAATGGCAATGCTGACTTATATGGATGTGGGACTATTGCATGAAATGTGGGACTACTGCATGAAATGATCAGGCCCTTCTTTTTTTCAGTCAGCCAAATTCCACCTAAATCTTAAGGCATTTAGGGGTATGATTTACCTTTATTTTTCTATACTCGGCGTAGCTATACTGATTTACTGCTTTAATATGGACGCTACTTTATTAACTGGGCTTATTACACAAATGGAAACTGGCATAAATTATACCAGTTTAAGCATTTTTATACTGATGATGATACTAATGATGATGATACTGATAAATTATTAAAACAATGTGTATGGATTTTGTTAGTCTGCGTCAATTGTATCAAGAGTAATGTAGTTACACTGAACCTGTCCCCCATAAACAACTGTCGTGGTTTGGGCTGGGTTGGCCACTAAAACAAACGACAGATGCTCTCTAACTTCTCTCCTAAGTGAGAGAAGAATGAGAGAGAGAGAGACTTATGAGCTGAAAAGAAACTAAACTACTTCAATGAAATATTAATAATGAAATATTAATAATAAAATATTAATAAGAGAAAGATAATAATAAGAAGAAAATAATGAAATATATACAAAACCGTATCGAGCTCCCAGGATGACAATCACATCAGTGGCAGGCACTGGGAAAGTCCCAGGCTGGACTCAGCGATGGATGGGAGCTGAACTCAGGAAATGGATTCAGGAATGCATGGATCGGGATCGAAGGCAGACGAACAGACAGAGTCCTCCTTGGACGTCGGCCATTGAAGAAAGAGGCTGACCCCTTTGATCTCTCAGCTTTTATACTGAGCATGAGGCCCATGGGATGGAATACCCCGTTGGTCAGTTTTGGGTCACCTGTCCTGTCCGCTCCTCCCCACAGGTTCAACCCCTCTATGCTCTTCTGCTTCCGACCCTCCAACGGGGCATATAACAAATTTAGCTGACCTTGGTTGTTATAGCCATAAGTATAAGCAAGAGCCTCTCTACATACCATTCCTTGGTATTCACTGTAAACATCAGACCTTATCTGCTAGAAGCAGATACGGTCTGAAAAAATATGCCGTTAATTTCGGAGAGGTAGAAGAGGCTTAACTGAAAAGTTAAGTAGTTTTTAGTAATGTCATGTTTAACATGTCTATCAATAATCTGGAGGACAGGATGGAGAGCACTGTTGTCAAGTTTGCATATGACACCAAATGGGGGGTAACCAGTTGATACACTCAAGGAAAAAGTTGCCATCCAGAGGGACCTAGACAGGCTTCAGGAACAGGTTGACAGGAACCTGAAATTCAACAAGGACAAATGCCAAGTCCTGGGAAATTAGAGCCCTGGCAATGATACAGGCTGATGATGGACCAGCTGGGAAGCAGGGAGCTCTGGGGAGATGTCCTGGGAACCCTGGCAGGCAGTGAGCTGGACAGGGGCCAGCAGTGTCCTGGGCTATGTGAACAGGGGCATGTTCTGTGAAGGACAGTTCTGTGAGGAGAGGTTGCAGGACTGGGGCTTGTTCAGTCTGGAAGAGGGACAGCTTCAGGGGGACCTAATATTAGCCCCTCAGCATCAGTGGGGAGGGGATCAAGGAGATGCCAGCCTCTTCACAGTGATGCATGGCCCATTGAAATGAGAGGTTCGGACTGGATATCAGGAGAAATATTTTCCCTATGAGGAGAGTCCAGCAGTGGATCAGGGGCCTGGAGAGGTTGTGCTGTCTCCATCTGCCAGCCGCCCACCGAGACACTCTCTCACTCCCCCTCCCCAACAGGAAAGGAGGAGAAAATAACATGAAAATGCTCATGGGTCAAGATAAAGATGGAGATTGCTTACCAATTACCATCATGGGCAAAATGGACTCAACTTGGGGAAAATGAATTTAATTTATTGCCAATTAAAAATAGAGTAGGATGGTAAGAAACAAAGACAAAACTAAAACCACCTTCCCTTGACCCTTTTTCCCAGGCTCAACTTTACTCTTTCATTCCCAACTCCTCTACATACTCCCCCCACCCTGAACAGCACAAGGAGGATGGGGAACGTGAGGTTGTAGTCAGTTCAAAACACTTCCTCTTCTGACACTCTCCTCCTCACACTTTTCCCCTGCTCCAGTATGGGGTCCACCATGTGCTGCAGTGTTGATATCTGCTCCAGCGTTGTTCTCTCCATGGACTGCAGAGGAGTATCTGTTCCAGCATCTGGAGCATCCTCTTCTTTTTTTTCTGACCATGTTTGCACTGTTGTTTCTCACACATTTTTTTTCTTCACTTCTCACTCCTGGGCAACATTTTGTCCTTTCTTAAATATGTTTACACAGAGGCACTACCAGCTTCGCTGATTGGCTCAGCTGTGGCCTGCAGTGGGTGTCCTAGTTTGAGGTAAAACAGAACCAATTTTCTGTTCAGTAATTTTCCTTCTCAGCTAAGCCTCTTCTAACTACTGAAATTAACAGCATATTGTGCAGACACTGTTCACTCTCAGAGTGATAAGACCTATGTTTATAGCTGATGCCCAGGCATGGTATGCAGAGAGGCTCTTGCTTATACTTATTGCTATAACACCCAAGGTCAGTTAACTTTGTTGTGTGCCCTGTTGGAGGATCGGAAGCAGAAAAGCTTAGCGGGGTCGCATCTGCCGGGAGGAGCGGACAAGACGGGTGACCCAAAACTGACCAACAGGGTATTCCATCCCATCTGCCTCATGCTCAGTATAAAAGCTGAGGGATCAAAGGGTCAGTCTCTCTCTCTTTCTTCAATGGCCGACGTCCAAGGAGGACTCTGTTCATCTGCCTTTGATCCCGATCCTGAATCCAGATCCGGAATCCAGTTCCCGTCCATCACTGAGTCCAGTGGGACTCTTCCCGTGCCAGCTGGTGACGTGATCGTCATCCTGGGAGCTTGATACGGTTTTGTATATATTTCATTATTTTCTTTTTATTTTATTATTAATATTTTCATTAAAGTAGTTTAGTTCCTTCTAAACTCATAAGTCTCTTTTTCTCTCTCTCCCTCCACTCCTTGAAGAGAGAGGTGGGGGAGAGCATCTGTTGCTCGCCTCAGTGGCCAGTCCATCCCAAACCACAACAGCACGTCTGTTGCAGACTCAGCTGGAACAAAATGTGGCTGGCATGGGGGCAGCCCCTGGTCTCTTCTCACAGTGACCACCCCTGCAGCCCCCTGCTGCTACCAAAACCTTGCCACGTACACCCAATGCACCATCCCTGGAAGTTTTTAAGCCCTGACTGGATAAAGCCCCAAGCAAGCTGGTATGATGTCAAAGATGACGCTGCTTTGAGAAGGAGGTTGGACTAAAGACCTCCCTGAGGTACCTTCCAACCTAGATTATCTTATGATCTTAAAATAAAAAATAACTTGCCAAAAAACCCCCAATGAACCAACAACATCACTTTATGCAATATCTGTTCTCTTTTCCCAGTTCATTTATTTGCAGTCCTGATAAGACATTGCTTTTATAAGCAGGAAAAAGCCCAACAATTCATAAGCCTTTTAATCTTTTAATCTTTTAATGCTTTTCTTTTTGGTTTTGGTGTTGCTCAGTTGCCTGAAAGTAATTCCATTTACATAGAGATGCTAGACTAGAATTCTGGTATATGTGTATGTATTGGGTCTGTCTGGGATGGAGTTAATTTTCCCCATAGCAGCCCTCATAGTGCTGTGCTTTGTAGTTGTAGCTAGAAAGGTGTTGATAACACACCAATGTTTTGGCTACCGCTGAGCAGTGCTCCCACAGCATCAAGGCTGTCTCTCCAACCCTCCCATCCCCAAAGGCCAGTAGGCTGTGGGTGGGCAAGAGGTTGGGAGGGGACATAGCTAGGACAGCTGACCCAGATTGACCAAAGGGATATTCCATACCATATGAAGTTGCGCTCAGCAATAAAAGCTAAGAGAAAGGCGGGGGGGGGGCATTCTTTATTAAGGTGTTTGTCTTCTGAAGCAACCGCTATGCATACTGAGGTCCTATTTCCCAGGAAGTGGCTGGACATCGCCTGCTGATGGGAAGTAGAGAATAATTATTTTTTTTGTTTCCTTTGCTTTTGCACATGGCCTTTGCTTTTCTTCATTAAACTGCCAAGGTCAACCCACGAGATTTTCATCTTATTTTCTCCCCCCCTTTCCCACTGAGGAGGGGAATGAGAGAGCAGCTTGGTGGGTACCTTGTGGCAGACTTCTGTTAAGTGCTTGGTTTGCACAAGAATACTACAAAACAGATATGAAAAAGGAAATGTTAATAAACATAATTTGTTTACCATGCCCTTTTTGAGGAGCAAATCTTTTGAGTGCCATTGTGAGGAGGAAGTCTTCTGAAGTCATGACAAAAAAAGAATTTTCAAAGTGAGCTCTTAATGGATATGCTTATACTGAAAAGGAGGTGTGTAGCTACAATAAATGAAAAGTTGGTGCCCATAGTAATAAAGTATTTCCTTCTATAGGAACACGCTTTTTAAATAATTTAAAAAAATGTACTTTTCAACAATTTACTTGGTACTTGAAAGGCAAGGATTGCTATGGCGACACTGAAACAAGAAGGAATTGCAAACATATGAATCGTAACATATGCAAGACAAAGAATCAAATGTTTTCCTACTTGAGCTACCTTTTAATTATCGCAAACATTTTAATGAGACTTTTCTTAATTGTTTCATACTGTCTGATAGGCAAGGGAAGTAAGAAGAAGTAGGAATTATGCTTCATATACAATGTTTCAGCAAAATGCATTTGAAGGATAATAGCACTGAACCACCCCATCTCAACACACCCCACCCTTTTTACTAGACTGAAGAGTCTGAATTATCTTTCCAGTGACTGGAAAAAGGGAAACATCACACCCATTTTTAAAAAGGGTAAAAAGGAGGACCCTGGGAACTACTGACCAGTCCGCCTCACCTCCGTGCCTGGTAAGATCATGGAACAGATCCTCCTGGAAGTTATGCTGAAACATATGGAAGACAGGGAGGTGATTAGAGACAGCCAACATGGCTTCACCAAGGGCAAATAGTGCCTGACTAATCTGGTGGCCTTCTATGATGGAGGGACTGCTCCAGTGGACAAGGGAAGAGCTACGGATGTCATCTATCTGGACTTCTGTAAGGCCTTTGACACAGTCCCCCACAACATTCTTACCTCTAAATTGGAGACATATGGGTTTGATGGATGGACGGTTAGATGGATAAGGAATTGGCTGGATAGCCATGTCCAAAGAGAAGTTTTTTACTATGAGGGTGGTGAGGCACTGGAACAAATTGCCCAGGGAAGTTGTGGAGGCCCCATCCGTGGAAGTGTTCAAGACCAGGCTGGATGGAGCTTTGAGCAACCTGGTCTAGTGGGAGGTGTCCCTGCCCATGGCAGGGGGGTTGGAACTAGATGATCTTTAAAGGTCCCTTCCAACCCAAACCATTTGATGGTTCTATGAAATTCAAATATGCAAGCTTGCCTGTTGTTCAAACGGAAAATTAACTTTGTGTTCCCTTTGAACACTCAGAACCTGCAACCCTGAATCACAGGCAGACAAGAAAGCTTCATCAATTACTCTGCTCACTCTCTCCCTCTCCTTCCCTTAAAAAAATAGCCAGGCAATCTTTATACGTTATTTCAAAGGGACATCTTTTTCTAGGACCCCTTAAACTCACCATTGCTTAGATTGTAATCAGTACAGCCATAAAGAATTAAATTTCTGTTTGTGCTTGTCCGAATCTCCCACATGAATGCATCCAGTAAACTTTGCGAAGTTTATTTTGCGAAAGCTATATGACTTCTGTTTACCTACTAGTACAAGTCTAACTCAGACCCTTCTCCCCATCTTTTGCTAAAAAACAGTGGTGGTTAGCCTGCTGTTCCCTTTTGTTGCCAGATTCAACCCTGGTTTAGTTTTATTCTTCTCTGCTTAAGCAATTTGTATACCTCAGTAAACTCCCAGCTGACTTCATGCACCTTGTATTGGGTTTACATGGCAAGGTTTTGCTAGCGTGGGGGGCTGCAGGGGTGGCTTCTGTGAATAGACACCAGGAGCTGTCCTCATGTCGGAGAGCGCCAGTTCCAGCTGGCTCCAAAACAGACCCGCCAATGGCCAAAGCTGAGCCAATTAGCAAAGCTGGTGTCACCTCTGTGATAACATATTTAAGAAAGGGTAAAAACCCACTGCTCAGAAGTTGTCTGAGAGAAGAGTGAGAATATGTGAGAGAAATAACTATGCAGACACCAAAGTCAGTGAAGAAGAAAGGGGAGGAGGTGCTCCAGGTGCCGGAGCAGAGACTCCCCTGCAGCCTGTGGTGAAGACCATGGTGAAGCAGGTTGTCCCCCTGCAGCCCATGGAGAGGATCATGGTGAAGCAGGTACTCCCTGCTGCCCGTGGAGGACCACACCGGAGCAGATATCCACACTGCTGGAGCAGGTGGATATACCTTGAAGGAAGCTGCAGCCTATGGAGTGGAACCTACACAGGAGCAGGTTTCCTGGCAGGAACTGTGGCCTGTGGGGGACCCACACTGGAGCAGTCTGTTCCTGAAGGACTGCACCCTGTGGAAAGGACCCATGCTGGAGTAGTTTGTGAAGGACTTCAGCCCATGGAGAGGACCCATGCTGGAGCAGGGGAAAAGTGTGAGGAGGAAGGAGCGGCAGAGATGAAGTGAACCGCAACCCCCCCATTCCCCATCCTCCCTGCACTGCTTGGTGCAGGGGGAGAGGAGGTAGAGGACTTGAGAATGAAAGAGCCTGGGAAGAAGGGTGGGGGGAAGGTTTTTTTAGTTTTGTCTTTGTTTCTTACCATCCTATTCTAATTTTTAATTAAATTCATTTTCCCCGAGTCAAGTCTGTTTTGCCCATGACAGTAATTGGTAAGCAATGTCCCTGTCTTTATCTCTACCCATGAACTTTTCATCTTATTTTCTCCTCCTGTCCTGTTGGGGAGGGGGAATGAGCAAGTGGCTTGGTATAGGTCTGGCAGAAAGCCAAGGTCAACCCACCACACACCTGCATTGATTTAAGTGCTTATGTTTAGCTTCTGAAATTGATGGC
Source organism: Pluvialis apricaria (assembly GCA_017639485.1). Classification (NCBI taxonomy): domain Eukaryota; kingdom Metazoa; phylum Chordata; class Aves; order Charadriiformes; family Charadriidae; genus Pluvialis; species Pluvialis apricaria. The sequence goes on along the minus strand of CM030043.1, from coordinate 31,042,613 downwards.
TTTTCACTAAGTCAAACAGCAAGTCAGAAGGAAGCTGGAAGAGAAGCTACTACACTTTTGTCTTAGTCCCAATCTCTGGCTGTTGCATAAATTCAGTAACAATAGAAGAAGGAGACAGAACTGCTCTTGAATCATTGCCAACTATAATTAACTGGAGATCATCTAAAGCCTTAATACCTCCGCTTTTTTTTTTTAAGTCATGGCATATGAATATATATTAACAAAGAACTATCTAATTAGATGACACTAGACAATTAAAAGCTCTTTGTAAAACACTGGCATGGTGTTTAGAAAGCAAGGAATGCTTATACATATTAATGAAGTAATAGTCAGGAAAAGGTTAATAAGTTTTAAATAGTAACTAGAATATCAAAGTAAAGGCTGTAAGTGCTTTAAATAGATGGAGTATTATTTTCCTTATTTTTCAAAAACAGAAAACTTGTTTTGGAACATATTTCGAAGTACTATATTACTGTAAACCTTTACTGTGGCTCTAGTGACATGTTTATGAGGAGTCTGGAAAGCCCTGAATTCACGTTTTGGAAACGTTCAGTGTCCTTGGTATGGTTTTTTGGTGATGTTGTTTCAAATTAGTGCTAAGATGGCAAAATTTTAGAAAATTTCATCTTTCAAGTGTCATTTTTAAATGAAATTAAATTCAGCAAACATTGTTATGGTTTAAACCCCAGTAGGTGGCTAAGCACCACACAGTCACTTGATCACTCCCCCTCAGTGGGATGGGAAAGAGAATCAGAAGGGTAAAAGTAAGAAAACTCGTGGGTTGAGATAAAGACAGTTTAATAGGTAAAGCAGAAGCTGTGCACACAAGCAAAGAAAAATAAGGAATTCATTCACTGCTTCCCATTGGCAGGCAGATGTTTAGCCATCTCAAGGAAAGCAGGGCTCCATCATGCGTAACAGTTACTTGGGAAGACAAACACTATCACTCCAAATGTCCCCCCCTTCCTCCTTCTTTCCCCATCTTTTATTGCTGAACATGATGTCGTATGGTATGGAATATCCCTTTGCTCAGTTGGGGTCACCTGTCCCGGCTGTGTCCCCTCCCAACTTCTTGTGCACTCCCAGTCTACTTGCTGGCGGGGCAGTGTAAGAAACAGGGAAGGTCTTGACTCTGTGTAAGCACTGCTCAGCAGTAACTAAAACACCCCTGTATTATGGACACTGTTTTCATCACAAATCCAAAACATAGCCCTATGCAAGCTACTATGAAGAAAATTAACTCCATCCCAGCCAAAACCTGTGCACAGATGCACCAGGTTTCAGCCTGCAGCTTCCTATCTTGCTTTTATATGGTCCTAGCAGATACGCACCCAGTCTTGACCTAAATGTTCAGACACTAGTATAATACATGAGAAATGACCACAAATAGATCTGTGAAGTTTAAAGCGCATTATTTAGCTTCACAGAGGCTGGAAAAGAAGCATTTCCGTTTGCTTCCTGGCACTTATAGGATCATCAGAACTCACACAGCACGGATGTCTATTGACTTGCACAGGAATGTCACTCCTGGGCACTTTCATGAGAATTGCACCCATCTATCTGAAGGAGGAATTTGGTTCAATTAGTCACAACTAATGCATTATCCTTAGTAATTAATATGATCCAAAGCAACCACCTTTATGTGCCTTTCCTTAGATTAATCTGAAGCTATTAGCACCCAGCAAGCATGTTCAGGGTTAGGAACAGTGCCTGCAACCTTGTACCTCAGTCTCTAGCAAATTTCTCGATATAATAAATTTTGAGTATCTGGAGACTACATTTATTTTTAATGTAGGTATCCCGAAGAGGTATTTTACAGAATTAATCTTTGCTAGCTTTGTTTTGCCTCCTTGGGCCACACAAACAGCCTCTCAGTATATTCATTTTGTGTCCACGTATTGTTTTCCCCCCAAGAGACATGCTTTCACTTTAAAAGCAGCAGCATTTTCCCCAGTTCTAATACTGCTTTGAGATGCAGCAATGCACTTCTCCCATTGACACAAACATCTACAAAGGCTGCTGGGACAGTTCAGTTACGGAATGACAGTCTACAAGACCTTCAGTACCATTTAAATCCTGAAGCACTGCTAAACCTATATTAGCTCCAGTTGAGCTGTGGAACAGCTGTTAATAAAAAGGGTTTATTAAAAAGTTATTGTCTCATGAACTTGCATTGATATCAAAGCCATTAAGATGACAATTCATGTGAGTCTGAGGTGTCAATGGGAGATGTGACTTTTATGGCTAATAAAACTTCACATATTTGTATTAGCTATTTTATACTAGCATTAAAGCAGGAAGCAAAATCAGCTGTTCATGTCAAATACAACTGTATGCCTGAAGACAGCAGATATTGTTACTTTCTCTTTAAAAGACATGATCAAGTTTTTCAAGGCCTAGTCCGAAAAAAAAAATTTATCTAGTGAAAAAAAATAAGCTTAAGATTTGCTTATGCTGATTTCTGGGCTCCTACAGTCCAGCCAGCCAGAGGCACTGACATCTATTGCTGCCCTTCCCTCTAGCATTGTTGGGTCTGATTACTGAGCTCTGTGCATCCTACAGATACATCCTATAGACAGGGTTGAGTGGGAAGCAGACAGGAAAGGAGAAAGAAAACATTCTCTGTCCTATGAGATGGTGATATGAATGCAGCACTGTGTTGTTGGGCATTAGTCAGCACATTTTATAAGATGGAATAGCTTCTATTTCCCTGTCCCACTTCTGGTGACCAGTGTCCTTTAACCACAAACTCAAAACAAGAAAACAGTCCAGCATCAGAACAGCAGCCCACTGAAGTCAACTGAAATGTGTGAAAAGGTCTGCAAGTTGCACTGAAAGACTCTAGCCTATATTCGCACACTGTCATTTTAAAAGACGCCTATTAAGTAAAAAATTTTGTTTGTTTAGTGTTTTGTGGTTTAGTGTTTCTTACTTCAATATATTGGACAGTTTGGCTGGTGCTGTAAATTAATTTTTACATAATCTTTTTTGTATTTATGACATATATCCTTAACAAGTCTTTCTTTTTTCTTCCTCCTTTCTCTGCCCATTCCCTCTGGAAAAGCATTCTGGATTACTTTGGAATATATACTGGTCAAAATATCAACACTTATGAATGAATATACTAATCTATTGTCTAGTTATGCATAATATTTGAGGGTCATGTTATTTTCAGTATAAGCCATCAAGAAATTCCTCCAGTACTGAGAAGAGCACACCCATGCACACATGAAAGAAAAATAATCCACACATTTGTGCATATTATGTTCATTTTGAATCTTCCTTTTGAATTTTCTTGTTCTATGTAGAATAGTCAGTTAGGATTAGTATTTTCACCTGTCCTGTGTGGAGAGATTCTTAAATTAAAAAAGGCATGGTTTGGTTCTGTTGAGCAACCCAGGGTTTGAACTAAACACCCAGAGTGAGGGAGAAAAGATCTAAGTAAACAAGAAAGGTGACATCACCCTGCCCGGGAGAAAAGTTAAACAGAGGCGCGTGAACAGAGGGTCTTAGCCAATCAGGTTGGGGGGCGTTGTACGTGAACAGGGGAGCTGGACCAATCATAGCGTTGTTGACTATGCATGCTTTGCTGCGAGCCTATATATACTCTGCTAAAATATACAATAAACGAGGACGATCATACTCACATTGAGATCGCGTCGTTACTCCAGTTCCAATCCCACTCCGACAGTCCTGTTTCTTTTACTTGCAGTCTTAGCTTTGAACTTCCTGAGGTTCAAATGTCTGCTTTAAACAAATATTCTGTTCCCCTTAATTTCATTTTTTCTTTTTGATAAGATACTGTTGATTGACAAGCCTTGTGTATCCATATGTTTCTATAAAGTTTTAAGCCTATACATTGAAATGGAAAATGATACATTTGTAGACCAAAGACATCAGAACCAATGAACAGCCAATAGTGGTCAATCAAACATTATCAACTTTCACATCTGTGATTTATAGAAGAGTTTTTTAAAAGACTTTTTGAAAATCAAGTTAATTCAGCTCTACTTCTCTCTAATTCAGGAATGCGTGGATCGGGATCGAAGGCAGACAAACAGAGAGAGTCCTCCTTGGACACCGGCCATTGAAGAAAGAGGGCTGACTCTCAGCTTTTATACTGAGCGTGATGCAGATGGGATGGAATACCCCGTTGGTCAGTTTTGGGTCACCCGTCTTGTCTTCTTCTCCCGGCAGATGCGACCCCGCTAAGCTTTTCTGCTTCCGACCCTCCAACAGGGCACAGAACAAAGTTAGCTGGCCTTGGTTGTTATAGCAATAAGTATAAGCAAGAGCCTCTCTGCATACCATTCCTTGGTATTCACTGTAAACATCAGACCTTATCTGCTAGAAGCAGATACGGTCTGAAAAAATATGCCGTTAATTTCAGAGAGTTAGAAGAGGCTTAACTGAAAAGTAAAATTACTGAACAGAAAACTGGTTCTGTTTTACCTCAAACCAGGACAACAAACAAATCCAGCTAGTGTGACTCAAAGGCCTCAGGTTAGCCCAGACATCTCGCTGAGATGAACAGCTCCAGTGCAGGCATGTCCACTGCGGAGCCAGGTGATCGTGGTGAAAAGGGGCTTTTCCCAAGCTTTTCTGAGCCAGGGAAACGCTAGGGCAGCACAGGGACCCACAGGGAGCCAGCAGCTCGCATGAGGGTGGCTGACGAGGTGGTGGCGGGGCCAGCAAAAACAGCAGCCACCCCCACTCCCCTAAAAGGCAGCCCTAGGGAGCGGGAGTGACCAAGAGGGGCACGCAAAGCTCAAGAGGTGAGCTCAGATGGTGAGAGGGAGCTTAGCCACGGTCTCCACCTGGCAGAAAGCTATGTCTTCTGCACTTGCCAGAATAGGTGTAGCCACACAGACAGAGCTCCCATGGAAACATGGAGCCACCCAGGTCTCAGGCGGCAGGGAGTTCCATAACCTTACACTGCTAATGGACAGTAGTAGGGAAAGCAGCTGTGTGAGGTGTGACAAGGTGGATGATCTGCTCAGCCTGGTGGCAGAGCTAAGAGAGGAAATAGAAAGGCTATGGAGCATCAAGGAGTGCGAGAAAGAAATAGACTGGTGGAATCATGCTCTGACCTCCCTGAGAGAGAAACAGGGACAGACACCAGAAAACAAACAAGATCAAGGTGATCCCATATCCTTCCCCTGCCAGGCGGAAGGCGGTGGCCAAATGGAGAGCTGTGAATGGAGGCAAGTCTGTGCTAGGGGCACCAAGCAAGCCCCCTCCTTGCTCACCTCACCTACCCAGGTGCCTCTGTACAATAGGTATGAGGCTCTGGATGAGGTAGGCCAGCCAGTGGATGATGTGGATGATGCTCTGACTACACCAGAGGAGTTGCCAAGACCAGAAAGGCCTACCCCCTGTATAACAACCACCTCCACGAGGAAGAAAAGATGGGTTATAGTTGTAGGCAACTCCCTTCTGAGGGGAACAGAGGGTCCAATATGCTGGGTAGACCCTCCTCTTAGGGAAGTATGCTGCCTCCATGGGGCCCGGGTTAGGGACATCACTAGGAAATTTCCTAGCCTGGTACGGCCCTCGGACTATTATGCACTGCTGCTCTTCTATATGGGTGGTGATGAAGTCACAACACGTAGCCCAAGGGTGACTAAAAGAGACTTCAGGGCCTTGGGATGGTTAGTAAGGGAATCTCGGGCGCAGGTTATCTTTTCTTATCTCCTTCCAGTTATGGGCAGTGACATTGGAAGAAACAGACACACTCAGTCTGTTAATACATGGCTCTGTGGCTGACGTCACCGACACAATTTTGGATTTTTTGAGAATGGGATGGCCTACATGGTACCAGGCTTGCTGGCATCGGATGGGGTCCATCTTTCTCAAAGGGGGAAGAGGGTCTTTTCTCATGAGCTAGTGGGGCTCATTGACTGAGCTTTAAACTAGACTTGATGGGGGCAGGGGGTATTATCAGGCTTGCCCATGACAAGCTGTGGGATGACACGCCAAGGTTTGAGGGATGGGGCGCTAGCAAGGGCCCTCAGCCTGTTGCTCTGAGATGTGCTGGGTACACTGCAGCACACTCGAAGTCTTATGGAGACGAGCCAGGGGCTCCTGAGATAATAGGAACCAACAGGGAAACACGGGTAAAACACCTCAAAGGAAGGCCACCTGGAGAGCAGCACAAAGGGCTTGCAGCCACTCCAGCCAGTAAGTCAGCTTAAGTGCCTCTATGAAAACGTATGTAGCATGGGGAACAAACAAGAGGAGTTAGACATGTGCACGCCTGCAGGGCTATGATCTCATTGGCATCATGGAGACATGGTGGGATGGCTTCTATGACTTGAGTGTTGGAATGGAAGGATACAGGCTCTTTAGGAAGGACGGGAAGGGGAGATGAGGAGGGGGTGTTGCCCTCTATGTCAAAGACCAGCTGGAGTGCATGGAGCTCTACTTGGGGATGGATGAGGAGCTGACTGAGAGCTTATGGGTCAGGATTAAAGGGAGGGCAGGGACAGGTGATGTTACAGTGATGTCCTGGTTCCAGCAGGGATGGGGTTAATTTCCCCAAGGATGGGGAGGGGACACAGGTATTCCATGCCATGTGAGCCATGCCGAGACTATAGAGGGGAGCTGGCTGGGGGAGACTATAGAGGGGAGCTGGCTGGGGGAGGGGGCAGGAAGTCGAGGCTATAGAGTGGAGCTGGCTGGGGGAGGGGGCAGGAAGTCGCCGCTCCGAGCAGGCTGCGGCGAGCGGTCCGGGTCCAGTCGGTGAGCGACGGTACCGTAATCGCGTTTGTATATTCCTTTATTGGTGTTATTGTTACTGTTTTTCTCTTCCCTTTGCTGTTCTGTTAAACTGCCTTTTTCTTCCCATTTCCCCCCACGGCTGTGGGGGTTGAGCGAGCGGCCGCGTGGTTCTTTGTTGCCGGCTGAGGCCAAACCACGACAAGTGGGGGTCTGCTGCAGGCCACCTGACCAGGATGGCAGAACGGATGAGGCCTTCTATAGACAGATAGGAGTGGCATCGCGTTCACAGGCCCTGGTCCTCATGGGGGACTTCAACCACCCCGATATCTGTTGGAGGGACAACACAGTGGGGCACAAGCAATCCAGGAAGTTCTTGGAGTGAGTCGATGACAAATTCCTTCTCCAAGTGGTAGAGGAGCCAACGAGGAGGGTGCTGTGCTGGACCTTGTTCTCACCAAGAAGGAGGGGCTGGTGGGGAATGTCACGCTCAAGGGCAGCCTTGGCTGCAGGGATCATGAAATAGTTGAGTTCAAGATCCTTAGGGCAGCGAGGAGGGCGCACAGGAAGCTCACTGCCCTGGACTTCAGGAGAGCAGACTTTGGACTCTTCAGGGATCTGCTTGGTAGGGTACTGTGGGATAAAGCATTGGAGGGGAGAGGGGCCCAAAGAAGCAGGTTAGTATTCAAGGATCACCTTCTCCAAGCTCAGGAGCGATGCATTCCAATGAAGAGGAAGTCAGGCAAAAAAGCCAGGAGGCCTGCACGGACGAAAGAAGGAGCTCCTGGACACACTCAGAAGCAAAAAGGAAGCCTACAGAGGGTGGAAGCAAGGGCAGGTAGCCTGGAAGGAACAGAGAAATTGTCGAGGCAGCCGGAGACCACATTAGGAAAGCTAAAGCCCTGATAGAGTTAAATCTGGCCAGGGACATCAAGGGCAACAAGAAAAACTTCTATAAGTATGTCAGCGATAAAAGGAAGACTAGGGAACATATGGGCCCTCTCTGGAAGGAAAGAGGAGACCTGATCACCCGGGATATGGAAAAGGCTGAAGTACTCGATTGACGGGGGTGACTCATTCTCTCTTAAAAGGACTCCTAGTGAATTCCAACTGATAAGAAAGGATGTGCTAAACCTTGCAAGCCGGGAGTTGCAGAAGATATAAACAACTCAGCATAAAAGGCTCTGTACTGATAAGGAGCAAGGCCAGCGAGCCCTTGGACACGCGGAGGGGGCCGAGAGAAAGGAGAAGTAGTAATAAATCTTGTTGCTTAATTGCTAACCAATGATGAGCTCAGCTTTTGTAATATGTATTAGGTGATTAGCTGTTGTACCAATCAACTTAAGACACATATTGCTCATTGTTTGTTTAAAGATATAAAAATGACTGTTGTAATCAATAAAATAGATCCTGACTTGCATCAAGCCGGGTCTCCGTCTCTCAATCGCGGCAAATTGGTGACCCCGACGTGATTCGAGGATCCGTAAAACCACCTATCTGCGTGGCATGCTGCGAGTCCCACAGAACGTTGAATGAGCTGCTGAAAGGAAGCAGGAGCCGGCTTAAAATCCCTCCGGAGCAGAGAGGTGAGCTGTGGGAAACATGGGAAATCAAATGTCTTCCCCAGAGAGAGACGTATATGAGCTTATGAAAGCTCTTCTTCAAAAGCATGGAAAGAATATTTCTGGGCATGATCTTAAAGCAATGCTTAAATGGGTACAAGTACAAATACCCACTGTAACTGCATCTACTATTTTTACGCGGGAACTTTGGGATGATGTGGGGGTGAAACTATGGGATGCAGCAACTACGGGGAATGCCGAGGCACAGCGCATGCTTCCATGGTGGAGAGGTATTTTTGAGACTTTAAAAGCCCAGGAAAAAAGTCACAAAGACAAAGCAGAAAGAGAGGAAGACTCTTCTGCGATACCTCCGTTATCATCGGAGGGTCAAAAATTCATTGCGCCGCTAGAGGTGTGTGCCACGGGGTACCCCCCAGGGGATGATCCTTTTGATCCAGGACCAGTGGACCCAGAGGAGGAGCCGCAGCTTTATCCTCCCGATCCTCATGATGTGTGGGCAAATATTAGACGACAAGCTCTGAAAGAGGGAGACTTACAAATTGCAAAGAAAATAGTTGCTCCTGTTATTTATCAAGGGAGGGGGGCTCAATGGGAGGCACTATCCTTCCCTGTGGTGAAAGAACTGCGTCGTACCGTTACCGAGCACGGGCTTTCCTCCCCTTATTTTGTGAGTTTGTTATCTTCTGTATTTGACACATATGTTATGACTCCTCATGATTTAAAGTCTCTAGCACAGCTGTTATTGACTCCGACACAATACACCTTGTGGGAGTCGCATTGGAAAAGGGGGCTTCAAACGCTTCTCATGACTTATGTGGGTAATGCTAACGCGGCTTTAGCTGCGCTGACTATAGAGCACCTTACTGGCACAGGCCAGCACTCTAGTCCAGTGTCTCAAGCCCGAGATATCCCAAGAGAAGCTCTTGAAGCGACTCGCGAGGAAGCAAAAAAGGCTCTGTTTAAGGTCCCTGACTCACAGAAGCCGCAAAAGGCTTTTACTACTATTACTCAGGAACCTCGAGAGTCTTACATGCAGTTTATTGACAGATTAAAGCAGGCCTTAGAGCGCCAGATAGATAATGCGGAGGCGCGGGAGATCCTGTTATTGAAGTTAGCTGTGGAAAATGCCAATGTGGATTGTAAGAAATTATTGAAATCTCTTCCGAACCCCAATCCCTCTCTCGTGGAAATGGTGGAAGCTTGTAATAAAATTGGCACTGTAGATCATAAATTTGAAGCAATGGCCGCTGCCTTTGCTGCCATGCGTGGCCCTGCGGGCCCCGGGATCTGTTATGGTTGTGGCAAACCTGGCCATTTAAAAAAGAACTGTGTGGCTACTAACATCGGAACCAAACCCCAGGCCCCTGGGGTCTGTCCTAGATGTCGAAAAGGGCGTCATTATGCTAATCAGTGTCGGTCTAAGTATGATTTCCAGGGTCAACTGATACAGGGAAACCGGTCACGGAGCGCGGGACAGCGGCGCGCGCAGACACAAGTTCCGCAGCCAACCCCCCCGCTGCTGCAGAGGGATACGGCAGTGTCTCAAATCTTCGCCCAGCCACAGCCGGGAGCGCCGGGTTGGACTTGGCAACCAGCCACACAGTAACGGTACTTGACTCCTCGGTTCATCTATTGTCAACAAATGTTTCGGGGCCTTTGCCCCCAAATACGCAAGCGTTATTACTGGGAAGGTCGTCTACGACCCTGTCGGGACTCTTTGTGTTACCAGGGGTTATTGATTCTGATAGTACCAATGAAATTAAAATTATGGCATGGACCCCGTTCCCTCCCTGTACCATACCTGAAGGTAGCCGTATAGCCCAGTTAATTTTGATACCTAAAGGAACGGGCTCCCAATCTCAACAAAGACAAGGGAGCTTTGGGTCGACAGGGGACCCGCAAATTTTATGGGTGCAATCTATCTCCCGGAAGCGACCCGTGTGTCAATGTACCCTTACCCGCAGGGGACAGCAAGTGATACTGAATGGGATCATTGACACAGGGGCCGATGTCACGGTGATCTCCCAGGCTAAATGGCCTCCACAATGGCCTTTGGCCAATGTTTCTCATACCTTAGCAGGAATTGGAGGTGCTGGAAGTAGTCACCAGAGCCTAGAGCTCATTCAGATACAGGGCCCGGAGGGACATGTGGCCTCTGTTAAGCCCTTTGTACTACCTGTGCCTATGATCTTATGGGGACGTGATGTGCTGTCGCAATGGGGAATGTCTATTCAAACACATTTTTAGGAGGGGCCATTGAGGTGCGCGACACCCTGAAATTAACCTGGAAAACTAATACCCCTGTTTGGGTGGATCAATGGCCCCTGCCACTGGAAAAGCTTCGCGCCCTGGAAGAATTAGTTAATGAGCAGTTATCCAAGGGACATGTTGTGCCCTCTGTAAGCCCCTGGAATTCACCTGTTTTTGTGATTAAAAAACAAACTGGCAAGTGGCGCTTGCTCCATGACCTCAGAAAAATTAATGACGCTATGGAAGACATGGGGGCCCTACAACCAGGACTCCCTTCTCCTACAATGATCCCCCGGGAATGGTCTCTGACAGTCATTGACCTCAAGGATTGCTTTTTTAATATTCCCTTGCATCCAGACGATGCTCCTAAATTTGCCTTTTCAGTTCCAAGCGTCAACATGCAAGCCCCGTTGCAAAGATACCAGTGGGTTGTGCTGCCACAAGGAATGAAAAATAGCCCCACAATATGCCAATGGTATGTAGCCAAGGTCCTTAGCCCTGTTAGAACAAAAATGCCCTGCGTTTTGCTGTACCACTATATGGATGATATTCTGGTGGCAGCGCAACGTCACGAGGTCATGGAGGAAGCTGTGGCCCTTGTCATAACCGCTGTTAACTCAGCAGGTCTTTGTATTGCGCCGGAAAAGGTTCAGAAAATACCACCATGGAAATATCTAGGCTGGCGCATACGAGCTCAAACTATAGTTCCACAGCCTTTACAAATTCAAGCGGACATAAAGAATTTGCATGATGTACAAAAGCTGTTGGGAACAATTAACTGGGTCCGACCTCTATTAGGAATTTCCAATACAGATTTAAGTCCCTTATTTGACCTGCTTAAGGGGAGCACGGATTTATGTTCTCCCCGCGCTCTCAATTCTGCAGCTGTTGATTCTCTACAAAAGGTTGCTACAGCTATTACCCTAAGACAGGCACACCGATGTGCCCCCGAGTTGCCTTTCTTTTTGATCATTTTGAATCCTGCTCGACAGCCTCACGCTCTGATATTTCAATGGGACTTACAGGAGTCTGATCCGTTGCTTATCATTGAATGGGTATTTTTACCGAATCAACCCACGAAAACCATCTTAACACAGCATGAAATGTTTGCATCCTTGATCGTCCGTGCCAGACGGCGCTTGTTAATGTTGTCTGGGATGGACTTCACTTGTATTTACTTGCCTGTGGTCAGTGATTATTTACAGTGGCTTCACCAACAATCGGAAGCCTTCAGTATAGCGATAACTGGTTATACAGGTCAACTCACTTCTCACCCACCTTCTCATAAATTGTTCAATGCTAATTTCCGGCTCGTACCCAGACCAAAAAGAAGTGACCAGCCTTTGCAAGCTCTTACTGTCTTTACAGATGGGTCTGGAAAGTCTCATAAATCCGTTATCCTTTGGTGGGACGACAGACGCAAGCAATGGGAATCAGATATAGAGACAGTGCCGGGTTCCCCCCAAATTGTCGAACTGACTGCCGTCGTTCGAGCTTTTCGAAAATGGTCTACACCTCTTAATATTATTACCGATTCAGCTTATGTTGCAGGAATTGTTGAACGAGCTGAGACGTCCGTGTTACGAGATGTTTCACATTTTGCATTGTTTGCTTTATTACAGGAGCTTATTTTCCTTTTGGATTCACGCCTTCACTCTTACTTTATTATGCACGTTAGATCTCACACTTCTCTACCCGGCTTCATCGCAGAAGGAAACCGGCAAGCCGACATGCTTACATTACCAGTACAGGTGCTGCCAGACCGCATAGCACAAGCCAAACTCAGCCACGCTTTCTTTCACCAAAATGCTGGTGGACTTAAGCGACAATTTGGCCTTACTACCCAACAGGCAACCAATATCATTGCTGTGTGTCCCGATTGTCAAAGACACTCATTCCCGACAGTAGCAGGGGGAGTTAATCCCAGAGGATTGCAGAGTTTGCAACTCTGGCAGACTGATGTCACTCATTTCTCGGAATTTGGCCACTTAAAATATATTCACTCCTCTATTGACACCTTTTCTGGGGCGTTATTCGCCTCTTGTCATACTGGAGAAAAAACACGCGATGTTCAACGACATCTGCTGCGTGCTTTTGCCACTTTAGGCATACCTTCTCAAATTAAAACAGACAATGGCCCTGCATATATCTCAACTGCAATTAAAAAGTTTTTGAATTCTTGGGGGATCAGTCACATTACTGGTATCCCTCATTCCCCTACAGGCCAATCCTTAATTGAACGCTCTCATCAATCTCTAAAGCGATTGTTACAACAACAAAAAGGGGGAATAGGGACTGTTACTCCCGAGGAACGTCTACAGAAAGCTTTATATGTTTTTAATTTTCTGAATTGTTCTTTGATAGACAGTAATCCTCCCATAGTCCGCCATTTTAATACAAACGCTTCGCTTGAACTGCGAATCAAACCACCAGTATTGATCCGAGATCCAGAAACAGGTAAAGTCATGGGACCTTATCCCCTTATTACATGGGGCAGAGGTTATGCTTGTGTCTCCACAGAGAAAGGGCCTAGATGGATTCCTGCGAAGAGTGTGTGACCTTTTCGTGAATCCCTGCCGCAACCAGCTGGAGAGGGACCGGAGTGCTCCGACCAGACTTCTGGACAGCAAACAGAAGAATTACCCGGAGAAAAAACAACGCTGGAGGAACCAAATGCCACAATCGAAGGAGAAATTACATGAATAAGTATCGAGAACTGTCCATTGCAGAAATTACCTGTGGTTTATGCAAAAATTGTGACCCTTGGGTTTTGTGTGAATGTTATGCTTGTGCGAAAAAATGGTGGCGTTGGGCTACACTTGCTGGACGCTGGTGTGAGTTTTGCTTAGAAAAGGAAGTTAGCGTTGCCAGGCTTTTGACTGTTACTGGGCACGAGTCACTAGATAGTGACCGCTATTTTTATTGCTGCAACGATTGGGCGCAGATAGTGACCGAACAAGCAAAGAATATCTTAGTCTGTGACCTGGAGTGCAGCAGAACTAATTTGGTACCCGCTATCTGGTCAGTCCTCAAAGAGGACTGGGGAAAAACTAAGGAAAAGATGCCAGAAGCGATTTGCCTGGAAATTAAGAAAGGTCCGATGATTATGGCTCTCTGGATCATAAATCTAGTCGTTATAATGGCGGGGAACACATTGGGCAACCCTTTTCCACCGGCACTACCCAAGGTCAATGTATGGGTAACGCTGGCAAATCTCATGGGACAGGATACTTTGTGTCTGGCCACCGCTTCCCCTAGTAACCCCTTTTCTACCTGCCTTGTGGGATTGCCATTGGAGCAATGGCCGATACCTGAGAGCCTCCAGGCACTGTTCCCACCTAGAAATGTATCTCAAAATATAACAGAATGCTGGGACATATGGACTCCCCAGCTTCCGCTTGCTGCTTTGGAACCTCAAGAAATTGAACTTTTAGGGTCAATAAAGATGGACTTTTGTGTGAAATTCAATTATACAGGCAAAAAACCAGTCCAAAGCATGGGATGTCTCTCCTATTCATCCCATTTTCCGAAATGCTAGTGCTTGGTGCAATTATACAGCATCAAATTTGTCTAGATCTGCTAACGCCCCCCTTTCGTTACCCCCAGGCATATTTTTTATCTGTGGGGATAGAGCTTGGCCTGTTATTCCTTCTCACATAAGAGGAGGCCCCTGTAGTCTTGGACGCCTCTCAGTATTAACTCCCAACACCTCCTCGATTTTACAGCATCGCCTTTCTTACAGAGCAAGACGCAGTGTCCATACCTATACTCCTGACTGCGATGATAATGTGGACTTTTGGTCTTTTAGTCAGCGTTTTGCGACTTCGCTTTTATTGCCCGGAGCTGCTGCTGGCAAAGCTTTGGCAACTCTAGATAAGTTGGGCTGCTGGCTTGCAAAACAAACTAATGCTACTAGTCAGGCGTTGTCCGGTCTTTTGTTAGATGTAGATAGTGTTCGCCATGCTACCTTGCAAAATAGAGCTGCTATAGATTTTTTGCTTTTGGCACAGGGCCATGGCTGTGAGGATTTTGATGGTATGTGTTGTATGAACCTCTCGGATCATTCTGAATCGATTCACGCTAGTATACAGCAACTCAAGGATGGGGTTTCCAAACTCCACCAAGACGATAGCTGGGATTGGCTGGACAAACTTTTTGGAGGTTGGGGCCTATCAGGATGGTTAAGAAGCCTTGTAAAAATGATTGTGTATGCTTTGGTTGTTTTTATCCTTTTGTTACTCTGTTTACCCTGTTTCCTGCAGTGTATGCAGAACCTAATAGCCAACTCGGTGAAGAAGGTCCTTATTGTGCAACAAGAAGGGGGAGATGACGGGGGTGACTCATTCTCTCTTAAAAGGACTCCTAGTGAATTCCAACTGATAAGAAAGGATGTGCTAAACCTTGCAAGCCGGGAGTTGCAGAAGATATAAACAACTCAGCATAAAAGGCTCTGTACTGATAAGGAGCAAGGCCAGCGAGCCCTTGGACACGCGGAGGGGGGCCGAGAGAAAGGAGAAGTAGTAATAAATCTTGTTGCTTAATTGCTAACCAATGATGAGCTCAGCTTTTGTAATATGTATTAGGTGATTAGCTGTTGTACCAATCAACTTAAGACACATATTGCTCATTGTTTGTTTAAAGATATAAAAATGACTGTTGTAATCAATAAAATAGATCCTGACTTGCATCAAGCCGGGTCTCCGTCTCTCAATCGCGGCACTCGATGACTTTTTTGCCTCGGTCTTCACCGGCAAGTGCTCTAACCACACCGCCCAAGTTGCAGAAGGCAAAGGCAGGGACTGGGAGAATGAAGAACCACCCACTGTAGGTGAAGATCAAGTACGAGACCATCTAAGGAACCTGAAGGTACACAAGTCCATGGGACCTGATGAGATTCATCCGTGGGTCCTGAGGGAACTCGCAGATGAGGTTGCTAAGCCGCTTTCCGTTATATTTGAGAAGTCATGGCAATCTGGTGAAGTTCCCGCTGACTGGAAAAGGGGAAACATAACCCCCATTTTTAAAAAGGGAAAAAAGAAAGACTCAGGGATCTCACTCAGGGATCACAGGAATCTCACCTCTGTGCCCAGCAAGATCACAGAGCAGATCCTCCTGGAAACTCTGCTAAGGCACATGGCAAATAAGGTGATGCCTGACAAATTTGGTGGCCTTCTATGACAGGGTTACAGTGTTGGTGGATAAGGGAGAGCAACAGACATCATCTACCTGGACTTGTGCAGTGTTTGACACTGTCCCACACGACATCCTTGTCTCTAAATTGGAGAGACACAGATTTGATGGATGGACCACTCGGTGGATAAGGAACTGGCTGGATGGTCACACTCAAAGAGTTGCAGTCAACAGTGCGATGTTGAAGTGGAGACCAGTGATGAGTGGCGTTCCTCAGGGGTCAGTACTGGCACTGGTGTTGTTTAACATCTTTGTTGGCGACATGGATGTTGGGATTGAGTGCACCCTCAGCAAGTTTGCCGATGACACCAAACTGTGTGGCGTGGTCGACACACTGGAGGGGAGGGATGCCATCCAGAGGGACCTGGACAGGCTGGAGAGGTGGGCCCGTGCAAACCTCATGAGGTTCAACAAGGCCCCCCAACATAAGAAGTACATGGACCTGTTGGAGAGGATCCAGAGGAGGGCCACGAAGATGGTGAGGCACTGGAACAGGTTGCCCAGAGAAGCTATGGATGCCCCATCCCTGGAGGTGTTCAAGACCAAGCTGGATGGGGCTTTGAGCAACCTGGTCTAGTGGGAGGTGTCCCTGCCCATGGCAGGGGGGTTGGAACTAGATGATCTTTAAGGTCCCTTCCAACCTAAACCATTCTGTGATTCTATGATCTGAACATTTTACAGGCTTTTTCCTTCAAATGAACATGAAAGCTTTTGCTTCCAACAATATGCTATATGAGATACAACTGTCAAAAGCACAGCAGCCTGAAGTTTTGACATGCAAAGTTTGTAAATACTATGGAAGTATTAAACAGTACTTCCTGTAGATTAAGGTCTACTATGAACAGGCCCAAAAAAAATTTAGCTACTGATTGATCCGTGGACACCATTAATGCAACACAGAAATGCTGTATTTGTAAAGAGCAATATTTCCTTGCCTAGAACAGCAACCTTAGTTTAAATATATTTTTCTATTAAAAAAATATATTAAAATCGGAAAAGAATGCTGTACTGGGTCTGGCTGGGATAGAGTTAACTTTCTTCATAGCAGCTGATATGGTGCCATGCTTTGTATTTGTGGCTAAAACTGTTGATAACACACCAGTGTTTTGACTACTGCTGAACAGTGCTTGCACAGCATCAAGGCTGTTTCTCACTCTGCCCCTCCAGTGAGAAGCTAGGGGTGGGCAAGAGACTGGGAGGGGATGCAACCAGGACAGCTGGCCCAAATTGGCCAAAGGGATATTCCATACCACATAACCTCATGCTCAGCAATAAATAACTGAGGTAGAGGAAGAAGGGGGTTGGCTTTCAAGGTCGCTGTTGCTTGAAGACTGGCTGGGCATCAGTCTGCTTGTGGGAGGTGGTGAGTGATTGCCTTTGCAATCCCTTTTTTTTTCTCTTTCCTTCACTTATGAAACTGTCTTTAATTTGACCCACAAGTTTTTCTTGCTTTTGCCCTTCCTATTTTCTCCCCCATCATGCTGGGCGGGGAGAAGTGAGCAGCTATGTGGGTGCTTGGCTGCTGGCAGGGGTCAACCCACCACAAATGCTTAAGGCAATGTTCTTTTAATGTTGCTTTACTTAATATTTTGCTTTTTCTTTCTTTTTAATTTAAGTAAAGAAACATCCTGTTAAAACACAAACACCCTTCTTTTAAGATACCTGACATTCTCACCAATCACACCTTCCTTTTCCACTCATAAATCCTCCCTCTCTAACAATCTCTTATGCTCCAAAAGTGAAGTCAGGAATAGAAACGTACAATTTCCCAACATCAGAGTAACACAAAATTTTAGATGGCAATTTATTAGAATGTCTCCATCATGATAAAAATTTGGTTTGCTTACTTCCATCACAAAACATCTTTCTTGAATTTTGAAATACCTGGTAGAATACAATATCAACAAACTGACCATATTTCTCAGTAAGATCTAAAGTGGTAAATTACACTGAAGACATAATATCTGTTTTTTAGACTCAAAACTATTAATTTCACAAAATAACAAGTTTTCAGAAATAATATGCCTTTAAATCAGTTTAAGATTATCATTGTTGTGAAAGTACTTAATATTTTTTATCATTTTCATATATCTGAAGCTGAAAAAAATTTAAGAAAGCTTTCTTCTGCAGAGAAGAGGCAACAGAGGCAGTAATAATAGTTTATTCCTGTCTACAAGACAGTAATTTTGTAAGAGCTCCAGCAATACATAGTATACTTTTGAAGTATATCACAGTCTATGTCACAAGAATAACTTTCTATTACAAGAATAGAAAATATATAACAAGAGATAAATACATAGCCTTGTTTAATTTTGTACATTTGCAACAGTATATGCACACTCACTAACTATAGTTATATATGGGGTGAGAATCGCCTCACAATCGCAGGCCTTGGTTCTCATGGGGGACTTCAACTACCCTGAGATCTGCTGGGAAGGCTACACAGCTAGGCATGTACAGTCCAGGAGGTTCCTCCAGTGCATTGATGATAACTTTTCTTATTCATTAACAAGGAGCTGCCTGCAAAGGCTGCTGAGTGAAAAAGAGACCATATTACCTGGAAACAATAATGGAGTGCAACACTGCATGAAAATAGTAATTAGGTTTGACCAAGGCCAGGATACAGTTGCTATTATCAGTATCACTCAGAATTAATTTCATACTTATGAAAGGATATGAGGTAACATTGATTTAATGGTGACCAAAGCTACCCTTTTCCCTGTGAACTCCAAACCTTTGAAAGAAGAGGAAAAAAAAGAGAGACAAATCATCATATTATTAGCACTAGAGTTAGCAGCCTTGTCCCTTTAAAGAAACAATGCATTGCCATTTTAATGAGCTCTAAGGGAACAATAGGATAATTATCTTCTGAACACAGACTGTTGTAATGCTCATTAAGTTTTTCAAGCTAAAACCAAAGTTAAAACACTAAAAATATATTTTCATACTTCATAAACTTCACATAGAAAACAAGAATGATGTATATAAAGAAGGGCATTCTAATCCTTAAGAACTACAGTGCAGCAGTACAATAAACAAAGAAGAGGAGAATTTAACTAATTTGAAAACACTTGACAGGCAGTTAAGATACCTATCTTCTTTTGCTTCTTTCAGATGAACAAATTTCCCATACCAAACTAGCTTTCCATCACTGTTTGATGACTGTGTATTACTTTTGATCCTTGATTTTCCACTGAAGTAATAAGAAAATTCTTCCTTTTCAGCAGAGGAAAACTAGCTGTCCAGTAATAGCCTAGGGTAAATGTTGTGCAGGTTTTTAAAAATTCTTAATGGGAAACAATGAGCATGTCTGCCTCATGCTCAGCTTTTGTTTTTTCCACCAGTCAGTGGCTTCAAATCTGGGTGTCTGAAGTGTGCCTAAATCCATTTAAAACAAGCAAAAAAAGAAACTAAATAAATCTAGCCTGGATTTAAGTACTCACAAATATCAGTGAAGTCAATGGGAGCTGCAAGTGTTAAGCACTATTAAACAAACAAAATCAAGACAGGGTTTGGGAAACGTTCTTTTTCCTACCTTTGTAATAAAAACTCTTTAAGGAAATAATGCTTCCTAATTCCTGCTCATCTTGGGGATGAAAACTGACTAGAATGAAATTTGGTGAAGGAACTTGAATGCAGATGATGAGAATGAGGAATAACCTTATGCAACAACAGATTTTGCCTTGATTATATACAAGCATTTCTGTGCTTGTGGAAGTAGAGAGCTTAGCTGGGTCTCATATTATTTAACTGCTAAATAATGAGCTTCCTTTTGTAAAATGTAGGCTTCTCTTAAATAGGTGGTTGTTCTTCAGACAGTCAGAGAATAGCAGTTTTAAAGTAATAGCATCAGTTTGACATCACATCCTGTTCTTAAGGCCCGCATTTTAAAATGTAAATTGATACTTAAAACCATATCCAAAAATAGAGTTCCATCAGTAAATACTGGTTTAAATAGAAACATCTGTGTATTATTTTCCCTTGATCCTCATTTTTACTGCCACAATGTCCTGGCTAGCACTTAAAATCAGTTCTGTTGAGAGTGACATAATTCTTGACCTACTGTTCTATTTCTTGCCCTTTTATTTAGTACTATATCATAAAAGAAACATGATTTTTATTTATTTATTTAGGGATGTATTTTACTGGTAATTGGTGAATTTACAAAGACCAAAATATTGCACAAACTTAAAAGTTTATTTAATCTCCTAATCTTTAAATTTAAAAAGCATCAAAAACATTAAGCTAAGAAGTCTGAAGAACTAATGAACAAGGAGCTCCTGACTAAACTTCGATCTAAAAATGAAGTATACAAGAGATGGAAGCAGGGACAGGTAACTCAGGAGGAATAGAGACACTAACCAAGGATGCAGGTATGGGGTTAGGAAAGCCAAAGCCCACCTGGAGTTGAATCTGGTGAGGGATGTGAAGGGCAACAAGAAGGATTTCTGTGGATTTATCAGCAGCAAAAGGAAGACTAGGGAAAATGTGGGTCTGCTGCTGAATGGGGCAGGGGACCTGGTGACACAGGACATGGAAAAGGCTGAGGTACTCAATGCCGCCTTTGCCTCAGTCTTTACTGGTAAGACTGGCCTTCAGGAATGTAGTTCTTCAGGAGGTGATCCTTCCCCTCTGCTCAGCACTGGTGAGGCCACACCTGGAGTACTGTGTCCATTTCTGGGCTCCCCAGTACAAGCAAGACATGGACATACTGGAGAGAGTCCAACAAAGTGCCACAAGGATGATGAAAGGAATGGAGCACCTCACATATGAGAAAAGGCTGAGAGAGCTGGGACTATTTAGCGAGAGAAGAGAAGGCTCAGGGAAGATCTTATTAATGTCTATAAATACCTGAAGGGAGGGTGCAAAGAGGGCAGAGCCAGGCTCTTGTCAGTGATGCCCAGTAACAGGACCAGAGGCAATGGGCACAAATTGAAATAGAGGAAAATCCATTTAAACAAAAGAAAATACTTTTTAATACTTTTAAATTTTTGATCAATCACTGGAACAGGTTGTCCACAGAGGCTGTGGAGTCTCTGTCCTTGGAAATATTTAAAATCCAACTGGACAGGGTCCTGAGCAACCTGCTTCAGTTGACCCTGCTTTGAGCAAGGGGTTGGACTAGATGATCTCAATAGGTGCCTTCCAACCTCGGCTCTTCTGTGATTCTGTTATCATTAAAGTTACAGTCAGATTTCAGTTCCTGTAAAATTAGCAAATTAGCTATATGATGTTCAGGAAGGATAGGAAGGGCAGGCAAGGCAAAGGAGTTGAACTCTGTATGTAAGGGAGAGGTTTGATTGTACAGCCCTTACAGTTAAGGATGGTGTGGTTGAGAGCCTCTGAGTAAGGATTAGGGGGATGGAAAACAAAGCAGATGTCGTAGTGGGTGTCTACTATTGATCGTCTAGCCAGGATGATAGCACTGATGAGTTATTCTGTAGGCAATTAGAAGAAATCTTTGGATTGGTAGCCCTTGTCCTTATGGAGACGTCAACTGGGAATATCATACTGCTGTGATGAGCAAGTCTTGGAAATTCCTGAAGTCTGTGGAAGATGATAACTTCTTGTCACAAGTACAAGTGAGCCAACCAGGAAAGATGCCCTCTTAGACTCGTTTGTGAATAGAGAAGAACTCATGGGATTGTCCCACTGTACTTGACACTGGTGAGGCCACACCTTGAGTACTGTGTTCAGTTTTGGGCGCCACAGTATAAGAAGGACATTGAGGTGCTGAAGAGGGTCCAGAGAAGGGCAACGAAGCAGGTGAAGGGTCTTGAGAATGTCTTATGAGGAGCAGCTGAGGGACTTGGGGTTGTTTAGTCTGGAGAAAAGGAGGCTCAGGGGAGACCTTATCACTCTCTACAACTACCTGAAAGAAGGTTGTTGAGAGGTGGGCATTGGTCTCTTCTCACAAGTTACAACCAATAGGACAAGAGGAAATGTCGTCAAGTTGTGCCAGGGGAGGTTTAAGTTAGACATTAGGAAAAACTTCTACACTGAAAGGGTTATCAAAGACTGGAACAGGCTGCCCAGGGATGTGGTTGAATCACCATCCTTGGATGTGTTTAAAAGCCATCTAGATATGGTGCTCAGGGACATGGTTTAGAAGTGGGCCTGGAAGAGTTAGATAACGGTTGGACTTGATGATCTTAAAGATCTTTTCCAGCCATAATGATTCTATGATTCTATGTGATGGTAGGTGGCTGTCTTGGCCACAGTGATTACGAAATGGTTACGTTTAAAATTTTCAGTGTAATGAGAAAAAAGGTAAGCAAAGTCTCTCCCCTGGATTTCAAGAGAGCAAACTTTAAGCTACTCAGGGAGCTACTTAGCAGTGTCCCCTGGGAATCTGCTTTTGAGGGCTTAGGAGTCCATTGAGTGCTGGTCAGTGTATAAGAATCACCTTTTAAAAGCACAGGCACAGGCAATCCTATTGTGTCGTAAGTCAAGCAAGCAGGGCAGAAGACCAGCTTGGCTGAACAGGGAGCTCCTCTTGGAACTCAAGAGGAAAAAGAAATTGTATGATCTCTGGAAACAAGGTCAGGCTTTGCAGGAGAACTACAAAACTGTGGTTCTTATACGGAGGGAGAAGACATGAAAGGCCAAAGCTCAACTACAGTTGAAACTGGCCAGTGTTGTGTCAGAACACAAGAAAGGCTTTTTTAGTATGTTAATAGCAAGAGGAGATCCAAGGAAAACATTGGACCAATATTTGTTGAAGATGGTCACCTGACAAATAGGGATGAAGAAAAAGCAGAGGCAGTCAATGCTTTTTTTTCCTCACACTTTAAAGACAGACTTTGGGCTGCCCAGTCCTCTGAGTTGGAAGACCACAACAGCAGGAACAGTGACTTTCCATTTGTGGACACTGAAATTGTAAGGGACCAGCTGTATCAGCTGAATGATCACAAGTCCATGGGGCCTGGTGGGATTCATCCCAGAGTGCTGAAGGAGCTAGTGAATGTTACAGCAGGACCCCTCTCGATCATCTACCAAAAGTTTGGGGAGTCTGGGGAGGTCCCTGCTGACTGGAAGCTAGCCAATGTTATTCCAATTTATAAGAAGGGAGGAAGGGAAGACCCAAGAAACTAGAGACCTGTTAGTCTAACCTCAGTACTTGGGAAAATTATGGAGAAGATCATACTGGGTGCTACTGAAAGACATTTAAAGGACAATGCAATCACCAGGCACAGTCAATATGGGTTCACAAAGGGAAAGTCCTGTCTAACTAATTTGATATCCTTCTACAATAAGGTCACCTACCTTATGATGAAGGGAAGGCGGTGGATGTAGTTTTTCTGGATTTTAGGAAGGCTTTTGATACTGTCCCTCACAGCATCCCTCTGGACAAGTTGTCCAACTGTGGAATGAGCAGGTTCATAGTGCACTGGGTGCAGAACTGGCTGAAGGGCAGGGCTCAGAGGGTTGTAGTGAATGGGACTACATCTGGCTGGCGACCAGTCACCAGCAGTGTTCCTCAGGGCTCGATTCTAGGGCCAGTTCTGTTCAATATTTTAATCAACGATCTGGATGCAGGAGTTGAATGCACCATTAGCAAGTTTGCTGATGATACCAAGCTGGGAGGTGCTGGTGACTCTCTTGAGGGCCGAGAAGCCTTGCAGAGGGATCTAGATAGATTGGAGCATTGGACAATCATCAATGGCATTAAATTTAACAAGAACAAATGCCGGGTTCTGCACCTGGGATGGAGTAATGCCAGGCACAAATATAGACTGGGAGAGGAGTGGCTGGAGAGCAGCCCTGCAGAAAGGGATCTGGGTGTGCTGGTTGACAGCAGGCTCAGTAGGAGCCAGCAGTGTGCCCTGGCAGCCAAGAGGGCAAACTGCATTCTGAGGTGCATCAAACACAGTATAACCATCCAGTCAAAAGAGGTGATTATCTCTCTGTATTTAGTGTTGATGTGGTCTCACCTTGAGTACTGCGTGCATTTCTGGGCCCCACAATTTAAGAAGGATTTAAGGTTGTCCTGGTTCTGGCAGGGATAGTGATAATTTTCACAAAAAGCTGGGACAGGACACAGCCAGGACAGCTGACCCAAACTAGCCAAAGGGATATTTGATACCATGTGATGTCATGCTCAGTACATAGCTGGGGCAGCTGGCCAGGGGGTGCAGGAACCACTACTCAGGAGCAGGTTGGGCATTTCAGGTTCCAGTCAGTGAACAGTTAAATTGCATATTAATCATTTCTGTATATTCTTTTATCAGTATTATTGTTGTTGTTTTTCTCCTCCTTTGCTATTCTGTTAAACTGCCTTTATCCCAGCCCATGAGTTTTGCCTTTTTTTTCCAATTCTCCTTCCCATCCCAGCCAGGGGAAGGGGGGGAGTGAGAGAGCAGCTGTGTGGTTCTTTGTTGCCAGCTGGGGCTAAACCATGACAAGGTAATTGAATGCATTCGGAGGAGGGCAACAAGGCTGGTGAAAGGGCTGGAAGGAATGTCCTATGAGGAGCAGCTAAGGACTCTGGGTTTGACTAGTTTGGAGAAAAGGAGGCTGAGGGGCAACCTCATTGCTCTCTACAGCTTTGTGGGGAGGGGAAGTGGTTTAGGCCGAATCGGCTACTGGGGACATGGGGCACCCCAGATGGGACCGACAGTTGCTCCCCTCTACCCCTCTTCAAAGAGAGAGGCAGAGGAGGGAAAAAGAGACTTATGAGTTTAGAAGGAACTAAACTACTTCAATGAAATATTAATAATAAAATAAAAGGAAATAATGAAATATATACAAAACCGTATCAAGCTCCCAGGATGACAATCATGACACCGGCTGGCACTGGGGAAGTCCCCCAGGCTGGACTCAGTTACGGAAGGGAACTGGATTCCAGATCTGGATTCAGGATCGGGATCAAAGGTAGACAAACAGACAGAGTCCTCCTCGGACGCCGGCCATTGAAGAAAGACCTTTTGATCCCTCAGCTTTTATACTGAGCATGAGGCAGATGGGATGGAATACACTGTTGGTCAGTTTTGGGTCACCTGTCCTGTCCGCTCCTCCCCGCAGCTGGGACCCCTCTATGCTTTTCCGCTTCCGACCCTCCAATGGGGCAAATAACACAGTTGGTTGGCCTTGGGTGTTATAGCAATAAGTGTAAGCAAGAGCCTCTCTGCATCCCATGCCTGGGCATCAGCTATAAACATAGGTCTTATCACTCTGAGAGAGTGAACATTGTCTGCACAATATGCTGTTAATTTCAGTAGTTAGAAGAGGCCCAGCTAAGAAGCAAAGTTACTGAACAAAATTGGTCCTGTTTTACCTCAAACCAGGACATTCCACCCCTTATTCCATACCATTTGCATCTTGCTCAAATCACTATTACTTTTATCTATCAAACTAGGACAAGAGGTAGGTGCTGATTTCTTCTCCCTGGTATCCAGTGACAGGACACATGGGAATGGCTCAAAGCTGCATCAGGGAAGGTTTAGACTTGACATTAGGAAATGCTTCTTTACAGAGAGGGTAGTCAAACACCCAAATAGGCTTCCTAGAGAGGTGGTCAATGCCCCATGCCTGTCAGTGTTTAAGAGGCATTTGGGCAATGCCCTTAATAATGCGCTTTAACTTTTGATCAGCCCTGAAGTGGTCAGGTAGTTGGACTAGATGATCGTTGTAGGTCCCTTCCAATCGAACTATTCTATTCTATAGCTAATAACTGAAGAATATTAAACCTTGCTGTCTGTTCAGTCAAATGGAAGCAAGTCTAAGGAAATCAAACCTCTCACCAGACAAAAGCTATTTCTGTTACAGTTATAAATCATGCACAGTCTGCAACAGCCTCTGTGATGGGTTGACCTTGGCTGGCAGCCAGATTCCCACCAAGCTGCTCTATCACTCCCCTTCCTCTGCTGGACAGGGGGAGAAAATAAGAGAAAAAACTCATGGGTCAAGATAAAGGCAGTTTAATCATGATAAGCAAAGGCTGCACACAGAAGTAAAGGAAACAAAAAGATTTATTCGCTACTTCCCATCAGCAGGCAATGTACAGTCACTTCCTGAGAAGCAGGGCCTCAGTATGCATAGCGGTTCCTTCAGATGACAAATGCCTTAATAATGAATGCCCCCCCTCCTTTCTTTTAGCTTTTATTGCTGATCACAACATCGTATGGCATGTAATATCTCTTTGGTCAGTTTGGGACAGCTGTCCTGGCTCGGTCCCCTCCCAATCTCTTGCCCACTCGCAGCCTACCAGCCTTTGGGGGCAGGGGCATTGGAGAGACAGCCTTGATGCTGCTCAAGCACTGCTTAGCAGTAGCCAAAACATTGGTGTGTTATCAATAGCATTCCAGCTACAAATACAAAGCACAGCACTATAAGTAAAGTTAACTCCACCCCAGCCAGACCCAATACAGCCTCTCAGAAAATAAGAACCCAAAGATGACTTGCAGGGTCATGGTTTGCTCAGGTTTTCTTTTAAGAGAGAAAAGGGAAGAGAGGAAGGAAAGGGATACGGGAATTCATACATTTATTACCTGTATGAAATAAAGCCTAAAAAGGCTCATGCTTTACAAAGCTTTCCCCTCTTCTACCTCCCTCCATTTTTACCTAACTTAACAAATTATCTCTAGTTTTCTTTAGGTCTCTTGGAGTCTCAAATGATGCCTCTTAATTATTGGCGAGGGGGGAAGGAAAAAATGACAGTCTCTTATAGCAGTTTCCCATGGTCCAACAGATATTATTTGGAGGAAGAAAAGGCTACCAAAGAAGATACTGACAGTCCAATCCAAAAAAGCCTCCTCTTCTAACTACCAATTTTACATTCTGTGAAAAAAAAAAAAAAAAAAATCAAGGAAAGGAAAGCACAAAACCCAAGCAAACCATTTCTGATACTCTATTCACACAGGTGTGTATAGAGTATCCTTTGAAAGTGACAACAGAGCTTCCACCAAAAAGTTTTCATTTATACTTTGTTAGGCTTGTTTCTTTTAAAATACATTCTAAAAGCAGAACTTAAAAAAATACAAAATTAAGGCCAACATAAGTATACACATACAACATATTTGGAACACAACAAGTATTTGACTACATTGTGAAAAGGTTAGACTAGTAAACATTAAGAGGTAATGAATAACGTTGGCTGTGGGTTCAAAACACTTAGTAATAATTAACATGCTAAAAAATAGATTCCCTGTATGTGTCCTGGTTTGGGGTAAAACAGGACCAATTTTCTGTTCAGTAATTTTACTTTTTAGCTAGGCCTCTTCTAACTACTGAAATTAACAGCATATTGTGCAGACAATGTTCACTCTCTCAGAGTGATAAGACCTATGTTTATAGCTGATGCCAAGGCACGGTATGCAGAGAGG
Organism: Pluvialis apricaria; assembly: GCA_017639485.1. Classification (NCBI taxonomy): domain Eukaryota; kingdom Metazoa; phylum Chordata; class Aves; order Charadriiformes; family Charadriidae; genus Pluvialis; species Pluvialis apricaria. Next base: position 31,015,549 of record CM030043.1, on the reverse strand, counting down.
CTCTTGCTTATACTTATTGCTATAACAGCCAAGGCCAACCAACTTTGTTACTTGCCCCGTTGGAGGGTCGGAAGCGGAAAAGCGCAGTGGAGTCCCAGCTGCGGGGAGGAGCGGACAGGACAGGTGACCCAAAACTGACCCACAGTGTATTCCATCCCAGCTGCCTCATGCTCAGTATAAAAGCTGAGGGATCAAAGGGTCAGCCCTCTTTTTCTTCAATGGCCAGCGTCCAAGGAGGACTCTGTCTGTCTGTTTGCCTTTGATCCTGATCTGTGCATTCCTGAATCCAGATCTGGAATCCAGTTCCCATCCATCAATGAGTCCAGTCTGGGACTTTCCCCGTGCCTGCTGGTGTTGTGATTGTCATCCTGGGAGCTTGATCCAGTTTTGTATATATTTCATCATTTCCTTTTTATTATTAATATTTTCATTGAAGTAGTTTAGTTCCTTCTAAACTCATAAGTCTCTCTCTCTCTCTTCCCCCTCTCCTTGGAGAGAGAGGTGGGGGAGAGCATCTGTCATTCGCCTCAGTGGCCAGTCCGACCCAAACCACAACAGTATGTTACAATCATTCTTTTCTGTTAGTAAGTGATGTTGCAAACATTTGGAGGGGTTCATTTTGTTTTTTTAAATAAGTACATAGCTTTTAATCCCATTTATGTATACACTTTTTTTCCCTCACCTGAATATTTAGAAGATAACCTTTCATTTTTTTACATTTCAGGTTTTTACACACTGAATACATATTTGAGTTTTCAAGTTGGCATTATTGGAAGTGACTGCATCTAAAGAATGATTCTTTGTTTAAATGTACTAAACCACTTTACTCCAAGACAAGGCTGGTAGTATCCTATAGCTACCTTTTTAAAATCAGGTAAATAATCATCCTCAAAAGTTTAAGAATGAGTTGATTTGTTCTTTTATTATCCATTTCCTGACAGTCTGCTATCCCAGATTACCAGTCAAGAAGATAGAGGATTTTGCAGAAGGAAAGTGATACGTGAATATTTTAAATCAAGCCAAAAAAGTTCAAAAGTTTATTTCAATATTCACCATAAGAAACAAACTGATAAATTCCTACCTGCTAAGACATCTCCTCCTCTCACTTTTCCACTAGTGTTCCTGAGAGAGAAAAGGCATACCACTTTTAACTTTAAAATTTAATTTTAAACAGTCCTTCAGGGGAAATCTTGACTTAAACATTTCCCAATATACAATCTACAAGTTTGCGCACATTATTTATTCAAACAATTCTTCAATTGTTCTAGATGCCTTGCATCTGCATCCTGTAGAATTAATACAGTGGCTTTAGACTGAAAAAAGGATTTAACTTATAGTCTTCAAACAGAGATCTGTCAGTCATTGTTGACATTTCTCTAAACCATCCTTAAGCTTTGGATGTGAAATGGGATCTTTTCCAACATATTCATTTTGGGCACCGAAAAACCAATGAAACTTTTTAGAATATCATCAGCAAAATCTACTTCAAGATAAGCTGAACCATCAAAAATTTTTGTCTTTATACCCCTGGACCCATTGCTGCTTGTGAGGTTTCCATTAAGAGTTACAATAAAACATCTAACTTCCAGAATTGGCTTTTTTACAAGGAGAACAGAAATATAGGTGAAAGGTGGAGAAACTATATCGAGATCACATTTCTACTGCTCTACAAGGAAAGGATTGCATATCATTCTCTGGCTGATCTGCTTTTGGATTGGTTATTGAAAAACATACTGGTTCACTGTTAGCAGCTTGCTGTCAGAAGTGTGCTGGAATTTATGTTCCCTCTCAACTAGGTCTATATGATTCCACCTTTCTTTGGTAGTATCTTCCAAAGAGAAATCTGCAGAAGTCTGATGCATGTCATTATGCTGTGAAAAATTACTTTTACTATTTTCATCTCCAGCAGACACTGTTCTTTCAGAAGTCTTTTACTTGCTGGTAGCTGTCCTAGTTTGAGTGACACAGGACTAATTTATCTTATAATGCCTGGGAAGACTGCACTTTTAGAAGACTCCAGTGTCTGAATTTGGGAAAATATTTACTTTGTAGCCAGCTATGGTGTGTGGGTTTCAAGGTCTCAGCAATTTTGAGCTTGCCAGGTGCAGGGATGAGGAAGAGCAAGACCTGAGCACTTGACCCAAGCTGGCCAACAGGATTATTTCATACCATCAACATCATATTTACTATAAATTAGGAAGTTTGCTGCGAAGTTCTCTCTCTCCCTTGATGGCTGCCATCCTGAGAACTTTGTGCCTCAGTGCTGGACTCCTGAGGCCTTCCTTTGATACCAAGCTGAAGCACATATGGTTCCCTCCCTAGAGCAATACAGCCAAATTTTGGGATGTTTTACGAGCAGATAGGTCACACAGGTGCTATGCTTGGGTAGATAAAAGGGAGTTTTGAGACACAGTAGCCTTGAATAGAGTAGATAAGGAGTATATGCTAGAATGAGCTAGTTTTGTGTAATTAAGTGTCGTCTAATTAGGCCAAAGGGCAAACTGAGCATGCGCAAAGACCGAGTTCAATCAGTGGACACGGTGAGGAAGACTATCGACGACCACCAGAGAGCCCTGGAAGACCACCAATAGACATAAATGCGCATGTGTCAAGGACATTTACATATATTAATGAGTTATGGAAATAGTATGAATATGTTAATCATTTCTTGGAAATATAATGAATATGTATATTCTGATTGCATATAATCTTTGTAGTTGAGCAAGTGGGCATGCACACTAGGTGGAGCGATCCCCTGTGCGCCCAGCGCTGCAATAAAGAATGCCTGCTTTCTAAAACTCCAAACTGAGTCTTAGAGAGTTATCTTTCTGCCGACTTATGGTAACACTTTCCTCCTGAAGCCGTAGCACTTGCAGTGTCCAACATTTGCTTTCCACTGCTGGGAGTACACAGCTTCCTACTGATAGAATTGGCTGAGTATAATCTTTGCATATTCTGTATTGGTATCGGGATCAATACTGGTTCTTTAGAGCTATTAATGTTAATTATCTAATCTTACTCTATTAAATCTGTTTATACTTCAACTCCTGGGTTTCCTTGTTTTTTCCCCCAATTCCCTTTCCTGGGTGGGGAGGGGTGATAGAATGATTGTCTAAACGACAACAAGTTGTTATGGGTTTCTCAAACCATAACAGTAGCTTTTACAGGCTTCTCTCATTTACATAATCTTTTTCATAAGTGTCATTTAAAGATGAATCACATGAGCTTCTAGATGCATGTAGAAGCCTGTGGGACAAGGCCTGAAAGGCAAGACTCCAAGGACTGTCCAATTGATAAACACAGATGTGCTGGAACTTGTAGGCCACAAACCTTGGGAGGACAAAGAGGGTAACAGAAAACTGCCAACAGAATGTTGACTGATGAGCCATACCCAGATACAATGTAACAAGTTGTGGAATGAAGGCTTAACTGCTGATTGTGGAAACTTACTTAAAGTGTCCTGTGTTTGTTACTAACCAATCAGGGGTTGCTGAATAGGCAGTGTTTAGCTTTAAGAACCAATCTGTTTGAAACACACAGCTAATGAAAACATATATAAACGCATAATTGTGTACAATAAATTGACATTTTGCTTGCATCAAGCTGTGTCCCGTCTCTCAATCGCGGCAAATTGGTAACCCCGACGTGATACCAGGGCTCAAAAACCACCTATCTGCGTGGCCTGCTGTGAGTCCCACAGAACGTTGAATGTGCTGCTGAAAGCAAGCAGGAGCCGGCCTGAAATCCCTCCGGAGTAGAGAGGTGAGCTGTGGGAAACATGGGGAGTCAAGCGTCCTCCCCCGAGAGAGACATATACGAGCTTATGAAAGCTCTCCTTCAAAAGCATGAAAAGAATGTTCCTGGGCACGATCTCAAGGCGATCCTTAAATGGGTACAGGTGAAAATACCCGCCGTAACTGCATCTAGTATTTTTACGTGGGAACTTTGGGATGATGTGGGGGTGAAGCTATGGGATGCGGCAACGATGGGGAATGCCGAAGCACAGCGTATGCTCCCGTGGTGGAGAAGCATTTTTGAGACTTTGAAAGCCCAGGAGAAAAGTCACAAAGACAAAGCAGAGAGGGAAGAAAACTCTCCTGCGGTACCTCCATTGCCGTCGGAGGACCAAAAACCCCCCAAGCCCTTGGAGGACTGTGCCACAGGTTACCCCCCAGAGGAGGACCCCTTTGATCCGGGGCCAATGGACCCCGAAAAAGAGCCAGATCTATACCCTCCTGACCCACACGATGTGTGGGCTAACATAAGGCGCCAAGCCTTGAAAGGAGACCTGGATATTGCTAAAACGATAGTGGCCCCCGTGATTTATCAGGGTCGGGGGGCACAGTGGGAGGCCTTATCTTTTCCAGTAATTAAAGAACTGCGTCGTACCGTCACCGAGCACGGGCTTTCCTCCCCTTATTTTGTGAGCCTGTTATCTTCTGTATTTGAAACATATGTTATGACTCCTCATGATTTAAAGTCTCTAGCGCAGCTGTTATTAACTCCGACTCAATATTCGTTATGGGAATCACATTGGAGGAGGGGGCTTCAGGCACTCCTCCTCACCTATGTGGGTCACAGCAACGCAGCTGTGGCCGCGCTGACCATAGAACACCTTACTGGTACAGGTCAGCACTCTGACCCGGTAGCCCAAGCTCGAGATATCCCTCGGGAGGCTCTTGAAGCAGTCCGCGGAGAAGCGAAAAAGGCTTTTCTTAAAATCCCTGACTCACAGAAGCCGCAGAAAGCCTTTACAACTATTACTCAAGGACCCCGCGAGCCCTACATGCAATTTGTTGACAGACTAAAACAGGCTTTAGAACGTCATATAGACAATACGGAAGCGCGGGAAATATTGTTATTGAAATTGGCTGTTGAAAATGCTAATGTGGATTGCAAAAAGCTATTGAAATCTCTCCCTAATCCAAACCCCACATTGATTGAAATGGTAGAAGCCTGCAATAGAATTGGCACTGTGGATCACAAATTTGGGGCTATGGCTGCTGCCTTTGCAGCCATGCACGGTCCGTCAGGCATGGGAAATTGTTACGGCTGTGGCAAGCCAGGTCATTTAAAAAAGAACTGCCTGGCTATGAATACAGGGGCTAGGCACCAAGCTCCTGGGATTTGCCCTAGGTGCCGAAAAGGGCGTCATTATGCTAATCAATGTCGGTCTAAGTATGATTTCCAGGGTCAACCAATACAGGGAAACCGGTCGCGGAGCACGGGGCAGCGACGCGTGCAGACACAAGTGCCACAGCCGACATTCCAAAACCCACGGAGAGAAGCAGCAGCGCCTCAAGTCTTTGTCCAGCAACAGCCAGTAGCGCCGGATTGGACCTGGCAACCTCCCACACAGTAACGTTACTCGATCCCTCGGTTCACTTATTATCAACAAATGTCTCGGGACCCTTACCCCCTAGAACACAAGCACTATTGTTAGGAAGATCATCTACAACATTGTCAGGACTTTTTGTATTACCAGGGGTCATTGACTCTGACAGTACTGATGAAATTAAGATTATGGCATGGACCCCGCTTCCTCCTTGCACAATACCGAAAGGTAGCCGCATAGCGCAATTAATATTGATTCCAGCGGGGACGGACTCCCCTGTTCCCAGCCAATCTCATCAAAGGCGGGGTGGGTTTGGATCTACAGGGAACCCGCAAATTTTATGGGTGCAATCTATCTCTCAAAAGCGACCCGTATGTCAATGTACCCTTATCCGCGGAGAACAGCAAGTAGTGTTAAGTGGGATTATTGATACCGGAGCTGATGTTATGGTAATCTCTCAGGCTAAATGGCCCCCGCAATGGCCTCTGGCTAACGTTTCCCAAGCATTGGCTGGAATTGGAGGAACTGGTAGCAGCCACCAAAGTTTGGAATTAATCCAAATCCGAGGTCTGGAGGGACATATAGCCTCTGTTAAAACCTTTGTGTTACCTGTTCCTATGATTCTGTGGGGGCGTGATGTGCTGTCTCAGTGGGGAATTTCCATTCGGACCCATTTTTAGGTGGGGCCATTGAAGTGCGCGACACCCTAAAATTGACCTGGAAAATCGATACCCCTATTTGGGTAGATCAATGGCCCCTACCTCTGGAAAAGCTTCGCGCCCTCCAAGAACTAGTTATGGAGCAGCTAACGAAAGGGCATATTGTGCCTTCCACTAGTCCTTGGAATTCACCTGTTTTTGTTATTAAGAAACAAACTGGCAAGTGGCGCTTGCTCCACGACCTCAGGAAAATTAATGACGCTATGGAAGATATGGGAGCCCTCCAACCAGGACTCCCGTCCCCCACTATGATTCCTCGACATTGGCATTTGACTGTTATTGATCTGAAAGACTGTTTTTTTAATATTCCCCTGCACCTAGATGATGCTCCTAAATTTGCTTTTTCAGTCCCAAGCATCAACATGCAAGCTCCGCTGCAAAGATACCAGTGGGTTGTGCTGCCACAAGGAATGAAGAACAGTCCTACAATCTGTCAGTGGTATGTAGCTAAAGTACTTAGCCCTGTTAGGACCGCAATGTCTAGTGCCCTATTGTACCATTATATGGATGACATCCTAGTGGCCGCACAACATCACGAGGTCATGGAGGAAGCTGTAGCCCTTGTCACGGCTGCTGTTAATTCGGCAGGCCTCTGTATTGCGCCGGAGAAAATTCAAAAAATACCACCATGGAAGTACTTAGGTTGGCGCATAAGGGCTCAAACTATAGTTCCCCAGCCCTTACAGATACAGACGGACATAAAAAATTTGCATGATGTGCAGAAATTGCTAGGAACAATCAATTGGGTCTGACCGCTGTTAGGAATTTCTAATGCGGACTTAAGTCCTTTATTTGAACTGCTTAAAGGGAATACTGACTTATGTTCCCCCCACAGTCTTGGCCCTGAGGCCATTGACTCTTTGCAAAAGGTTGCTACAGCAATCACTCACAGACAAGTACACCGATGGGCTCCTGAATTACCTTTTTATTTGATTATTCTGAATCCCGCTCGACAGCCTCATGCGCTAATATTTCAATGGGACTCTCAGAAATCAGACCCACTGTTGATTATCGAATGGGTTTTTTTATCAAATCAATCGGCAAAAACTATTTCGACGCAGCATGAGATGTTTGCCTTCTTGGTAATTAAAGCCAGGCAACGCTTGTTAACATTATCAGGAGTAGATTTTGCTTGTATTTGTTTACCTGTGACGATTACGTATTTACAATGGCTTTATTAGCAGTCAGACGCCTTTACTATGGCATTGGCAGACTACACGGGTCAACTCACATCCCACCGACCTTCGCATAAACTGCTTAATGTTGACTTTCACTTAATATCCAGGCCGAAGAGGAGCGATCAGCCATTACAAGCTTTCACTGTGTTTACGGACGGGTCTGGAAAATCGCACAAATCAGTCATTTTATGGTGGGACGACCAGCGTGGACGATGGGAATCGGACATAGAGACTGTTCCTGGTTCTCCCCAGATAGTGGAACTGACTGCGGTTGTTCGAGTTTTTCGAAGGTGGTCCACACCGCTTAATCTTATTACTGATTCAGCTTATGTTGCAGGGATTGTAGAGCAAGCTGAAGCATCTGTATTACGTAATGTCTCACATTTTGAACTATTTGCTTTATTACAAGAACTTATCTTTCTCTTGGACTCTCGCCCTCACCCCTATTCTGTTATGCATGTCAGAGCACATACCTCTTTACCTGGCTTTATTGCAGAAGGGAATCGACGAGCTGATATGCTGACATTACCAGTACAAGTATTGCCAGACCGCGTAGCACAGGCTAAACTAAGCCATTCTTTCTTTCATCAGAATGCTGGAGGTCTCAAATGGCAGTTTGGGCTTACCTCCCAACAAGCGTCTAATATTATCGCCGTATGTCCTGATTGCCAAAGGCATTCTTTCCCATCAATAGCAGGAGGGGTAAATCCTAGAGGACTACAGAGCTTACAATTATGGCAAACAGACGTTACGCATTATCCAGACTTTGGTAAATTAAAATATGTCCATTCCTCTATTGACACCTTTTCAGGTGCTTTGTTTTCCTCTTGTCACACAGGGGAGAAGGCATGTGACGTCCGCAAGCATTTGATGCATGCTTTTGCCACCTTGGGCATACCCTCTCAAATAAAAACGGACAATGGTCCCGCATATGTCTCAACCGCAACAAAGGACTTCCTTGACTCATGGGGTATATCCCACACTACCGGCATTCCTCATTCCCCTACAGGTCAATCTCTGATTGAACGCTCCCATCAGTCTTTGAAGCGCTTACTGCAACAACAAAAAGGGGGAATGGGGACTGCCACCCCTGAAGAATGACTAAAGAAAGCTTTGTATGTTTTTAATTTTTTGAATTGTTCTTTAATAGATAATAATCCTCCGATAGTTCGGCATTTTAATGCGAATGCTTCACTTGAAGCACGAATTAAAGCTCCGGTGTTGGTTCGTGATCCAGAAACAGGTAAGATCATGGGACCGTATCCTCTTGTTACATGGGGAAGAGGTTATGCTTGTGTCTCTACAGAAAAAGGCCCCAGGTGGATCCCGGCGAAGAACGTACGACCCTTCCGTGAATCCCTACCACAATCATCCGGTGAGGACTCCAATCATCCTCCAGATCATCCCCTCGATCAACAAACTCCTGAACCTTCTGGGACTACGAACGACTGAGGCGATGTAGACTGAACGCTGTGGACTGAAAATGGCTAAATGAATCAATGTAGCCTGCTATTTGGCCCGTTCTTAAACAGGACTGGGTGCAAATCAAAGAAAAATGCAAAAAGCGATTTGCGTGGAAGCTAAGGGCGGGCCAGAAACAGTTTTTAAAATAGTGCTTATCTTCACAGTGGCAGTAGGGACTGTGCAGGGCTACCGATTTCCTCCTGCACTTCCTAAGGTTAACGTATCGGTTACATTGGCAAATGTGACCAGACAAGACACTTCGTGCCTTGCCACTGCCTCACCTAATAACCCCTTCTCTACATGCCTCGAGGGCCTGCCACTAGATGAGTGGCCGGTACCTGCAGCACCAAAAGTTGCTTTTCCAGCTCTGTTGCAAAATCTGACGGAGGATTGGGACGCATGGGTCCCCCATCTCCCACAGGCTACTCTAGAACCACAAGAGATTGAGCTCCTTGGATCAGTGAAAACGGATTTTTGTGTTAAGTTTAACTATACAGGGAAAAATCAGTCTAAGGCATGGGATGTCTCTCCTGCCCATCCCATTTTTAAGAATGCTGGTGTTTGGTGTAATTACACAGCAACAAACTTGTCCAAGTCTAGCAATGTTCCCTTTTTATTACCGTTGGGAATATTTTTTATTTGTGGGGATAGGGCGTGGCCCGTTATCCCTTCTCATATAAAAGGAGGTCCGTGTAGCCTCGGACGCCTTTCTGTCCTGATTCCTAATACATCTATGATTTTACAACACCGTCTTTCTCATAGGGCAAAGCGTGGCGTCCATTCATATACCTCCGACTGTAATGATAACGTGGAGTTTTGGTCTTTTAGTCAACGCCTTACTGCCTCTCTTTTGTTACCTGGAGTTGCTGCTGGGAGAGCATTAGCGACTTTAGATAAGCTTGGCTGCTGGCTTGCTAAACAAAAAACGCTACTAGTAATGCACTGTCTGGTCTTTTATTAGATGTAGATAGTGTTCGCCATGCTACATTGCAAAATAGGGCCGCTATAGATTTTTTTGCTTTTAGCGCAAGGCCATGGCTGTGAGGATTTTGAAGGCATGTGTTGTATGAATCTCTCTGACCACTCGGAATCGGTTCATGCCAGTATTCAACAGCTTAAAGCTGGAGTCTTTAAACTTCGACAAGACAATAGCTGGGATTGGTTAGATAAACTTTTTGGAGGATGGGGGCTGTCGGGATGGTTAAGGAGTTTGGTGAAGATGATTGTATATGCCTTGGCCATTTTTGTTTTCTTATTACTCTTTTTGCCCTGTTTGTTGCAAGGTCTACAAAAGTTGGTAGTACGCTCTGTGAAGAAGGTTCTTTTTGTGCAACAGGAAGGGGGAGATGTGGGACAAGGCCTGAAAGGCAAGACTCCAAGGACTGTCCAATTGATAAACGCAGATGTGCTGGAACTTGTAGGCCACAAACCTTGGGAGGACAAAGAGGGTAACAGAAAACTACCAACAGAATGTTGACTGATGAGCCATACCGAGATAAAATGTAACAAGTTGTGGAATGAAGGCTTAACTGCTGATTGTGGAAACTTACTTAAAGTGTCCTGTGTTTGTTACTAACCAATCAGGGGTTGCTGAATAGGCAGTGTTTAGCTTTAAGAACCAATCTGTTTGAAACACGCAGCTAATGAAAACATATATAGACGCATAATTGTGTACAATAAATCGACATTTTGCTTGCATCAAGCTGTGTCCCGTCTCTCAATCGCGGCAGAAGCCTCTCAGTTTGTCTTCATGACCACTGACAGCACTTCTTCCAGCTCTCTTTGGATCTATTCTTCCAGAAGAAAGTCATCTTCCAAAGGAAAGTAATTTTAAAAGCCATCAACATTCTACAGGAGATGAAATTTGTTCATCTGAATGAGGCAAAGGATTTCCAAATTCTTGTTACAAAACATTTTTATCATGTGTAGTGAACAAACCTGAGGCTGTACTAAAATTGTCACTTCTGCTATAGTATCTGCTTTCTGAAGGTGTTACATTATTTAAAGCAAATTCATTATTTTAATCAAGATGAGCTAAAAGATCTTCATTTGAAGGGCCTAGAGTTTATCCTAATTCATCTACAGGCCTTGGAACAATTTGTTCATGACCAGTTTGTCCAACAAGATTCTCAGCTTCCCTAATTAATCTAGCAAGGATTTTTTTCCTGAGTATACTCCACTATAAGAACCTCCACTTCATCCAATTCACCAAGAATTTCACATTTTCTGGTGTAAGGACTCCAAGGCAACATGTAATATTCCCCTGTACAGTGTTTTTTGTTCCAGGAGGAAGATTACTATGGAGAACAGGGACTGGTTGATATTCCATGCTCTGAATTTGATCTATCCCATCAGTTAGTTGCAGCATCAGCATTTGAGTAGACTTTGCTTCCCAGGATTCTTGGGATGCTCAAGCGTTGGCTGTTACTTCTTCATTTACAGTATTTTTTCCTCTGAGCTTCTGCAACTGTGAACGTGCTGTTTGGCTAACATCAACCAGTGAATCCATCTGTATGGAGCAGAAGCTAGACGGCTCTCTTCTGGGAGCATCTAAAATGCAATCAGGCAAAATGGGATATTCCAAATCTCTTAGATCTGGTAAGAAGCCATTGCTCAAATATCTGTCTGTTAATCTTAGCTTGACTTAAGTTACTACCGCTATTTTTTTTTTTCACAGATACAATTAATACAGGCTTCCAGCCATATCAAAGGAACTTCAACATGTCACATAGATGAAAGCTAAGTTTTCACTCTTGCTGCAATGTTAGATGCAGACATTTTCTTTTAAGTTAAAAGAAAAAAAGTGAATTATTTAGAACAAAACCCAGAAATATGTTTTTATTCTTCTGACAATAGCTAAAGTTATGACATCTCTCACTTGCATTGTATAGAAATTTGCTCTCAATTCAAAGTTCAGCTATTCTAAGTGTGACAATGTAGAAGGAATTGCAATTAAAAACACTTCCACTGATGCTAAAAATAAACACGCAATTCCATTAATTAAACAAGTAAGCTTCAACCAGCATAAACCGCCTATACAGTTTACTCAAAGTATCAGAAAAGTACTGAGACTTCTACAAGCAGCCCTTCTTGGTATACTTGTATACTTGGAAGTATACACTTGAAATCCTTTTGCTGTGGATGGAAAGATAACATATAATAACTGGAAGAACAAAGGTTCTACTCCAACTGTTTTTTGATTGTTTTATTCCTATCAGTGCTGCTGTTCACACCCAGTCTACTTTAAAAATTGACCCAAGAAGTTATTCTCCCATCTTACGAGCACTGTTAAGAACACAAGTGAGAAGCCCCATTTACAATACAGACAAGTTGGGATCTGTAAGCATTTGCACCACAGGGGCGATTTTTACACGATGAAAGCTTTGGAACTGACAACAGAAGGCTAGCCTGAAATATCAATGTTATCTAGAGATCCAGTCCGAGGTTTGGCTGCAATAGTACCAAGTTTTGGTGGTCATTGTCTCAAGAACATCAGTGGTTAATAAGCTTTAGCTTCTTGTTAGTTTTAACTTAAACTTAACTATGCACATTTAAGTTGTATAACTGCATTTGGAACCTGTTTATTCCCTTAAGGGGGATGACCAAGGAGCTCAACCTCCCTACAGAATTACACCAAAGAAAAATTACTGTAAGAGTAGTTAAGAAACACAAGGCTTTTCTTCTGACATTATAACCTGCAGCTAAGAAAAAAAATACCCTGCCTTAAAGTTCTCACCAAAACTCCACCACTTAGAAGAAACTATACAGTTACTTAAGGGAAATAACTCACTTGTTTACTCATCAACGGGTCTAATCTCATGGGCCTCTTGTAAGGTAAGGACCAGCACGTCACACCATTTTTGGTAAGTTTCTCATCTTGGCCACGCAATCCTTTGGCAGCCTGTCACCCACTTGGCGCTGCTACCCTGTGCCAAGACCCCCCAGGGGCAGCGAGGCCAGCTGCCACCTCACATCCTTGCGGGCACCGACAAGCTGCAGTGGACAGCAATGGATGCTAAGGTGAGATGGCCCACCCCACCAAAGTCATGTCGAGGACGGAGCACATACCTCCCTACTCCTCAAACAAGCTGACTGAGCCCGAGCCACCCCACACTTATCCACGGCAGGGGCGGTGCCAAACGAGCGGACAGAACCAGCAGGGCGGCCCACCTCCCATCACCCAAGTTGCGGATGGGAAGAAAGAAGAAAATATACCTGTTCGCTGTGTACAGCTCCCAAAAAAACACCACGCAACCCAACAGCCAATAGGAATCATGGAGCCACGCGCGCGCCTTTAAGCATCGCAAGAAGCTTGCCCCACCCCCTACAGTGCTAGGGGACAACCACAAGGCGGAGTTTTCGCAGACGCCATTTTTTCCCAAAGTAAACTCGAGGTCGCTCTCGCTCTGTTTTACTGCTTTCCGTTGTCTCCGCTGTTGTTGCTGCTCTTCTCGTGGCTCCTGTCAGGCAGGTAAAAGAAAAAAACAACCTAGGCACACTGTGGCGGTGCACGGCGGATCGCGCTCCTCTCCTTGTGATAGCTAGGCCTGTCTCGCCGTGTTCCACACGGAGGGCGGGGCGAGCTAGAGGCCATCTCTGCCCTGACGGACAGCTGCCTTACCCAACAGAGTTGCAGTGGGTCCTCACGGAGGGGAGGGGAGGTGGGGTGGGGTGGTGGGGCTAGTCGCTTGGCGGTACTGGTGGATGCGTGTGGTGGTAGCGGGAGCTGCTCGCCTTTCTTTCTCTTAAGTGGTGGGTGCAGGTAAGCGTGGGTTGCGCGCGTAGCTGAAGATGAGGATGGGGTGTTGCGCACGCGCTGGGGGGGGGGCGGGGGCGCGGCGCGGCGGCAGCAGCAGCAGTTAAGCCGGGCTGAGGGAAGTGGAACTGTTGATTACGCCTCTCTCGATGCTACTGTGTAACGTGGGAGGCCTGAGTCGCCTCCGAGCCCTTGGATTTTCGTGGGCTCCCGCAGAAACAGCGCTCTTCCCCGCTGGCGGGGCGGCGGAATCGGGTAGGTCCGGGAACTGCTGCGTGGAGAAGGGGGCCGGGAGTGACTCCTCCTTAACTAATGTGGAGCTTGGCGCAACCTGCAGGCCTGAGGGCCCCCATCTGTCCTGAGGGAAGGGCCAAAAGGGTGATCTTTGTCTCTGCCGGCAGCCGTCGCGCTTCGGCGACCTTAGTGCGGGCACGGTGGCCCCCCCGATCGGGGATGGGATGGAGGTCGCGCGCGCTAAGGCCGGGGGAGCGGCTGCCGCCGCCTTCCTGCGCCAACCCTGGATAACCGTGCATGGGGTGAATTCTTGGGAATTATGGTGGGCAGAGAGGAAGAGGAGGGAGGTAGCGGCCTGTGCGGAAGCGGTCGTGCCAAACCGATTGGGGAGCGTTCTGCAGCAGGGCTTGCTTTTAGGGGCGATAGCGGCAATGGTGTTCGTCTCGTGGCGGGGTAGTTGTGTTCTGTCGACCCCGCTTGAGCTCGGGTGAGGGCTGCCGAGTGCCTCCTTTGTGTCTCCCTGGGCAGAGTGGGGGAAATTTTGTGACCGCGTGGTGGTGGTTTTTCGGCTCCCGGCTCCGCCTAGCAGTGTGTAGGCGCCATTACAGTGGCCGCCATTTCTGCTGGTTCCTGCCACCGCGGAGGTGGGTCTCGGGCTGCGGGGGTTATGTAACGCCGTCTCCTCTTCCCCCGCCCAGGGAGCGAGCAGGGCTTCCGAGCGCTCTGCGGCGGCGGGCGGGCGGGCTGGCTGGCTGGCTGTGGAAGCCGTGCGCGAGGGGTAAAGGTGAACGTCAGCCCGAGCAGACCGTGGCGCGGTTTGCGTACGGGCTGCGGAAGGGGAGGCGTCTGGGCGGGAAGGGCCGTTTGTCCTAGAGGGAGCGGCGTAGAGACGCGCCGGCATCTCCCAGCCCTCTACTCATGTCCGTGGCCGCTTTATCCTTTCGACTTTTTTAAAAACATTGCGTTAGTCAATCCCGCAAACTCGATTTACACAACAGAGTACAGTAACAAATTGAGAGTATCTTGTCCCGAATACTATATTGCGCTTTGTCTCCCCGCAGCTCTAAAATTTTTGGGAGGGTCGTAAATAGAATAGGGTCTGGAAGGGCTAGCCATTTGAACCTGGTGAAATTTCTCTTCCCGCCTTCCCTTCCCCCCCGCGCTCTGGTAACGTCTGTTTGAAACTTGGCTGTGCTTTTCCCCATTAGCTCAAATTAGGGGCCTGGAAACACTAGCATGTGCTGGGAAGGCGGTTACAAATTAACAGAAGATTAAGGGGATGTTTTTAAAAGTTAAACGTACCTCAGTTTTTAGTTTTTCTTTTTGAATACGTGAGTAAGTGTCAACCGTTTGTTCAGGCTATGGAAATTGAGCAATAAAATCCAAGGGGAAAAAACAGCATTCTTTGTTCACCTGTAAGCGAACAGAGCCTCATGTATGCTGTTTTCATAGGCTTCTGAAGCAGTAGGCTGTTGGGTTTTGATCCCTGCCAGAATACTTGAGTTTTGCTCTGCAAGTGTATATAAAACCAGTAAATTCTAAAAGCGGGCATCTCTTTGGTTTTTTTCCTTTAGTACAATGTACAATTACTTATTTTTTTTTTCCACACAAAATAGATGTACTAGCTTTTTTTTTATTCTACAGCAGGTTTTATCTGCACACCGAAGAATAAAAGGTAATGGAGACTGAACAACAGGAGGAGACCTTTACCAACACAGAGACAAATGGTAAATTTTTTAAAGGGCTATTTTATTTTATTGGGGGGGGGGGAAGAACCTTTTTAAGTCTCAGTGTTTCTAACTATTTTGGAATGCTTTACTGTATCAAATGTTTGTATTGGCAGTATTTTTGCATTTAATCTTTTTTGTGTCCCGTATGGTTTTACATGGATTTTTGTATCATGAATATGTAATTTTTCTTTGGGAGTATTTTAGACATGGCATCAGTAACTAAAAGTTATAACTAAGGATTTGAAAACATTTGATAGCTAAATACTCAGTACTTGTCTGGACAGTGTGATCATGTAAAAATACTGTCAGGCATATCTATTACTGTATTTTATTTATTGCGGTTGTTACTTTGAAGGAATGCATATATATGTGAAATATCTCTAAATATTAGTTAAACAAAAAACTTTTTGGACATAAATAGTAAAGAAGAGTTAGAGCATTAGCATTGAGTTGATTCATGCCAGTTTTTCAAAGCTATTTGAAATATTGTTTTCCTATTATTCCACCAGTATTACAGTATTGGACAAACTACTTTTGATCTTTTGGGCTTTAAGGTTTTCCCGACTGTAAAATAAGTACTAGGTAGGTGATGCAGCACTGCTTTAAACAACATGTTGTAAATTTTTCACTAAGTTTGCAAAATTCTCATTTCAACTGTAGTTCATAGATTTGGAATGAGTCTTCAATAATTAATTGATATGTAGGCTGATGACGTGTTTCTGTGCTATAGATACTTGGGGTAGATGTCAGACGTTGGCGTTGGGCTAATAATAGGAGGGAATGCTTCATTAGGAATACAGTGCATAAGCTTGATATACAATTTTATCATGACTTAGTTAAATATATGTTTGTGTTTTTCCCTTCTATGGACCTGTCTACAGGCAAGCGTCCCGCAGAAGATATGGAAGAAGAACAGGCCTTCAAAAGATCTCGGAATACAGATGAGATGGTTGAATTACGCATCTTGCTTCAAAGCAAAGTATGCTTTTTCAGTATCACTATGTTCCTGCTTATACCATTACTTAAGACAGCGGTGACAAAGTATATGTTGTGGTGTATGCTTAGAAAGAATGTGTGCTTTATTTAAAATAAAATAAGTTATTAGGAATATTTGTAAGTGTGCATGAATGACAGTAGAAGTGTATTGCAATGGTATTATCTTTGATAAATTTTTTTCAAGGATGAGTCTTTAATGATCTATGGGACTTCTATGATTTAAAAAGAATGTACTCATTGAAAAAAATAAAACAATAGAAATAAGCCACTTTTCTTATGTTTAAATTGAACATAATTGTTTCCAGGGGAATGACTGTGTATTAGTCTTTAGAGAGCAAGCAGTTAGAATAATCAGCTTACGATTGTAAATTAAATATGAGAGGCAAGATGAGGACTTCCTCAGGATTTTAGTCATTTTCCCAGATATAGTAAATCTGTATATATCAACAGGAGGAAATATGGGAGTAATGTTTCAGGGATTGTAATCACTTCATTGACCAGTATAAATTGTTTCCAGTCGTCAGACATTTGCACTGTCTGAAGTAACTCAGGCTTTTGTGTCGGGGCAGGGGAATGTTACATTAACTCTGCATGGCATTTCTGATAAATAGTCAAGATATGTGGAGTGATGCAAAATGTTTGTGGTGCTGTTAGCATCATGTGTCAACTGCATAATAAAAGCAATAATTTTGCACGTAGTTCTTGTAATAGCCTGATAAAAATGTAGTTTTACAATTGCCCCTCTTGAATATCTGAGTTTATTCCTGTTGATTTTAACAACTGGAGATTAGCGATTGTTTATATTGGATTTACCTTCTTCAGACTGTACCTACCTGAGTGGTCAGTTGAGTAACATAGGTTTAAACCAAAAGTAGCATTTGAAATTATCAAATGTTTGGAGTGCAAAAGTGAAATTTGAGAACATATTAAAAAAAAAAATCAAATAAAGTAGGAAAATCCTTGACCTACATAACATGTATGGAATCCTAGAAGGTATTGTTATGGTTTGAGAAACCCATAACAACTTGTTGTCGTTTAGACAATCATTCTATCACCTGATGATGACCCCTCCCCATTTGGGAAAGGGAATCGGGGGGGGGGGGGACACAAGGAAACCTGGGGGAGTTGAAGTATAAACAGATTTAATAGAGTAAGATAAGATAATTAACGTTAATAGCTCTAAAGAACCAGTACTGATACCAATACAGAATATGCAAAGATTATACTCAGCCAATTCTATCAGTAGGAAGCTGTGCACTCCTAGCAGTGGGCAGCAAATGTTGGACACTGAGTGCTACGGCTTTGGGAGGAAAGGAAGGCCTCAGGAGTCCGGCACTGGGGCATGAAGTTCTCAGGATGGCAGCCATCAAGGGAGAGAGAGGACTTTGCAGCAAACTTCTTAATTTATAGTGAATGTATGGTATGAAATGATCCCGTTGGCCAGCTTGGGTCAAGTGCCCAGGTCTCGCTCCTCCTCATCCCTACACCTGGTGAGCTCAAAAACACTGAGACCTTGAAACCCACACACCATAGCTGGCTATAAAGTAAATATTTTCCCAAATTCAGACACTAGAGTCTTCTAAAAGTGCAGTCTTCCCAGGCATTATAAGAGAAATTAGTCCTGTATCGCTCTAACCAGGACAGGTATTTTTTTCAATCATACCCTAACTATGAGATAGTTTTAACACAGGTAGAATTGTCTAGGAATTTAAATTTGAAATAATATTATTGAGTATTTTTAGCTCTTTGCAAAGTTCAGTGGTAAGACCTGTTTTGACATTTTCCCCTATGGTAAAACCATGTCAGTTTGTTTTGTTTTAATTTGAGCCTTCCAAAAGCAAAAGAAGCCCCACCCCACCCCTAAATGCATCCCACAAGGTAATGCAGAAATAGATATATTGTTCTTAGTCTTCAGTTCAAAAATGTAGTCTGTGCTGTATTAGCATAACATAACTTCTGAAAACTATTTTCCAGAATGCTGGAGCAGTGATTGGAAAAGGTGGCAAAAATATTAAGGCGCTTCGTACAGATGTGAGTATACATGAGTTTGAATTAATTTAACACCAATTCTTTCAGAACACTACATTGAAAACTTGATTGCATACATTTCTAAAAATTCAGAATTTCAAATCTAGACAACAATCTAATTATAAGCCATTTATAATGATTGTTAGAGGAGATAACTTTAGTTTTTCAGTTTGTGTTGTAATTAAAACCCAGTTTGAGTTATGTGGGACGAGAAGTTTATATTAAACCTCTTTGCTTTCAAACAGGGTTCCTCTCAATTGCACACTTCAAATGAGTTAACATCTTTAAGCTTTGCCAATATTTCTAATTAAAGCCCTTAACTGTACCATTTCCCCTATGTGTGAATCAATTATAGTACTATTGAAAACTTGCAGGTGGTTGGCTTAACCCAGGGATAGAGGAATTTTTTAACTTCCTTTTTAAAAAAAAAAAAAACACATAAAGGTCCATCTGTTCTTACTTTAACTGCTTGGACATAAAGCACAAAAACGTTCATGTTAAGGTTGCATGATTTAAATACGGGTATAGAACAGTAAAGAAGCATTTTATCCTGTTACTTGGAAGCATTTTTAAATGGTCATGACTTATTTACCTATTCATATTTTATAGTGGGTTGACTCTTGTGATTAGATACATGTTCAGCGTAAATGTTATGCATTTATAAAACCTGGCAATGCTTCTTAAATTCCAGTTGTTTACACTCCTGTACAGCTACAATTTCAGCAATTTTTTAAAGCAAGACTGTGTTCAACACAATATTTGCTAATATATCATTACAGAATCAGTTCCATCTGAGTTCATAAACTGTAGCAACTAGAATTGAGGATTAGGCTGAAATGGTCAGGAATCATACATACGCTTGCTAACTTTGGCAGCTAGTTTGTTTGTTTGTTTTAAGTAAATAAATACATCACCTAAGTCCAGATAATTTTAATTGGTCTGGAATACTAACTTTCCCAACTTGCCCAAGGTTTCAGTAATATGGATCTCAACAGTTTTTGTGTCTACATTCATGAGCCAGCCTGCTACTGAAACAACATTATGTTAAAAGTAAAAAGTAGTTTAGTCAGATAAAGTAACTCATTAAGATCCATACTATTAAGCCACAGTTGATGTAGCAATCCATTATTGTGTTAGTCTTCAGAAGAACTTAAGCTTGCTTCATTAACTGAGAGTAATGAGTATAGTTTGTATTAAATTAAAATTTATTGCTTTTCCCCCTCTTCCCTCTCCTTGTTTTTTTGGCCATATATCTCCGTTACCCATGTACTGGATCGACTTGCCCCTGCGTTGCCCACCATGACGTTGGCCCATCCGCCCCTGAACGCCCATGTGAAAACCCTGGTTGGCTATGCCCAAAAATGTGCTCGTTGCCAAACGGGTGCCATACTTGACAACTTCTGATTGAATACCCATGCCCAATGCCAACATCCACGAACGCCAATGACCAATGCAGTACAATGCAAGTGTTTCAGTCCCAGACAGCAGTGGCCCCGAGCGGTATGTCCCAACAGTTTATGCCTCACTGCCTGATTAGAAAGAGAGAAATGTATTTTATTACCTGCCTTTTATATAATTAAATAGTATCCCCTTATAGACCGTGTATTGTTTTTTTAAAGTTTTCTGTCTTATTTTCCCCATTAAGTCTTTTTGTCACTGAACTTTTACGTGAGTTGGCCACCCAAACAATCCACTAATTTTATTTCAATGGAAGGAGCACAGCTTCAAGTGTTGCATATTCACTGCATTATAAATGAAATTGTTTCAAGAGTCTCTTCCTCTGTCTTTGTGGCCTACCCTGCTCCCCCCAACATTGTCTGTTCATAATTATTTCTGATGAAATACTAACTCTAGTTCACTTTCCGTCACTTCTCATTTGTGTTATGTTTTTGTTTGTTTGGGGGAGTTGGTGTTTTGGGTTTTTTTGTTTGGGTTTTTTTCCTTGTATTTATATTCCTTTTTTGCAGAACCCATTAGTAATCTAATTTCTAACTGGTCTCTCAACCTTACTCCAGATATAATGTTGACCACTTGCATATCCCTGCTCTTTTTTCAAGAAGGTGTGCCAGTTTTGCCAATGTAATGGCAAGGGTGGTGGGGAATGTGAATATTCACTTCTACTTTCAGTTCTGCGTCAATTTCTTGCCCACTTAATCTAAGCCCTTCTAAAATATCTCACTTGCTCACGCTCTCTGCAAAACCAGCCTAGTCTTAAATTCAACATGCATACATATTGGGCATAAACAAAGATGCATGTGTTGTAAATCCAGTGAGCAGCTTTACTTTAAATGGGGAATATTAATTGTAAGTTCTTCTGTGTAGTCAATCTTGTTAGAATTTTGTGTATGATTATGAATACTAAATTTACTTCTACTACTTTTCCACCTTCTCCATGTTTTCTGACACTATGGCCTCTAACAGCATCTTGAGTATAAGTGCAGATACAGAGACAATTGGAGAAATCTTGAAGAAGATTATCCCTACTTTAGAAGAGGTATGTCTCTCAGGTTTGTTTCTTCAGAGGTATAAATTTAGATTTTTAAAACAAGATAATTCTTGATGATTGTGTGCTATTTTTATGTTAAATTAGAAAATAAAAGCCAGCGTTTTTTAAAAGGAGGCCTATAGCTCTCAAACTACACGTTGGCTTTATTTTTTGGTAGAGGACAGAGGTCATCTCCTCTTAGAAAAATTAATATTTGGAACAGCCTCCTCCCCTTAAAAACACCTGTCTCATGACTTGTTTAGTCCCCAATTTGAAATAGCTGTATTGTAATTTCTCTCCTGCCTTGGCTTTGTAAGCAAGTGTGTTGTGCTGTTTGATATATTAAAATTTTATACAATAATAATAAAAGAAATAAGAAAAACTAATTTGACATCACCTCATGTTGAGGCAAAGTACTTAAATAGGTGTGATTCTATCATAGCAAATACAGCATTACAGTTCAGCAGCAAATTAAGTCATAATATATTGTTTGGAGAAAAACCTTAACAAAACCCCCAAAATTAGCATTTTGATTTTTCAATTATTTTTTTCCCCTGACTAATATTTTATTCTTTCCTTGTATGCATCTTACTTACAGTATCAACACTACAAAGGTAGCGACTTTGACTGTGAATTAAGACTTCTAATTCACCAAAGTCTAGCAGGAGGAATCATTGGTGTCAAGGGTGCTAAAATCAAAGAACTCAGAGAGGTACTGTTTCCTATTATTTTCAGATTCTGCTTTTATTCTATAAATAAATTAGGTTTTTGTGTTCATAAACAGTGAGTGTAAGCCTCATCTCTGCAATAACTCCTTCAGAACATATTTCATGCATGATTTCTGTGTTCTGAGATCAACTCGAGTTACTTATTACAACTTTCTTGCAAAAAGTCAGAAATAAAGTGGTTGTTGGTGATAGAGCCTATGACTTCTTATAAAGCTTTTAAGCATATTAGCAGTAGAGTAACCTTTATAAATAAAGGATACTTTTTAAAATTAAAACACCATTCATCACTCCTGGAATGAACTGCTGAATAGGCTATATTGGTGGTGTTGGACATGGAAAATGGTTTAGTGTGGATGCATTTCCATAAACTCTAACGATGATAATTTAATAAATGTTTGAATATTGTTATAAAAAGGTGGTATGGGGTGGAGTTTTGGGTGGGTTGTTTTTGGGTGGATTTGGGTCTTTGTTGTGAGTTTTGTTTTTTGTTGGGGCGGTTAGTGGTTGGGATCTCTTGTTTGGTTTTGGGTGGATTGGGTTTGTTGTTTTTTTTTTTTTAATTTCCACTTCCTTGAAGTCCACAGTTTCCTTTGTGAAGGAATGAGTTGTTGTTTTAAAAAGCTAGTGGTCTCTATGAATCTAGAGTGTTGTTTTCTATCCTTTCCTGGCATTGTGTCAAAGACAATTCCAGGTCAGTTTAGGTGTAAGCTACTATTTGTGTGGACTGAAGAAGGCAAGATGACTAGACATAATCCTGGCAACATTGCTGTCTTGCATCCAAAGAATGTTTTTATGACATATGAAGGTTTATATAACCTGTAAGTTTGTAATGGATATGTGGTCCTTTTGCTAATATTTGATTAAATGACTGTGAAGATGAGTCATAATTATAAGATTTTTAAAATTGAACTCTTCCTCTTCACTAGTATTTCATACAAACTGATGTCGTTGCAGGTCTTAAAGATATAATATCCTAAGATATTTTTATATCTTATTGTTGTTTATATCTTATTTTTGTTATTTTTAAGTTATATTTTTGTTGTTATTTGTTATTTTTAAGTTATATTTTTGTTTATATCTTATTGTTGTAAGAACTCAGAAGCAAGCATTCACTTAAAATGACTGGAAGATTTAATGGTCTGGTTTGATTGTTTCTTTAAAAATGTTTTAGTGTGTGTCTTACCCATTTTGTTTTCAATAAGTTTATAAAATTGTTTAAAATACTTTTATTTGAAGATTTTGGGGGGTTTTTCTTCTCTTCAACAGAACACTCAGACCACCATTAAGCTCTTCCAAGAGTGTTGTCCTCATTCCACTGATAGAGTGGTGCTTATTGGTGGAAAACCTGATAGAGTTGTGGAATGTATCAAGATTATCTTGGATCTTATCTCTGAGGTAATGTGTCTTAAACTTATTATTCTTTCATTGTGGTATTCATGAAAGTCGGGATGATTTGGATGGAAAATTATCTTTCTGTTTTGAATTCAGTGCCTCTTACTTATCCAGTAATAAAATAAGTGTTGGACTGTTAGCATCCTTTGAAATTTTCCGTTTTCTAGAATTGGGGTGTACCTCATTGGAGAGGGAAGCCGTTTTTGGTACCAGTGGACTGTTAGTCATGCTTTACGTATCAGTAAAATAAGAAATTTTAAATTGGGGAGGAAGTGAGACAAATGTACGTGCCACCCATCAGGAACAGCAGTTTCTCTATCATAGCTAAGTTCTCAGGAAGTATATCACCATCCCTGCCTTTCTTATCAGCATTATGAAATCAAGAACGTATTCAGAATGTATAAATTCATATTTACACATTCAATATAGTAATTTAATGAAATATAATAATTGTAACAGTCAGTGCTAACCAGGGGGAGGGGTGGTGGTGTTTTTGTTTTTTTGTGTGTGTCTTAGTCTCCAATTAAAGGACGGGCCCAGCCTTATGATCCCAATTTCTATGATGAAACATATGACTATGGTGGCTTCACAATGATGTTTGATGATAGAAGGGGACGTCCAGTAGGCTTTCCAATGCGTGGAAGAGGAGGCTTTGATCGAATGCCTCCTGGTCGTGGTGGACGACCTATGCCTCCATCAAGAAGAGATTATGACGATATGAGCCCTCGCAGAGGACCTCCACCGCCTCTGCCAGGTCGTGGTGGCAGAGGTGGCAGCAGAGCTCGTAATCTTCCTCTTCCTCCTCCACCACCTCCTCGTGGCGGGTAAGCTGTTGTATAAATGCCTTGTACAAAACTCAAGTTGAGTAAAATTTGCTGAATAGTGCTCATGTTTCCAGGATTTGTTTCACACTCCGTGTTGGTAGTGATTATGCAGGATTGAGTGTGCATTGCACCAGAGAACTTCAAAAAGTATTTGAATTTAACTATTTCTGCAATGTAGCAGTCTATCAGGACTATAGTCAGTAGTTCTGTAACTTTATGTCATTCAGAACTTGGCTAAAGCATTTAGAAATTCATAGTTGTGTGTAAATCATGAAAACTTGAATTAGAATATATAAACTAGTTTATAACACAAGTCATGTGCTGCTGCTTTTTCTCATTTTAGAGATCTTATGTCTTATGACCGAAGGGGTAGACCTGGAGACCGTTATGATGGAATGGTAGGAGTTAAAATTTATATTGTTTTGTTTAGTAAATACAGATAGCACTTTGAATGTCTGAGGAAACTGATCTTGAATACATACACTTAAGTGTGGGGCATGTGTGCTTCTGATAAACTTTGATATCACCAAAATGTTTTGGCCATGCAAATGGTCCCCCCAAGAAGACGACTCTTTAGGGTGTAAAGGGTATTTGGAATGTGATCTGCTGTGTGGTTTTGGTTTGTGGGTTTTTTGTTTGGTTGGTTGTTTTCCCTACCTGCCATCAACAATGGAATAGAAAGTTGGTAGAGCCACAATTCCTTCAGGTTTTATTACACGGACCTTCTTTTAGACTTTTTCTTTTTAATCAGGATGACAGAAATAAGAATTAGGAGGCTTTTCAAATCAGAACAATGTTTTCCAACAGATGTTAGCAGAATTTAAGAGAACA
Source organism: Pluvialis apricaria (assembly GCA_017639485.1). NCBI lineage: Eukaryota > Metazoa > Chordata > Aves > Charadriiformes > Charadriidae > Pluvialis > Pluvialis apricaria. Next base: position 30,990,849 of record CM030043.1, on the reverse strand, counting down.
TGAATAATGTCTATAAAGAGCTCTAGTTGGTCTGGCAGATGATTGCTTTTTCAAATCAGTTCTTGTCTTAATGTTGATTTCTGTCTGCAAAAGAAATCTACTGTAATTCTAAATCTACTGTTATTCCAAATGTTTTGGAGCCAGGGCCACTGATAAGTTGAATTTCATTCAGCCATGTTGGGGGGGAGAATTAAAAAAGGCTTAAAGATACTCTTCCATGTTGTACTCTGAAATGTGACTTCGTGGTATTCATTTATTGTTGTATCCTCTTTCCTGGGAAGAGAAATCATAGGCATCTGGGAGGTAAATCTCTGTGGTTAACAATCTTTTTTTTCTCCTCTGGTTCTGTTTGGCACATTCCTTAAGTGTTTCGGTTTTGGGTTTTTTTTTAATTTTTTCTTTTAACTGAATGGAAGAGAAAGAAGTGGAGAGGAGCTATGAAATGGGCTACCTAAGTGAGATTTGCACATTGCCTCCTTCTGGGAGGAAGAGGCAATTACTTCCAGTAATACATACTGGAAGTACATACTATAAGAATGTCAAAATTAAGGCACCAGAAGCCTAGCAGAAATATTGAAAGGAAAGACTTGCACTTAAAATTAGCAAAAAAAAAAAAAAAAAAAACCACCAAGTTGTCTATGCTACTCTGGATCTTAAGAAACTAGAAGAATCATGAACTGTACCTCTAAGATCCCTTATTCTTATGTTTTCAAAGTTCAGTTTTTGTGTTTTCATATTTGCAGCTGGTAAAACTGGTGTCAGGGCATATAAACAGGGCAGCCTGCCCTTCCTTGGGTATCTGGTTGAGCGCAATCTTCAGCTTGGGCAATAGTGTTCTGTTCTATTCCATTTAGAATAGAAAATTTATTTGAACTCTTACTTATTCTGACTGATCAGGTTGACCTTGGCTTTCTTGACATGAGTTTCCACAAATAAGTGGGAGTCATCTCTGATCATTTTTCATGTTCTGAAAAGCAATTTGATTTCCTCTTCACAGTGGAGCTGCTCATGGCTTTGGCTGCTTTATGCACAAGTTTCATAGCCTGACTACAATGAGGACTGCTTTCTGACACAGATTGTATTTAATTTCTAGTTTTAGCTAGCCATAATCCCAGTATCCTTAATTCTATAAGCAGATGAGAGAAATCTTTCCATGGATTGTGAGGCTGAAGCTGGAAGTGTCATGCCAGAAATGTAAGGTTGTCTTGATCTACTATGCGTTTCATATAGAAAGCATTCTCTAGCAAAACACTTAAAATTGGAGTAAACCAACATCGTTGTGGTTTGTGAAGTAGTGCATGGGAAAGGCTAGTTTCAGAGAGCAGCAATGCCATTTTACATAAATGCATTAAAAGGCAAGAATAGATTCTCTTTTCAGACCAACATCTTGGAGATGTTGAATCTACAGCAATCCTCATTTTCTGCCAGTTCTCTTCTCCGCTAAAGGAGGAAAAATTCTGTAGTTCAAGACTTGTAAGATGGTGAACAAAGACTGGACGGTGAAACTTGAATTTTCTGAGATGTGGCAATACTGACAGCCTTGTAAATTCTAAAATGGGAGGAAAAAAATAATTTGAAATATTTTTTTTTATAAGACATACATGCATTGTTTCTCTTATTAGAGGTGTATATTTTAGGCTATAACTACTCCAATACAAATGCCTGTGGACCATAATGGCTATTTTGATAGCTGAGAAAACATGAATGCATTTCCACTATTTCCTTTTTAACGCCCCCATCTCCATGGGTGCTTTAGATATACAAATGCACAAAAGCATACCGGGGGGGAGGAGGGGGGGGATAAGGTGGAGAAGGGTATATAAAACCATTTAATCCCCCCCCCCCCCCTCCCCCTTTTTAATGGTCAATTCCTAATGCTTTCAAAGTATTTTTAAATTGGAGTTAAATGAGAACTAAATCAGAGTGTTTGTTTAGAAATAGAGCGTATATTCAGACATCTAATCTGGTTTTGCTCATTCAAATTATTCCTACTTCTTAATATTTTTTAACATATGTGTATATACGTGTGTGTATAAGCACTTCAATAAAGGTACATACACTAAAAAATATTAGAAGTACTTCATGTTTAAGAGATTTGACATTAAGGAGCGTGTGAAAAAAATCAGTGAAGGGAAGACGTTTGAAGATGTTTGACACATCTTATTTATCTATATAAATACTAAAAGAAATTAATAAAATTCCACTCTTCTGGGCCAATCCCTTTAAAAATAAGGGAAAGTTACAATAAGGAATTTGCCATCAGTTAGGATTGCATGCATATTCTTTCATTAGATGTAAAAGTCAATAAATTCTTATAAATACTATGTGCTTTGTCTTATCCAGTCAGTGTTTCATTCGGCTTTGATTTCATTTCCATTGGTTACCAGTAGTAGCTGGCACAAGTGAGTCTGTAGAGAACAAAATTCTGTTATGTATCTTAAGTTATCCTGCACCTAGTATTTTAGGAACTGTTTTTAAATGAACATTTATATTTTAATGCGCTATTAACGTTGTGTTGTTAAAGGAGAAGCCACTGCCTGAGCATTCACACACTATTTAAGGAGTTGCACACACACCACCCAAGTCTTTAACTGCTAGGACCAGGGTCCCTTCACAGCGGGTGAACCCGGTGGGCCAACAGGTGCCCCTTTCAACTCCTCACACACACTCTCTTACTCTCGGGTGCACTCCCTCCTTCTTCAGGCTCTCAACCCTAGGTTTCCTGCTGCAGAGTCTCAGGCATCAGATTTTGTAAAAATAAGTAATTTAATTGAAAGGTACAGCAGCAAAGTCAGCCTGGGCTGGGTGCCTCTGAAAAGGGGAGGGACCTCAAACAAAGAAATCCCTGGGCAATTATACCCTTGTGATCTATTCACCCACCCCTCACATGCTCTTCACGTGCTGTCCACACATCTTAGTCCAATGGTGATTTTTGATCTGGGGCCTTCTAATGCCTTATTGGATTCTTTTTCTGTGTCCAGGCAGTCAGGCTGCTGACTGCTCTTATCTTGCTGATTTTCAATCTCTGACAGTTGTAGCCTCCTTATCTTCTGGTTTACGCTTCTTGTGCACCTGTGGTGGCTGGCAGAACATGGGGAACTGAAAAGTCCCAGACTTAGGGAAAGCACTACCAAAACATCAGTGTGTTATCAACATCTTTCCCGTACTAAAAGACTGAACACAGCACTGTACCAGCTTCTAGGAAAATTACTAAGAAAATTAACTCAGTTACGGCCTAAAGGCTTCAGCAAATCTAGCTACTCATGCTAAGTAAAGCTAAGCAAACAGCATAAATCACACCATAAGTAATTTGTTCTAATTAAAGCTTACTTATCTAAGCTAAACAACTAAGATCTCTCAACAGTGTAGTATGTTTTAACCCAGCAAAAGCCTTTGCCCGAATAGTAATTTAAAGTGGATTCTACAAGTTATATTTTTATAATTGTTTGTTGATTGTTATTTTTTCCCAACGTTTGTTGTAGAATTCTGAAGGAAAGAAGTGCTATATATCACATTAAAAAAATAATTAATAGTATTTCCAATATAATTAGGCAGTAGTAGATTGTTAGTTTAGCTATTGGCTATGTGAAGTATATGGAAATGAATTAATAAAATATGAGAAGCCATGCCCTTTCTGTTTGACCTGCTGTTTACATAGATATATCAATGATAGTTACTTGTTCTATTAAATGCCTCTTCTGGGGTTTTTTTTTAATGCATGAGAGAAATAGAAGGGTTTGGTATCTGAGTGTAATATCTTTTGGTATATAGTACAGTTTTAGTACTCAAAGGTGTTCAAAAAAAACAAACTGTTCCAGCTTTGCTCTCCCCTTAGCTGTCTGACATTGTTTGTAAGAGGAAAATCTGTTTATACCACAGAAACAAGGAAGAAAGGAATGTGACCGGTTACTGTTCCCTTGCAGTGAAAGTAAAAGGGAGTGAATCTTCTAACTGGTCTATATCGTACTTTTGAGTCTTTGTAGTAAAGTAGTGCAGAAAAATGCTTCTCTATATTGGTATGTATGCGTGCCAAGTTACCTATAAGCCTTCATAACATGGACTTAATTTGGATTAATTTCCTCTTATCCTCCTATTATGTTGTGCCTGGAAGATGATGCAGTGTCATGTGGATGCCTGTGATGACATGCAGCCACCAGAGTTGGTGAGTGTGCTCATGCTTTTTATTTGACTGGGTTCATAGTTGATTTTTGAGAAAAATAATTTGAATTGGTTAAGTGATAACTAGAATTTCTTCAGATTGAATGTAGTCAGTGGCAGCTTGCACCTATTGAAAAATCCCTAAAGCTGTCCTCCTAACTCAGGTTATTGGCAGTTTATGTCCTGAACAGTGAATCCTATACAGGCAGTTAATGTTCTACGATGGAAGTATGCAGCAGCACAGCCAAGTGAGAGAAGCTTTTCTGTTGTATTGCCTCTTTTGTACCCTTTTTTAGTGTTCTAAGTTGTAACTTTCACTGTAACTCTTGCTTTTCAACACCCTGTTGGTGCATCTATTTAGGAATATGTTTTATGTTAACTTCATCATGTTGTGTTTTCTCCTGTTTCAAACAAGGAATGTTAAAAATAATTCTTTACTTATAGTTGTGGATAAACTATTATGCATTACCTATCCATATATTTGAAAGTATTCCATTTGATTTGTGTTTATCAAACTACTTACTCTTAGGGGGTTTAGGAAGGAAAGTTCAAAATGTGTCAGCAAGTGTTTATGCTGTCTAGAAGATGGCAAAATGCTGCCAAATATTAAATGTTAGTTCCTAGTTTACATAAATACTGCAGTTATAATTACTCATCTGCTGTCAAATTAATTTGATGCCTTGTAGCCTGGTCAGGAGAAGCAGCAGAAGGGGCCAAGAAAAGGGCTGTTCATCAAAACAAATTAGCCTGAAAAAGGGATTCCCTGTGCAAAATATCAGCAGAAATAGGTGGAAGAGTATGTGTATGAAATATGCAGCTCTGATCAACCTCTGAATTAAGTTCCAAGCAGTGTCATTCATTCTTTTGTATTTTGCGCTCCACTAGAAGCTCTATTATGTTGTATTATGGTCTGTATTGCTAAGCACGTGATTACATAACAAATGCTGCTTAGAAACAGATGATCAGCTGAACAATTTTTTTTCTGAGTAGTTTCCATTTTGATGTGGCTCCAAAAAGCTAGCAGGTAAATAGGTTTTTAGAAAAAGTTGTTGCATTACAACTTCTGCAAACAAATAATTCACACAAATTCCTGTATTTCAGTGGTATAAGTTGAATTCTAGAGAAGCGTGCACATCTGTTCTCTGTTCCTACAGGAAGATATTAAAATGGGTGTTTGTGCATTTAGAAGGCATTAGATCAAATTAAGCACTTGATATCAAGCATCAGTATACAAATCCTGAAAATAAAAGCAGTCAGGAGTACTGCATTGCAGTGATTTGGACTTGGTATATGGTAGTTTTAGCAGAACAGTAGTAATTAGTGTCACGATTGTCCCTTCTGTGATACAAAGGATTGTAGCATAGTCTGAATGGAGAGACCAATTATAAAGTTATTAGAGTTGACTTGGGTTTTCGTTAAGATATAGATGGAGTAGGAGGGTTGACAGTTACCAGGTAAACAACTTGTCCTAAACTGAGACTTCAATTTCTCCTGAGCTGTATAGTTAGTAGTAATAAGGCTGAACTCTGATCTTTTGATTTGGATGTTACTTTAGTCCAAGGGTCAAGAGTAGATCAGCATCAAGAGCTGTTTACCAGCTGAATTGATAAGGTTTCTTGGTAAACCGGTATGACTGGATCTCTTATTCTTAAAGGTTTTAACAGAGCAAGCTAAGAGGTTCTCATGAGATATTCCCTCCCCCCTTTGTTCCTGGTCTGCCTTCTTCCTCAGTTTGCCTTTTATGACACTTAGATTAAGGTTGTGGGTTAGGATTTTTGCATAAAATAGGCTCAAAGTTAACAGTATGATACTTGCAACTAATTAACATGTCTTCATCTTGACTATTTGCTATTTAAGGGTTTTCTTTCTCTTTTCTTATAGTTTGAGGGTGGCTCTGGATATGGTAAGTTTTTATAGAGAACTTTGACATGCACTTCATTTAGTCAGCAAGAGGCTTGATGCATACATTTAAATCAGACTATTCTTACACAGGGGGCCGTGGTTCATATGGAGATCTTGGTGGACCCATCATTACAACACAAGTAACGATTCCCAAAGATGTAAGTGAAGCTGACTTGCTTTCCACTTGTGTTTAAATAAATAGAAAGTCACAGCCTTTTCTCAGACTATGTAAGTAAATCAAAAGTATTTGGGATGCTTGACAAGTACTTTTAATATAAAATAAGTGTTGCTAAATCACCGAATGCTTATTCTTAAGGATGTTTGTTTTATCTTCACTTTAGAGATGTACTGAACTATTTTTTAATTGTTAATGTTCAATAATAGAGATGGTCTACATAACTTGTTTTTGCAAACAAGCATCTGGTTCTTACAAATTTATCCCACCTGTGTTTAGATAATAAAAGTTACAGAGGATGTTTAGAGGCTGTAAGAGTAAGCTTCCATTGTAACTCTTAAAATTAAATTGATGGAAGCTACTTGAACAGTACTGTGTTTTTGCAGAGAAAGTTATATCAGTACTGTGGTTTTGCAGAGGAAGTTGTATCAAGAAATGAATGCTTTATTTTCTCCCCTAGTTGGCAGGATCTATTATTGGAAAGGGAGGCCAGAGAATCAAACAAATACGTCATGAGTCAGGAGCTTCAATCAAAATTGATGAACCACTAGAAGGCTCAGAAGATCGAATAATAACGATTACAGGAACACAGGACCAGATACAAAATGCTCAGTATTTACTGCAGAACAGGCAAGTTGAAGCTTAATGCTGTCCTTACCGTCAATTTTAAACTGATTTTCCTACTGCTACATTCTAAAGCTCTTCTCTGCAATATAGTTTTTAGAAGGCAGGATTTAAGTAACTATTGAACCTAACTTCTCAAGTGGTAGTTCTGCCTTGATTCTTTTTCTCTCTTCTAACTATAATGAAGATTACCTCAAAACTATTCTTGATGGAAGACACCTTAACCAAGCAGTCCTCTGGTGAAAATTGCTGCAAAAAACCTACTTGTAATAAATTACGTAGAACCTGTAGAAAATATAGAAGATTTCAGTGGATGTTGGTCTAGTTCTGTGTGGAAGACTAGTGATTTTGTTGTTTTTAGATAACTTAACTGACAACAAATCACGGTCTGCCATATGGCACAGACCATGCCTCTACATACAGGACAAGTTGAAATCAATTGGTGCTGTTGTGCAGCATTTCACACCTTGCTGGCATTACTTTCTGTTCTGCCAAATATTAAGAGTTTCGGACTTAAATTGCTTAGTTTTGCTTTAATAACATGTTGGCTATCATAGCATTTGTTAATGTTTAACTTGAACGTGTGGCTTTAGATTACTAATATTTAAATGTGCTTAAAATAATTCTATGCCTATAATTATTAACCATTAATCTTTTAAAAGTATTTACTTTTAAATGTATTGGGAATTTGTAGTTTAATCTTTAAGAATGCCATTGTGAATATTGATGCAAGATAAGATGTATCGTCAATCATTCTAATACATGCTTTTTTTCTTTTTCTTTTATAGTGTGAAGCAGTATGCAGATGTTGAAGGATTCTAATGCAAGATTATTTTTTCTTTTTTATAGTGTGAAGCAGTATTCTGGAAAGTTTTTCTAAGACTAGTGAAGAACTGAAGGAGTCCTGCACCTTTTTTTTTTCTTTTTTTTTTTTAATATCTGCTTCTGTTTAAAAAGCCAACATTCCTCTGCTTCATAGGTGTGAAGCACCTATGCGTGAAAATGTATCAATGACAGTTGCTGTAAAGCTTGTTGTTCTTCTTTGATATAGATGGAGTTACGTGTTTTTGGCAAATTAAAGAAAGTGTGAAAACAGTGGCTATTTGGGGGGGAAAAGTACAAAAATATTAATGCAAACATTGTGTGAAATTTTACTTTTTTTGCAAGTTTTTGGCCCTCTTTGCAGTACATATATATATTGGTGACAGTATATAAATAAAATATTTTGAAAGTTTGTGATGCCACTGAGTTAACAGTGGGTTAAATACACCTGGTTCTAGACAGCTTGCTTAATGCAAATAACGTTTAAAATAGTAGTTGGTGTATCATTTAATGAATGAATTGTAGTTTTCAGAGCTTTCATTTGTATTGGGTAGAAACTTTTATGAATTGACAAATTGGCAGTATCTAACTTGATTTTCATTGTATACAGAACTTAAACTTGTTTGGTTTCCCTGTTGTTTGTTGAATTCCATAAGAAATATTTGTGAGAAATTAAAGATAAGTACCTCTGAATATTTCATGTAATACCTTGGCATTTGTATTTATAGTTTACAAGTTTTAATTTCACTTCCTAAATAAAAACATTTTTTTAAAATGCAAAAGAACTTTGTAAATCTGAATGTGATTGATCTAGATTAAGTGGATTCTTTAACTTTGGTGGGGGGGTGCCTAGAACATTTTACTGTTCTCATCTTATTGAACCATATGGGGAAATTCCTGTCATAATAAGGAGCTACGCTTGCAATGTAATGGGAAAGGGCAAGGAGGTAAGAGGTGACCTCCATAGCAGAGCTATAATCAATCCTTAGAAAACGGACAAAACCAGGTTTTGTCTAGGGCCAATGACTATGGCAGTCTTCACAGTGAATAAACATACATGTAGAATTAGTACTTCCTTGGGAAAAGCTGAACATAAGTTATGGAGAAATCAACCTAGAAAAAGGTATTGGACAAAATGCAAATTAATAAAGAGAAAAACATGGGGTGCAGGATTTCTTTTCCTGTGCACTTCTACATTGTGTATATGCAGGTGGTTTGTGTGTTTAAAATGTTTTGGGGAGGAGGAAAGCTGCATAGTGTCAATATACTAGAGAATAATGTGTGGTGTTTTTTTCTTTTTAATGATCTGCATCTTTAAAGAAGCTAATCTAGTCTTACAAAGAAGTTGAGCACTGCTCTAGCTTTAGTAGGGTTTTCTTTAAGGTTTCCTTAAAACCAACCATGTATGATTTGAGATGAGCCTAAGGGATTCCTCCTGTAAAAGGAGCTGTGGGTTTGGGTCTTATGTCTTTGCCTCTGACCCCACCTCTCTTTCCTCTACTGACCTAGTGCTGAAAAGCTGCCTATCTCCTGAGGAGTACTGTGCTGGGGTTTTCTGTTAGAGGAGGGATGTAGGGGGAATACTGACAGCACAATAGTCCTTGCACTTGTACTTCAAAAATAGTTCAGTAATGCAGATTTTACAAACTGAAACTATTTAGTCTTCATGGAGGCTTTTTTTTAAAGGCTGTTACGTACAGAAAGTGCTGCATTTGGAATGTTGCCCTTAAGGCATGGGTTCTGTAGCAGCATTCACTGTTAGGTGCATGTTTCTGTACAATGTCTGAAATTAACTTAAAACGTCTAGAAATCATGATTTTTTTTGACTGCTTGGTGCATGAGTTACCAACCATTGCACAGCCATAAAAGTTTTTAAGTAGGTTTGTATGACTACATTAGGTCAAAACCAATGTTACATTATATTGTATAAGCAATCTACAGTTTATTTTAAGGGAATGATATTACTATAAAGCTCTGAACTGGTTCGTGGAGCTCGCAGGCAGGCACTACTAGCACGACAGCCTACCCCCGCCCCCAGCCCTCCCCCGCGCGCCTTCCTAGTGGCGGGCGATGAGGTTTCCCCTGCGTCGCGCTAGAAGGGCGGGGGCTGGTGGTTGTGGGTTGTGTGAGGGGTTGCCGCGTCATTGGTGGCTGCTTTCCTGTGCCGGTAGGGGAGGAGTAGTTTCGGTCGTACCGCTTCTTGTTGCCTCTAATTGAAGGCCCGCTGCGGAAGCGAAGGCTGTGCTGGAGCCGGGGGGCGGGAGAGGTGTGCCTTGGAGCTGCTTCCTGTCTGCCCTCGCGGGGTGAGGAGAAGACATGAAGGAAAAGGCAGCCTTGAAAACGTTTCCTAATGAAAATGCCTTCTTGAAAATGTTTTCTACCCTCAGATATGAGGCCGAGCATGGTTCCATTCGCGTTACACACACACACGGAGTCTGCCAAGTTTATAGCAGGCAGCAGCTAAATGTCTTTGTGGATGTCTTATTTTGTGACTCTAATTTGATTATTTCTTTCTGTTAAAAAGATTTTCAGAAATGTCTGTAGTCACCTGTTCGTGGTTTCTATTATTTCACATATATAAAAAGTGATATATATATATGATATATAATAAGTTTCATATTTTCATGATAAATGAGAAAACCATGCTTAAACCAAGAATCCTCTGGGTTGATCTAGTAGTACTAAAGTAGCTCCAATAAATCTGAAAAAACATATGCTTCTGAAAATGGTATTCTAGTACTCACTGTTGTCATTTCACAAGAAAAAAAATCTGTTTGTAGATTTAGATGGAAGTTTTAATCAAATTCCTCTATATTTGCGTGTGTGAGAAACACGCTCACTGTATTGAATTTTAGTCAGGGGCAAATTCAGTGGAGCAAAGAATTTTTATTACAGCGCTGGGAGCTACACAGGGGATTTCTCCTCCCGTGGCTCAATTTTCCCTTTAAAAATGCTTGTTTTTATTTCATATTCCTTATGCCTATTAATGTTTCTTCTTTGAAAATAATTTGCATAATCAATGAGTTTTCAGAACGCAACCCACCCCCAATTACATAGTCAATGAGCTCTTGGAATGCAACCCACCCCCAAACATGCCCCCTCCCCTCTAGCGGCGCAGGCGCTGTGCTTCCTGGTGGTCGTTGAAGTCTTTCTCACCATGTCCTTCTGGTGGCTTCTTTATTCTTCACACTTCTGTGGTTATCTTGGCTAAATACACCACCCTTTGTCTTACAATGGTCCGGTACTTTCAACTGTTGCTTTCTTCTGATATCCAATCTAACGCTATCCCTTCCCCCAAACACATAGCAAGCACACACCCATCTTAGCTGAAGCCATAGCGAACACACATCCATTTTAGCTGAAGCAAAATTCTTTTGCTAAATTACTTATTACAATTCCACCCTTTTTCTTTTTATCATTTAATTTTGCTGAAGCGTTCTACATCCATCCCGCAGGATTGTTCCATTTTAGCAAGAATTCGAGTGGCTGCTTCGAGGTTGTCTTTTTTCTTGGGTTTTCTCAAGATCATGATTTTCTGAGGCCCTGATGCTGCCATCCATGGATCTATAGACGTGGCCATTACCTGCATTCCTTGGACTACACTGCGAATTAATCTTATGAAACAAGGTATTAAACAAGGCAGAAATAAGAAACTTGCTAAGGCACACAGTGAAACTAGTCCCAATTTCTTCCACCAAACAACCCCTAGCAGTCCATCCCACCAACTGGTGTCTGCTATTGATTTCCATTTTTGCACCGGTACATGTGCTATTTTCCGGATATCAGTAGCGATTTCTTGTACTGCTTCTCCATTATCATCAATTTTTAAACAACAATCAGATATGTTGAATTTTCCACAGACCCCCCCCCCCCCTCTACTGCTAGCAGATAGTCTAGTGCGAGCCGATTTTGGTAAACTGCCACCCTTGTCTGAGTTTGTTGGTGAGCTAACAGTTCTAGTCCTGAAGCCGTTTTGTTAGTTATCAGCTCAACTATCGCTTGTAGTCTTATAATCCGATTCAGCATATAGATGGGGGTTCTATATCCCCAGCTACCATCTTGGGCCCAACGTGGCTGGTCCATATGTCTCTATGATTCGTTGAGGGGGCCACTCATCTTCTCCCCACCTTTGATGTCCTCCTATTATGTTCTGCTTCTGTCTCTTCAAGCTTTCATATATGATAAATGCAATAGGCTCAAGGCTCCAGTGAATGGTCTTTTCATAGAATCATAGAATCATAGAATGGTTTAGGTTGGAAGGGACCTTGAAGATCATCGAGTTCCAACCCCCCTGCCATAGGCAGGGACAGCTCCCACTAGACCAGGTTGCCCAAGGCCACGTCCAGCCTGGCCTTGAACACCTCCAGGAACGGAGCTTCAACAACCTCTCTGGGCAACCTGTTCCAGTGCCTTACCACCCTTAAAGTGAAAAACTTCTGCCTAATGTTCAATTTAAACCTGCCCTCTTCCAGCTTAAAGCCATTCCCCCTCATCCTATCACTACATGCCCTTGTAAAAAGTCATTACCCAGCTCTCCTGTAGGCCCCCTTTAGGTACTGGAAGGCCGCAATAAGATCTCCCCGGAGCCTTCTCTTCTCCAGGCTGAACAGCCCCAACTCTCTCAGCCTCTCCTCATAGGAGAGGTGCTCCAGCCCTCGGATCATCCTCGTGGCCCTCCTCTGGACATGCTCCAGCAGGTCCATGTCCTTCTTCTGTTGGGGACTCCAGAGCTGGATGCAGTACTCCAGGTGGGGTCTCACGAGAGCGGAGTAGAGGGGCAGAATCACCTCCCTTGACCTGCTGGCCACACTTCTTTTGATGCAGCCCAGGATACGGTTGGCCTTCTGGGCTGCGATCGCACATTGCTGGCTCATGTCGAGCTTCTCGTCAATCAGCACACCCGGGTCCTTCTCCACAGGGCTGCTCTCCAGCCATTCCCCGCCCAGCCTGTATTTGTGCTTGGGATTGCCCCGACCCAGATGTAGGACCTTGCACTTGGCCTTGTTGAACTGCATGAGGTTGGCTTGGGCCCACCTCTCCAGCCTGTCCAGGTCCCTCTGGATGGCATCCCTCCCCTCTAGCGTGTCTGCTTCGCCAAACAGCTTGGTATCATCAGCAGACTTGATGAGGGTGCACGCTACATCACTGTCCATGTCGCTGACAAAGATGTTGAATAGTACAGGTCCCAGTACCGACCCCTGAGGAACGCCACTCGTCACTACTCTCCACTTGGACACCGAGCCATTGACCGCAACCCTTTGAGTGCGACCGTCCAGCCAGTTCTTTATCCACCGAGTGGTCCATTTATCGAATCCATGTCTCTTCAATTTAGAGACCAGGATATCGTGTGGGACAGTGTGAAATGCTTTGCACAAGTCCAAGTAGATGACATCAGTAGATCTTCCGTTGTCCACCGCCGCTGTAACCCCTTCATAGTAGCTAAAACTACTCTTTAGTAGGTGGCATCATTTTATTTTCTTGTCTCCTACTGTTTACGTGAAAAGTTAGAGGTTCTTTCTAATCTTTGAAGTTACTAGTTTAATTCTTTGGGATTTTTTAATATATGAAATATTTTTATGACATTTTGTTATCAAAAAGGATTTTTTCCAAGTAGAGTGATAGACTATTTTTCTTATATTTAGTGACTGTATTCATTGATGTAATGTCTTGCATGACATGATGCTGAGTGCTTTATGAAGCAAAGCTCCCTATAACAGAAGTAGACAACAGAATGAAAAGCTGTTCCAAAAATGATCCCAGATCATAAGCATTGACATAGTAGTAAAGCTTATTGCAGAAATACAGAAGCTGTTTTTCTGCTTTTAGTAAGCAAGTTGTGTGTTTTGAAAGTGGATGAAATAATGTAGACCAACTTTACACCTGTTGTGGTTTAGCCCCAGCCAGCAACAAAGAACCACCAGGTACTCGCTCACTGCCACCATCGGCGGGATGGGAGGAGAATCTGAAGCAAAAGGCAAAACTCGTGGGTTGAAATAAAGGCAGTTTAACAGAACAGCACAGGAAAGAGAAAAACAACAATAATACTGATAGAGGAACGTACAAAACACGATTAATATACCACTGCTCACCGACTGAATCCGAGAAGGCCCCAGACCACTCCCAAGCGCCGATTTCCAACCCCCTTCCCCAGCCAGCTCCTCCCGGCTATATAAGGGGCATGGCTTCACATGGTATCGAATACCCCTTTGGCTAGTTTGGGTCAGCCAACACCACCACCACCCCCAACCCCCCCCCCATCCCCACTGGAAACAGGACATTAACCACCCTTTATTCTATACCATCTGTCATGCCCAAATCTTACACTTTCTAATTAATTACCACCACTTTTTCCTGTCTTTGATACATATGCACACATATATATACACATACAGATATCATTCCCTTAGTCTATGGGCCATCCCTCTAAAATGTCCATTGAGTTCATTTAATCCATGACTTTGGGCTCCATCTGTTATAACAGTCTCTCAGGGCAGGTGAGCCGGTGTGTGGTGCTGGAATGTTGCATGCGGTATTCAGAGCTCGTGGTTGGTATATCTGGTGCAGCCCATGCCCACAGTCTGCAGGTTGAAGATGTTGATCTTGACGAATTTGCTAGGCACCAGCTGCTGAGATCAGTTCTGATCCCATCACCGTTGCACTTTACTCCGTTTCATCAAAGTCCATCTGTCATTAGTTTGGGTGATTCTTAGTGTAGTACCATTGATAGCAATTATAGTAATGATGACATACAGTGGCAGGGTTATTTAGCACATAACATCATAAAATTTGATTCATTGGCTATTCTCATCCAAAATCAGATCCCCATGAGGTACGCATCAGACCTCCCCATCCTTCTGTATCACCCACCAAGTGCACCCAGGTCCTTGAGCAAAAGCAACCCCACGGATGGATTTGCCTTTGCCTGAGGCAGGATTAACCCAGACTGTCTTCCTTAACATATTCTTCAGGTGCACTAGAGGGACTTTATCCCCTTCTACTGTACATGGAAGTTTTGATTGGGCAGGGCCAGCTCGATTGGCAGATCCCCTGGTGTTAACTAAATGTGTATCCCAGTGTTTTAAGGTCCCACCACCCATTGCTCTCAGTGTAGTTTTTAACAGTCCATTGTATCATTCTGTCTTCCCTGAGGCCGGTGCGTGATAGGGGGTGTGATATCCCCACTCAATGCCATGCTCTTTGGCCCAGGTATCTATGAGGCTGTTTCAGAAATGAGTCCCGTTGTCTGACTCAATTCTCTCTGGGATGCCATGTTGCCATAAGACTTGCTTTTCAAGGCCCAGGATAGTGCTCCGGGCGGTGGCATGGGGCACAGGGTATGTTTCCAGACATCCAGTGGTTGCTTCCACCATTGTGGCGCTTGCCTTGGCGGGTCTGTGGGAGTGTAATATAATCAATCTGCCAGGCCTCCCCATATTTATATTTTAGCCATCGTCCTCTGTACCAAAGAGGTTTTAACCACTTGGCTTGCAGCGCTTGCAGCACGTTTCACATTCGTGGATAACCTGTGCAATAGTGCCCATGGTCAAGTCCACCTCTCAGTCACAAGTCCATCTATATGTTGCATCTCTTCCTTGACAGCCTGAGGTGTCATGGGCCCACTGAGCTATGAATAATGCACCCTTATGTTGCCAGTCCAGATCCACCTGAGCCACTTCAGTCTTGGCAGCCCGATCCACCTGCTGGTTGTTTTGATGTTCTTCGGTGGCACGACTCTTGGGTACATGGGTATCTACATGACGTACTTTCACAACCAGATTCTCTATCCAGGCAGCAATATCTTGCCACATTTCAGCCGCCCAGATGGGTTTACCTCTGTGCTGCCAGTTGCTCTGCTTCCACTGCTGTAACCACCCCCACAGAGCATTTGCCACCATCCAGGACTCAGTATAGAGACAGAGTACTGGCCATTTTTCTCATTCGGCAATGTCTAAAGCCAGCTGGATGGCTTTCACCTCTGCAAACTGGCTCAATTCACCTTGTCATTTAGTAGCTTCTGCGACTCGTCGTGTAGGACTCCACACAGCAGCCTTCCACTTCCGACACTTTCCCACAATCCTGCAGGACCCATCAGTGAACAGGGCATGTTTCTTCTCATTTTCTGGTAGTTTATTATACGATGGGGCCTCTTCTGCACACGTCACCTCCTCCTCTGGTGATATTCCGAAATCATAGCCTTCTGGCCAGTCCATGACCACTTCCAGAATTCCTGGGTGACTGGGGTTTCCTGTTCAAGTTCACTGTGTGATCAGTGCAATCCATTTACTCCATGTGGCATCAGTTGCATGGTGTGTGGCAGGGACCCTTTCTTTGAACATTCAGCCCAGCACCAGCAGTCGAGGTGCCAAGAGGAGCTGTGCTTCAGTACCAACCACTTCTGAAGCAGCTCGAACCCCCTCATATGCTGCCAATATCTCTTTCTCAGTTGGAGTATAGCGGGCCTTGGATCCTCTGTATCCCCAAATCCAAAACCCTAGGGGTCGACCTCGAGTCTCCCCTGGTGCTTTCTGCCAGAGGCTCCAGGTAGGGCCATTCTCCCCGGCTGCGGTGTAGAGCACAGTTTTAACATCTTGTCCTGCCCGGACTGGCCCCAGGGCTACTGCATGAACTATTTCCTGCTTAATTTGTTCAAAAGCTTGTCGTTGCTCAGGGCCCCATTTAAAGTCATTCTTTTTCCAGGTCACTTGATATAGAGGGCTCACAATCAGACTGTAATCAGGGATATGCATCCTCCAAAACCCCACAACACCTAAGAAAGCTTGTGTTTCCTTTTTACTGGTTGGTGGAGACATAGCTGCTATTTTGTTGATCACATCCATTGGGATCTGACAGCGTCCATCTTGCCATTTTATTCCTAAAAACTAGATCTCCTGTGTGCGTCCCTTGGCCCTACTTCATTTTATGGCAAAACCAGCTTTCAGAAGGATTTTAACTATTTTATTCCCTTTCTCAAAAATAACTTCTGCTGTGTTGCCCCATACAATGATGTCATCAGTGTATTGCAGGTGTTCTGGAGCTTCACCCTGTTCCAGTATGGTCTGGATCAGTCCATGGCAAATAGTAGGGCTGTGTTTCCACCCCTGGGACAGTCGATTCCAGGTGTACTGGACGCCCCTCCAAGTGAAAGCAAACTGCAGCCTGCACTCTGCTGCCAAAGGAATAGAGAAAAATGCATTGGCGGCATCAATTGTTGCATACCACTTGGCTGCCTTGGACTCCAGTTCATGTTGAAGTTCTAGCATGTCTGGCACGGCATCACTCAGCTGCAGCGTGACTTCGTTCAGGCCATGATAGTCCACTGTTAGCCTCCAATCTCCATTAGATTTTTGCACTGGCCGTATGGGACTACTAAAGGGTGAGCGGGTCTTGCTGATCACTCCTTGAGTCTCTAGTTGATGAATCAGCTTATGGATGGGAATCAGGGAGTCTTGGTTAGTGCGATATTGCCGCCGATGCACCATTGTGGTAGCAATTGGCACCTGTTGTTCTTCGACCCTCAGCAACCCTACCACAGAAGGGTCCTCCGAGAAACTAGGCAAGGTAGACAGCTGTTTAATTTCCTCCGTCTCCAAGGCAGCTATGCCAAAAGCCCACTGGTACCCTTTTGGGTCCTTGAAATACCCTCTCCTGAGGTAGTCTATGCCAAGGATGCACGGAGCCCCTGGGCCAGTCACAATGGGATGCTTTTGCCTCTCATTTCCAGTTAGGCTCACTTCAGCTTCCAATACAGTCAACTCTCGGGATCCCCCTGTTACTCCAGAAATACAAATGGGTTCTGCCCCTTTATAGCTTGATGGCATTAGGGTACATTGTGCACCAATGTCCACTAGAGCCTTATACTCCTGTGGCTCTGATGTGCCAGGCCATCGAATCCACATGTTCCAATAAACCCGGTTGTCCCTTTCCCCCACCTGGCTGGAGGCAGGGCCCCTCTAATCCTGATCATAGTATCCATTACTCACTTGCTGCAGAAATGACTTGGAAGTCCCTTCAAGAGGATCAGAGGTAAGATCAGGCCTTCTACTTTGTCTGGGGAGCTGCCCACTGGAAACGGGAGCAGCACTTTTCCTGGAGGCATCTCCTTTTGTGATTGTTCTTCCTTGCAACTCATGTACCTGTGCCCATAGGGTCAAGGTAGGTTGTCCATCCCACCTCCTCATGTCCTCTCCGTGGTCACGCAGGTAAAACCACAGGGTGCCTCGTGGTGTGTACCCTCTATACTCTCCCTCTTGAGTAGGGAAACTTCTGCTCCTAATAGCCGAGATACTGGCCTGTACAGGTGGGGCATAGGACATATTCTCTTCAGGTTGCTGGACCTTCTGGGACAGTTTCTCCACAGCTGAGACGAGGGGGGAAGAGAGACTTTCTTCATATTGCCGGAGTCGGCCAGCCACTCCATCCACCACTGGTCCCTCTTCGCCTTTCCATTCCATCACTGCCAATGAGTTGGCATACGATGATGGTGTGCTCCATAAAAATTCCACCACATAGGCCTTGCGCATTGGACTTCATCTGGATCTGTGGGTAACTGTGCATTGTCTGGGTCATAATAAACCGTCTCCCACATGGCTAATTCCCTCAGGTACTGGATACCTCTCTCCATGGTGGTCCACTTCTTCACTGAAGGGATACCTTTCCCTCACACCTGACAGGAGTTGCCTCCAGAGGCTGAGGGCTTGTGTCTTTTTCCCAATGGCCTTGTCAATGTCCCCTTCCCTAGACAGGGATCCCAGCTGCCTGGCTTCCCTGCCCTCTAATTCCAAGCTACTGGCCCCGTTTTCCCAGCATCGGAGCAGCTAGGTGACAATGTGCTCTCCTGGATGGAGGCTGAAATCATAGAATCATAGAATGGTTTAGGTTGGAAGGGACCTTGAAGATCATCGAGTTCCAACCCCCCTGCCATGGACAGGGACACCTAACATTAGACCAGGTTGCTCAAAGCCCCATCCAACCTGGCCTTGAACACTTCCAGGGATGGAGCTTTCACAACTTCTCTGGGCAACCAGAGAAGAACTAGCAACTTCTCTGGGTGAAATCTTTTCACGTATCTCGCAGCTCACTCAGGGATAGGGATCGGGTGATTATCTCTGGTTCTGCTTCTTCCTCCTGTTCTCGTGATGGCCCTTGTTCATCATCATCCCTTACTAAGCGAACTGATTTTGTTGTATGTTTCTTCTTCTGTATAGGGACAACTGATACTGGCATGGGTTGGTTTTCTGGTTTAGCTGCAGTGCCTGTTACCAGAGTTTGAGTAGCCACAGTACCTGTTGCAGGGGTTGGAGTAGCTGCTGTGCCTGTTGGTCTGTTTTCCCTCTCTTTCCTCTGAGGGTGCTGCATGATATTGAGCAGTGTTTGGTAGATATAGGACAGGGCCCAGCATAGTGCAGTAAGTTGTGCCTCTCTGGAATAGCCACAGCATTTTCCTTTCAAGTATTCTGTCACTGTCAGGGTCCTGTAGTTGTTCGGGGGTGAAGTCCCAAAACATTGGAGGTGAGAAGTTCTCTAGATACCTGCCCATATTCTCCCACATGCCATGCCACCCATGACTATCCAGCCTCGGGGCAGATCTCTGGGTGGTAGTCTTAAACAGTTGTTTAACCCTGAACAAGACCTGAAACACATTCAGGAGACATAGCAATAGGACCATGCTGGTTTGAGCATCCCAAGGATATTCAAAATTCTCAAAAGCTGTTGTACCTGGCCCAAAGAAGAAAAGGGAGGCGAGGGAGTGGGGGAAAGTATCCCCCTCTGTTTCCCCCATAGATTGGGTGTGATTATTAATAAATTCCGAGATTCTCCCCCCAGCCACGGGATGGGGGGAGAATTGGGGGAAAAAGGCAAAACTGTTGAGTTGAAATAAAGGCAGTGTAAAAGAACAGTGAAGGAAAGAGGAGAACAACAATACTACTGATAGAGGAATGTACAAAACATGATTAATGTACCACCGCTCACTGAACAAACTCAGGAAGCTCCCAGCCCACTCCGAGCAGTGATTCCTGCCCCCTTCCCCGGCCAGCTCCCCAGCTATATTCTGGGCATGGCTCACATGGTATTGAATACCCCTTTGGCTAGTTTGGGTCAGCCGACACCCCCCCCCACCCCTTCCCTAGCTGTGTCTGGTTCCAGCTTCTTGTGAAAATTATCCCTGTCCCCACAGGAACCAGGACAACACCCTACTTGTAAAAACAAGCAAAAAACCCTAATACCAGATGACAGCAGGTTGAGATCTCACAAGTAAGACTTTGAGTTCAATACAGGATTAGGAGGGAACTGAACATAGGATGAAATATCCCAAAACAAACCAGTGTTTTTCAGTAACTTTCAGTAATAGAAAGATGTATGATAATGAAATAAAACCTTTAGTAGAATCATACTGTCACAGACTACTACAATGCTCTGATGTTCTGTCCTCCTAGGGGAAATTGTAAAATTGAGACAATTCTTTGGCTATGTGTTTTACCAAATATATACACAAAATACTTTTTGAAATTGCACATCACTGAATGTAATTTTATAAGTCGCCTATGTTCTTTTGCTTCTGAAAAGTAAATTGCAAACCAAAACTAACCACCACCACCTCCCCTCCCAACCTTTTTATCCTTGTATGGATTTTTTGTATTTAAATGCTGTCCTGAATTTGAATCCTGGAAGAAGTTATTTGGACTGCCATAGTCGCAAATTCAGAATTTTCATGCCCTGACACATACACAGTAGAGTCCTTTCAGAGCTTTCAGTCATTGTTGTTGCATGCATGTGCCTTTTTTCCCCCATCATCTGGGACTGAGTATGTAAAATTTTAGTGATCCCCCTATTCTCTGATATTTGTACTAGCTGTACTATCACTCTTTGATCTTCTACCAACACAATACTCACCCTTTCCCTTCATATCAGTAGGTCAGAATTGGTCACGTCTCTTGATACTGGCTCATTGCACTAGAGAGGAGATACAGGTGTCCCTATGTTTGGTAGCTTTTCCTGGAAAGTGAGGGTGTTCTCAAAAAAGCAGTTTAGTTGTATTGCTATCAGATAAAATGCTCCATTTTGGACAAATGATACTATCTTTGAAACATAGTATCATCCACCTGAGGCTTTCATTGCTTTCTGTTGAAAAGAACAGTGGAAAAGTTTTCTAGAAATGCTAAGTAGTATTTTTCATATATAGAATTTTACACAAACTTCAGAAGTCCTTTGCAGCATAAAAAAACCCAATAATTGAAACAATGAAATTATAAATTCATGTGCTTGATGAAAAATTCCAGACAGTATTTTTCTTCCAAATTTAATTACTGCATGAGATTAAAAGTTCCATGTGAATTCTCCCTTCCTCTGCTATTGCAGAATGTTGTAGCTCTGGAGTCTATCAATTCTTTACTATATAAAAAAAATCTCAATTCTATCAAAAGAGCATGTCCTTGGTTTTCATTAGCTTCAGGGTAGTAGGAGCTATAATGGGATTTGGTCTATTATTTATTTCCTGTTGTGATGTTTTAAATGGTATTTTATTATTTAATGTACAAAATTGTCTATGGTGTTGTCTAGAAGTAATTTTGTGCATCTATGCCAAGTAGGGAACAAAGTACAGAGAAAGAAACAGTTTTCAAAATGATTGCAGAAGTTTCTGTTCTGTGAAACAGGGCATCTTGTTCTCTGTTTTTGGAGAATAGCACTTAATGACAAAAATATGCTTTGTTCTCAGGAATAGTCTTATACTGTGTCTGGCTAGGATGGAGTTAATTTTCATCATACCAGTCTGCATGGTGCTGTGTTTTGTATTTGTGACTAAAACAGTGTTGATAACACACCAATGTTTTAGCTATTGCTGAACAGTGTTTGCACATCTCAAGGCCTTTTCTTTTTCTCACTCTGCCCCCCAGCGAATAGGCTGGGGGTACACAAGAAGTTGGGAGGGGACACAGCTGGGACAGCCGATCCAAACTGACCAAAGAGATATTCCGTACCATATGACATTGTGCTCAGAAATAAAAGCTCAGGGAAAGGAGGAGGAATGGGGGATGTTCAGAGTTATGCCGTTTGTCTTCCCAAGTAATTGTCATGAAAATTTTGCAATTGGCCCATGCTGACATAGGAGAGAGGATAGGAAGCAAAGTATTGAATGACAAGAGTCATTCTTTATTCATGTGCATGAGGTGTCCCATTCAAATTGGGGCACCTCGAATGTGGTTTTATGCAGGGTCGTTATACCTTTCAAGCATTGAGGTACAACATGATTTGACCAATCACTACTTAAACACACACATGCTACTGTTTTGCAAAGCAACTATAATTCTATGGCATTATCATCCATCTGCTTCTTTATTGATCTAGACATCCCTGGAGTCGGTCTTCTTATGGTTACTTATCTATGATGCCAGATAATGGGAGGGTTTCACAGAGGTGTTAGAGGGGCTAGGATGCTGGCGTTATCTCAGTAGTCCAGGGGTATCCTTTATTCTTCAGGGTGGGGGCTGTCCTTCTCCTCCTTGCAATGAGCTGGGGTCCTTTAGTCATGCTTACTTAAGCATGGCTGTCCAGTATACAATATAAACTATATATATATGTATTGTGGTGGGTTGACCTTGGCTGGATGCCAGGTGCCCACTAAGCTGCTCTATCTCCTCCCTCTTCAACTGGACAGAGGAGAGAAAATATGACAAAGGGCTCGCGGGTTGAGAAAAGGACAGGGAGATCACACACCAATTACTGTCACAGGCAAAACAGAATTGACTTGGACTAAATAATTTAATTTATTGCCAATTAATAGCAGAGTAGGATAATGAGAAATAAAACCAAATCTTAAAACGCCTTCCCCCCACCCCTCCCTTCTTCCTGGGCTCAACCTCACTCCAGATTTTCTCTACCTCCTCCCTCTGAGCAGTGCAGGGGGATGGGGAATGGGTGTTGCGGTCAGTTCATCACACGTTGTCTCTGCTGTGCCTTCCTCCTCATGCTCTTCCCCTGCTCCAATATGGGGTCCCTTCCACAGTCCTTCACAAACTGCTCCAATGTTCTTCAAGAACTGTTCCAGCACGGGTCCTTTCCACAGGGTGCAGTCCTTCAGGAACAGACTGCTCCAGCATGGGTACCCCATGGGGCCAAAGGTCATAGAATCATAGAATCATAGAATCATAGAATAGTTTAGGTTGGAAGGGACCTTAAAGATCATCTAGTTCCAACCCCCCCTGCCACGGGCAGGGACACCTAACACTAGACCAGGTTGCTCAAAGCCCCATCCAACCTGGCCTTGAAAGCTTCCAGGGATGGGGCCTCCACAACTTCCCTGGGCAATTTATTCCAGTGCCTCACCACCCTCACAGTGAAAAATTTCTTCCTAATATCTAATCTAAATCTACCCTCTTCCAGTTTGAAGCCATTACCCCTCGTCCTTTCACTACATGCCCTTGAAAAAAGTCCCTCTCCAGCTTTCTTGCAGGCCCTCTTCAGATACTGGAAAGCTGCTATAAGGTGAGGTGCTCAAACCCTATGATCACCTTCGTGGCCCTCCTCTGGATCCTCTCCAACAGGTTCATGTACTTCTTATGTTGGGGGCCCCAGAGCTGGACGCAATATTCCAGGTGGGGTCTCATGAGAGCGGAGTAGAGGAGCAGAATCACAGTATCACAGTATTGTCAGGGTTGGAAGGGACCTCTGGAGAGCATCTAAGTCCAACCCCCCTGCCACAGCAGGGACACCTACAGCACGTTGCACAGGATGGCATCCAGGCGGGTTTTGAATGTCTCCAGCGTGGGAGACTCCACAACCTCTCTGGGCAGCCTGTTCCAGTGCTCTGCCACCCTCAGAGTAAAGAAGTTCCTCCTCATGTTAAGATGGAACTTCCTGTGCTCCAGTTTGCGCTCGTTACCTCTTGTCCTATCACTGGGCACAACTGAAAAAGGACTCTTCTCATCTACCTGGCACCCTCCCCTTAAGTACTTATAAGTATTGATAAGATCCCCCCTCAGTCTTCTTTTTTCTAGACTAAAAAGCCCCAAGTCCCTCAGCCTTTCCTCATAAGGAAGATGCTCCAATCCCCTAATCATCTCAGTAGCTCTTTGCTGGACCCTCTCCAGCAGTTCCCTGTCCTTCTTGAACCGGGGAGCCCAGAACTGGACA
The DNA here is from genome assembly GCA_017639485.1 of Pluvialis apricaria. Lineage (NCBI taxonomy): Eukaryota > Metazoa > Chordata > Aves > Charadriiformes > Charadriidae > Pluvialis > Pluvialis apricaria. The sequence goes on along the minus strand of CM030043.1, from coordinate 30,967,040 downwards.
CAGTGTTCCAGATGCGGCCTCACCAGGGCAGAGTAGAGGGGGAGGATGACCTCCCTCGACCTGCTGGCCACACTCTTCTTGATACACCCCAGGATGCCATCGGCCTTCTTGGCCACCAGGGCACATTGCTGGCTCATGGTCATCCTGTTGTCCACCAGGACTCCCAGGTCCCTTTCCGCACAGCTGCTCTCCAGGAGGTCGGCCCCCAACTTGTTCTGATGCATGGGGTAAATCACCTCCCTCGGCCTCGAGCCTGTATTTGTGCTTGGGATTGCCGTGACCCATGTGCAGGACCTTGCACTTGGCCTTGTTGAACTGCATGGGGTTGGCATGGGCCCACCTCTCCAGCCTGTCCAGGTCCCTCTGGATGGCATCCCTTCCCTCCAGCGTGTTGACCACTCCACACAGTTTGGTGTCGTCAGCAAACTTGCTGAGGGTACACTCAATCCCACTGTCCGTGTCACCAAGAAAAACGTTAAATAGTACTGGTCCCAGTACCAACCCCTGAAGGTTCAGAAATTAGAGACAAACCCCTGTTTGTCCAATGTGATACTAACAGAGAACTATTTTGATTTGGTAAACCTGTGGATGTAAAGCATATTTTATAAATTAACATTCTGTATGTTTTTAGGTAACTGCGCTTCATGCTGCATTAGAGCAAGAAAGATCCAAAGTGAAACTTTTGCAGGCAGAATTAATATCAGGTATTCTTATTTTCTGTAGATGTAAGTTTAGCTGTTTTTCAAGATGGGCTCAGTTACATCAAGTAATGTGCTTTGAACTGACCTGTTAGCTCTATGTTTTTCAGATAAAAAAAAAAAATCTGTAGTGGTTCATATTGTAGGGAAAAAAACATAGCAAAACTAAAGCACAGTTTTGGCAAGTAGAATTTTGCCTGTTTTGTGCTCTGAAACTTCTTGAAGTATGCTGGTAAATAAATGGCAAAAGCAACAAATTCCTTTCCTACTCTGTATAACTGTGTGTACCTAGACTAACTTAGACGACTTCATGGCTTTTTTTGCTACATGTTCTTTCACGTATTCTATATCTTATTTCTGTATGTAGTCAAGTCTTTGTAGGAGATTCAGAGCAAATTCTGTTGAAACATGAGTGATAAGATCAGTGTCTTGCTGATTGTACATATGCTGTTTTGTTCAACTTGGCTGAGAATGCATCTCATGTTAGTGAATTTCAGTTCACTTTCATATAAATTATATGCTGCTTAAACTTCTGAGGACTTAAGAGTGTAGTTATTTGGTCCCATGAGAATAAGGATTTATACTTGTGCATGGCTTATTTAACACACTTTTGTATTTTTCTTTGACTGTGACATTTTGCCTAGGTTATAAGGAGAGCCTATAGTTTATAATGGAAACTTTTCAGGTAGGCTTGTAGTCTTTGGCAAAGCAATCTTGTTTCAAGTTCTAACACGCTGTTTGTGTTGGAATACTATAAATTCATGAAAGATGACTCATTAAGCCATAATTGCTCTTTCTGAAACAAGAAATCTTTTCTGATTACATCAAACTTATTTTATAGTTGTTGCAGCCTGTTTCGGGGGGGTGGGGGGGGGAAGACACACACACTCCTAGTATGCTTTCTTCTGAAAATTTAGCAATTTTTTTGCTATTTTCCCATAATCTGAGTAATTTTAGATTGTGAGTGTGTATAACTTACCGATAGCCAGATTTGTCACTCTTCTGATTTTCGGTACAAATCTTCAGTAGTATTCTGTATTTGTCCTAGTTGCTTTGAAATAAGCTCTAAATCGTGTATGTAGCAACATATATAGGAAGACTCAGCAAATAAAGATTATGCCTTTTAAAAAATTAAATAAAAATTACCAGAATTTCAAGACCAAAGGTGAGGTGACAGAAATCCTGAATAGAGAGAAGGAAGAGAAAGACTCCTATTTACTGACATAATAGTGTGAATAAAACAACAAAAATAAGTAGGTATAATGCTTAGATAGTAGAGTCCAATTGGAAACAGCCTGTCTACTGCTCAGGATAATCAAACTGATGAATTTTGTTGGGGTTTTTTTGTCTTTTTTTTTTTCTTTTTTTCTCTCTAGACTTTGAAAGAGTGATTCCAGCTAAGAACTAGCAGTTGTAGTTCAGAAGCTCAGGGCTCTGTTCCTGTCTAATGCTACTTTTATGGAGCTCTTTAACGTCTTCTAGAGAGTAAAGACAAATCCTACTCAAAGTGAGATAACAGCATTTCATTTATTGGAATTATTGATGAACTAACAAAGATGTTGCACTCTGGTTCTAGCAAAGTATTATGCCTGTGGTTTGCTGTATTAAAGGCAGGGCATTCACAAAGTGAGCCCCATAACAGCAGTAGAAGATAACTGTTGTCTATCCCGTTACACTTCAGCATGCAGCGTTTTCAATTTAATATTTTTAAGTGACTCTAAAACAAGAGTCCTAACCTCAACTCAGGAATGGTAAGGGAAACTTAATACACATCTTGGGAGGGTTTTTTTTTTCTTTTTTTTTTTCTTTTTTTTCTTTTTTTTTCTTTTTTTTTCTTTTGGACATATGAAACTAGATGTTAATACTTTTTTTTTTCTTTCTTCCCCTATGCATGAAAAACATGAAAGGTGAATGTGTTATCTTCTGATTTTAATGTTCAGAAATATAAGGAATGTTATGTCTAGATTATAGCAAAACTTTGGAGATCTTGGTTATAAATTTTAATGTAATTATACCACCTGAGGTGGTATAATCTGAGTTGTCTAAACTCAGAATTGCATTTGTGGTCTGAACTAAGACCGGGAAAAGGGGAAAGAGAAACGGGAAGGAATGCTAGAAGGGAGTGCTACTATTGTGGGAATTTAGGACATTTATGGTCAGAATGCCCATATCGACCACAGGACAGGACACCAGGAAGAGATTATCACTGGAGGGAACTGCTCTGTGAAATCTCGCAATCGCAATGACTAGAGGATGGGGACCCTGTGGATCTGGAGGGGAGGCTAGTCACCTGAAGGAATAGATTTAATAATCATGGGAGTGGCTGTGGTCACTGAGAGCCCAAATAATGAGCTAAAAATACCGGAAATATTGAAATCCATATCAACAAAGCTGTGGAGTAAAACTGGCATGGATGTAGGATTGCTAGTTTTGGCTCAACCTATAAACATAAAAACAAAGGGAGGAAGCCCTCCTCTGGCTGTGAACAGTATTCTATTCCCCAAGAGGCTGAAAAAAGTATTCAAAAGCAAATAGACCGGTATTTAGCCCAAAGAATTTTAAAAGTATGTGTGTCACCATATAATACTCCTATGCTCCCTGAATAAAAGAATTGATTGGATGAGGATGGAGACCCGGAATACCGTTTTGTACAAGATCTACAGGTAATTAACCAGTACATAGTGGCTCCTTGTCCAGTAGTGCCCAATCCCTCTACTATACTTTTACAAATACTACATTGGACAAAATATTTTACTGTGATTGATTTAAGCGCCGCCTTCTTCATTATTCCTTTAGATGAAGACAGCCAGCTTTTATTTGCCTTTATGTGGAAAGGACAACAATCAATCTGGATGCATCTCCTGCAAGGATTTGCAGGATGTCCTATAATTTTTTTCTAGAATACTGAGAAATGATATGAAAGATATAGAATTACGGGGTGAATCAGCTCTTGAACAATATGATTAAAGACAAAGACACCTGTATAAAAGATACTATACATCTATGTATTGTCTTAGCAGAGAAAGGTCATCGTGCATCTCCGTCCAAACTTCAGGTGTGTCAGAAGGAAGTCAAATATTTAGGGTTCATCCTAAGGGAAGGGCAGCGAGTAATAAATCCAGAAAGAATAGAGGCAATAGTAAAGCTTCCATGTACAATCACAAAGAAACCGTTGCGAGGGTTCCTTGGATCTGTGGGATTTTGTCGGCCATGAATTCCTGGATTAGGAGAATTAACAAAGCCGCTGACGGAAACATCAAGAAATGAGGAGGTAGAACCTATTGTGTGGGGTCCAGAAAGAGAACAAGCCTTTAAAGTGATAAAAGGAGCTTTGACATCAGCTCTTGGGCTCCCAGATTATGGAAAGCCCTTCAATTTATATGTGCATGAACTAAAAGGAATAGCCAGTGGAGTGATAACGCAGAAATTAGGACCCCACCAGAGACCGGTTGCATACTACTCTGTGCAACGAGATCCCGTTGCAGCAGGAGCACCAGCCTGCATTAAATCAGTGGCAGCAGAAGCCACAATATTAGAAAGAAGTCACCCCCTCATACTGGGACACCCTGAAACAGTTCACATCCCACACGAAGTGGAAATACTGTTGAAACAGTATGCAACCCAAGCCCTATCACCACAAAAGGCCCACAGATATGAATTGATCCTTCTAATGGCAGATAAAGTAATTTTGAAAAGATGTAGTACTTCGAATCCAGCAACCTTAATACCCTTGCCTGATGATGGGGAAGAACATCACCAGTGGGAGCAGGTGATGAATGTTTCATGTACACTGTGAGCAGATTTAACTGATGTTCCTTTACAGAAACCTGACCTAACTCTGTTTGTACATGGCTCACATTACTACCTGCATGGACAACGTTGGACTGGATATGCTGTGGTCAGCCAAGGGCAGGTAATAGAAGCTGAACCTCTCCCAGCAACGAGTGCACAAGGAGCTGAGCTGGTAGCTTTAACGTGCGCAGCACGTCTGGGAAAAGGTAAATGACTTAATATTTATACAGATTCTTGATATGCCTTTGGGGTATGTCATGCAACTGGGATGTTATGGAAAGAACGAGGATTTATCACATCATCAGGAAAAAAGGTATCTAATGTAGAAGAAATATATGACTTGCTGGAATCAATCCAGCTACCTATAGAAATTGCTATCATACACTTCCCAGCCCATACCAAAGGCACCACAGAAATTAGTAAGGGGAATGACTTAGCTGATGCAGCTGTGAAGGCTGCAGCCTGACAACCTCTGAGAGAATGCCTGGTTGCAATTCCAGCAATGGACCAGGGCGAATGGCCTAATTTAACAGACCCCAAAACCATGTATGTAAAAGACTGTTCAGTAGAAGAAAAGGAACAATGGAAAAAATGGGAAGCAAGTCAAGATGATGATGGAATATGGACAATTGGAGGAAAACCAATATTACCAAAGAAATATGTAATTACTGTGGCTAGATGGTTTCACGATAAAACCCATGGGGGAGCGGAGGCGATTGTTAATCAGGTACAGAAAATATGGACAGCACCAGGAATTTATGCTGCTGCGAAAAGAATCACCAGTAGCTGCCCGACTTGTCAAAAGTTCTCAAGTACCAGGCTGAGCTCAGAGTTGGGGGGGTGACCATGGGCCTACTTCCCTTTTCGATGATTGCAAGTAGATTATGCAGATATGCCCCTCGCTTATGAATACAAACATTTGCTTGTAATAGTAGATCAACTGTCAGGCTGGGTGGAAGCCTTCCCAACTAAAAAAGCTGACACAGGGGGAGTAGTAAAAGCTTTATTGAAAGAGATTATACCAAGATATGGGGTTCCAGAATCAATTGAGTCAGATAGGGGTGCTCATTTTACAGCAAATATAATTGATCAACTGTACAAATCGCTAGGAACAGAAAGAAACTGCATACCCCCTATCACCCACAGTCTTCAGGACAAGTAGAAAGGATGAATAGAACATTAAAAGAAAGAATAGCAAAAGTATGTGCACACACTGGCTTAAAAAGGCCAGAAGCATTAAGCTTAGTCCTATGGGCTGTTCAAAACACTCCACGATAACCCATAGGACTAACACCAGCAGAGATTCTTTTTGGGAGGCACCTAGCTATACCAGGGACTTACATTTCAGCTAAGACCAGCCTATTGGATGGAGATGAACGGTAGACCCAGTACATGTTATATATGCAAAAAGTATTTGAAGATAAAAGAAAATATGCCCACTGGTGCCAGCCCACACCACTTGAAATACAGGTACATGATATACAGCTGGGAGATGAAGTCTTAATTAAAGTGTTTTCCCGAAAATCAAATTTGGAACCCAAAAGGGAGGGACCATATACTGTTTTATTGTGTTCTTATTTTGCTGTTAAAGCTTTAGGGGAAGAAAATTGGATACACCATTCTCACATCAAGAGAGCGGTGGATAGCCAAACCAGCTGACAGACGACAGCTTCCTGAAAATCAACAAAGAATTACACAGAATCACAGAATGGTCAGGGTTGGAAGGGACCTCTGGAGATCATCTAGTCCAACCCCCCTGCCACAGCAGGGACACCTACAGAAGGTTGCACAGGACGGCGTCCAGGCGGGTTTTGAATGCCTCCAGTGTGGGAGACTCCACAACCTCTCTGGGCAGCCTGTTCCAGTGCTCTGCCACCCTCAGAGTAAAGAAGTTCCTCCTCATGTTGAGATGGAACTTCCTATGTTCAAGTTTGTGCCCGTTACCTCTTGTCCTATCACTGGGCACCACTGAAAAAAGACTCTTCTCACCTACCTGGCACCCTCCCTTTAAGTAGTTATAAGTATTGATAAGATCCCCCCTCAGTCTTCTTTTTTCTAGACTAAAAAGACCCAAGTCCCTGAGCCTTTCCTCATAAGAAAGATGCTCCAATCCCCTAATCATCTCAGTAGCCCTTTGCTGGACTCTCTCCAGCAGTTCCCTGTCCTTCTTGAACCGGGGAGCCCAGAACTGGACACAGCACTCCAGATGCAGCCTCACCAGGGCAAAGTAGAGGGGGGGATGACCTCCCTCGACCTGCTGGCCACACTCTTCTTGATGCACCCCAGGATGCCATTGGCCTTCTTGGCCACCAGGGCACATTGCTGGCTCATGGTCATCTTGTCCACCAAGACTCCTAGGTCCCTTTCCACAGAGCTGCTCTCCTGGTTTGAGGTAAAACAGGACCAATTTTGTTCAGTAACTTCGCTTCTTAGCTGGGCCTCTTCTAACTACTGAAATTAACAGCAGATTGTGCAGACAATGTTCGCTCTCTCAGAGTGATAAGACCTATGTTTATAGCTGATGTCCAGACATGGTATGCAGGGAGGCTCTTGCTTATACTTATTGCTATAACACCCAAGGCCAACCAACTGTGTTACTTGCCCCGTTGGAGGGTCGGAAGCAGAAAAGCGTAGAGGGGTCCCACCTGCGGGGAGGAGCGGACAGGACAGGTGACCCAAAACTGACCCACAGTGTATTCCATCCCATCTGCCTCATGCTCAGTATAAAAGCTGAGGGATCAAAGGGTCAGTCTCTCTCTCTTTCTTCAATGGCCGATGTCTGAGGAGGGCTCTGTCTGTTCGTCTGCCTTTGGTCCCAATCCTGAATCCAGATCCGGAATCCAGTTCCTGTCCATCACCGAGTCCAGCCTGGGACTTCCCCAGTGCCAGCCGGTGTCGTGATTGTCATCCTGGGATCCTGATATGGTTTTGTATATATTTCATTATTTCCTTTTTTCTTTTATTATTAATATTTCATTAAAGTAGTTTAGTTCCTTCTAAACTAAGTCTCTTTTTCCCTCCTCTGCCTCTCTCTTCGAAGAGGGGCAGAGGGGAGCATCTGTCGGTCCCATCTGGGGTCCCCTATGTCCCCAGTAGCCGATTTGGCCTAAACCACGACAGCTGCTCTCCAGCAGGTCAGCCCCCAACCTGTACTGATGCACAGGGTTATTCCTCCACAGATGCAGTACCCTACACTTGCCTTTGTTGAATTTCATCGGGTTTTTCTCCGCCCAACTCTCCAGCCTGTCCAGGTCACGCTGTATGGCGGCGCAGCCTTCTGGCGTGTCAGCCACCCCTCCCAGTTTTGTATCAAGCCATTCACACACCATTCGTGGTGTCACATACACACACACTTACTCTCGGGCACGCTTCCTCCTTCTTCAGGCTCAACCCTAGGTTTCCCGCAGCAGAGTTGTCGTGCTTCCTCCAGACATTCTCTGTTACCTGCAAAGTTTGGGACTCCTGAGAGCTCGCCCGAGCAGTGAATACAGAAGCGTATTTCTCCACTCCTGGTACTGTTGACTACAGCATGGCTAAGTATGAAATTAAAGAGAATGGATGATCCAGAATGGTGGAACAGTGGTAAAACAGAAAAGGAAAAAGTCTACAAAAAGTATGGAGGACCCGGTTTCCCAATTTGTAAGGAATCTAAAGAAGGGACTTTTGGTTTTTGTTGTGAATCGGATAAGGCGAAAGATCTAACGGTAACAGAGGTACTCAAAACAATTAAATTTCACTGTCCCAATGGGGAGAATGATCAGGTGACTTGAAAGGATTCACGAACTTTCTTTAGCATATTAGCAGGGATGCTTAATAAAAACAAAGGGAGGAGCTGTTGAGGAATATTAGATGTTTAGCGTAAATAAGTAAGTTTTAATTAGGATTATAATATAGTGATTTGTGCTGTTTGCTTAGCTTCACTAAGCATGAGTAGCTAGATTTGCTGAAGCCTTTGCTGAAGCCTGTAGGCTGCAATACAGTTATTTTTCTTAGTAATTTTCCTAGCAGCTGGTACAGTGCTGTGTTTAGTCTTTTAGTATGGGAAGGATGTTGATATCACACTGATGTTTTGGTAGTGTTTTTCCCAAGTTTGGGACTCTTCGGTTCTCCATGTTCTGCCAGCAAGTGCAGGTGCACAAGGAGTGTAAACCAGAAGATAAGGAGGCTCCAACCCTTGGCTGAAACTGCAAATCAACAAGATAAGCGCCTGCCTGCCGGGACACAGATAAATAATCCAATAAGATGTTAGAAGGCCCCAGATCAAAAATCACCATTGGACTAAAAGACGTGCGGACAGCATGTGAAGAGTGTGTGAGGGGCGGGTGTATAGATCACAAGGGTATAATTGCCCAGGGATTTCTTTGTTTGAGGTTGTGGAATAATTACTAAAATAACCAAAATACAGCATTGTTCACACATTAAGGAAAAAGCTTAAAATCAAAAAGGCTTCTAGGGTAGAATACAGCCGCAGCTGGTATGCGAAGAATCCACTACATCGGTGATTCCCTGCACAATATCGCTCGCAGAGCAACACGGGGATGGAGTGGGGTGGAGATTCCACGGCCAAGCCCTGTGATAATCAGCAGATATGGGAACGAGATGGTCCTATGGAACTGAGAAGCTGCACACTTGCTACCCTGAGCCAACAGTTTGTCAAATTTTGACAAAATGCTGTCCTTTGTGTGAACTTTGCTCATTATAATGTCATTATAATACCTAAACACACCTCCATCCCAAAGGCTACCCGCCTCCAAGGTGCGACCACTCCTCCTTGAGTCTGCGCCCTGAATTTTTGATAAACTATACTGTGGAGGGCTGGCTAGCCGAGCGAGGGCATGTCAACATCGAAATGTTGAGTCATCAGGATGTCAAGAAATACCGAGAGCAGCTCTTGTGAGAACTAATAGATAACAAGTCATCAGGATCTCAAGAAATACCGAGAGCAGCTCTTGTGAGAACCAAGAGATAACAAGGACAGTCTGCCCTTGTTTATTCCAACAAAAGCCAAACAAGGGACTTGTGGTTAAAAGAAATGAGAACTATGTGCAGTGATAAGATGTGTATGCAAAGATAGACCTTGAGATGCCTAACCAATAAGGAGCTTGGCTTTTGCAATATGTATGAGCTAATTAAGACTGTTATAAAAGGTGTAACCGTGCTTTAATAAACGAAGTTTGCTGATCCCTCATATTGAGTGACTGCTTCTTCCCTCCGTTCCGGCGAATGGCACGACAAATTGGCACCCGAACAGGGACCCCGGCGACCCGATAGCGGAGTCCGGCCCGGCGACACGATAGCAGAGTCCGGGAGCCACGGTCGGCGGAGAACTCAAGAGCGGTCCTGTAAGCAGCGCAGGAGGCGAAAGGGATATCTTCCCCGCGCCCGGGAGCACCTAGAGAGGCTGTCCCGCCAGCCACGCGCCGCCGAAGTCTGCAAAGGCTGCAACAGCGCGCTGATAGAGGTATGAACAGACAAGCGGCGTATAATTTGCTCAAATGCTTCTTAGAGAAGCGGGACACTGAAGGAATAGACTTGAAAAAGGAACTTCCTGATCTGTTAGGCTGCTCGCAAGTATTCTCTCTAAGAGAGGGATTGAGACAGCGCCGAAACAGCTGATTAAGCGGATTAAGTTGGGACAACGGTGGGGGCATTTTAAAGATACGCATATGTTGTTTTCCCCCATGGAGTGGCGATCTTTCGGTGATACAATGTGGGAAAAAACGATAACCGGGAGTGAGAAAGAGGAGAAGGAGATAAAGGCTGTTCGCGAGTTGTGGCGCGCGGTGTTAGAGACTTTAAAGGCCATGAAAGCAGAGACAGAAGTAGCCTGTGCTGCCGCTCAAATGCTGGGTCCGGAGAGCACGGAAACGAAACCTGGTGCGTGGGCACGGTTCTTCGGGCGGCCGGCGGCGAAAGGGATGACTGGAATTACGTGTAAAACTGTTGCCGAGGTCCGCGCGGGCGCCGACCCTGCTCCGGCGACACCCGAGATGCCGGGGGTGCGGCTTCAGTCGCCATCGCAGCCAGGAGGAGAAACCTGACGACCTATGCCTTCGGCTCCTCCTCTGCCCCCCCCCCCCCTTCGGCTCCTCCTCTGCCCCCCTCCACTGACTCATCTGATCTTTCAACGCCACCTGTTGACGACTGCCAGGATCAGTCACACGAGAATACAGACAAAGTGTTACGAACAGTGCTGCAACGTCTTGATGATGGTCTATTTCAGACGCGAAAATTCGCCCGCAAAAGACAGACTTAACGACTCAATTGAGGACATTGACAGACGTACAGACTTTACTAGGAGACATTCAATGGGTGTGCAACTGCTCTTGGAGTTGCCTATTTCTCTGTTAATTTGTAATACTGTTGAATCGCCGTATGCAGTTATTTGTCAGTGGCAAACAGGAAAGGGGGAAATTCTCCTTTATCCAGCTGAGATCCACTCTGGGTCAAAGAACTGCGTTGTTGTATCATCCATATTCAGTCATCAGTTGATTTAGGTTTAGGATTGGGTAATAAATTGCTGATAACCTGGTCAGTGCAGTGCGACATTTACCTCCAATTGACAAATTTCAGTAAGCCAGGCAAAGTCATGACAACTTCCATCAAAATGCTAAAGGTTTAAAAAGGCAATTTGGATTAACCGAAAATGAAGCACGCTCTATTATACAAGCATGCCCTAGGTGTGGGAATCATGGACCAGGAGTGGGACTAGAGGGGTGAACCCGAAAGGGTTAAAGGCACTGGAAGTATGGCAAATGGATGTAACACACATTACAGAATTTGGCCGATTGAAATATGTACATGTTACAATTGATACTTTTTCAAAAATGATATGGGCTACAGCATTACCAGGGGAAAAAGCGCATCATGTATGCAAGCATTTACTTGCATGCTTTGCCGTGTTAGGAGTGCCCGAACAGATTAAAACAGACAATGGGCCTGCATACATTAGTCAAAAGGTAAGAACTTTTCTACTGAGATGGGGAATTAAGCACGCAACAGGAATACCCCACTCACCAACCGGGCAAGGCTTGGTTGAGCGAACCCATCAAGTGCTAAAAGATTATCTAAATAAGCAAAAGGGTGAAGACACAGATGCACAACAGCGATTACACAGAGTATTGTTTACGCTAAATTACTTGTGTCTTATGGGCGATCAAGAGGAACCGCCAGTAGTGATACACCATCAAAACATTAAGCTGAATAGTACCACTACCGTACCTAAATTTATGGTACATTATAAAGACCCGACCACCGGAGCATGGGTGGGACCAGTGCCAGTCATTTTTAATGGTCGAGGGTACATGTGTGTCTCTACAGGAACAGGCCCAGTGTGGGTCCCGAGCAGAGCGATAAAACCAGCATTGGAAAGACGACGGACAGACCAATACCAGGAGATGGCGCAACAGAATGGGCCCAAAGAATCTTAAGAGCTTGCTAATAAGTAGTTGCGTCCTTCTTTTGGATGCAGAAACGGCAGGGCTTGATCACCCCTGCAGTTTCAAAGGAATGTTTGGGTGGCTTTGGCAAATATGACCGGTCAAGATTCCATCTGCCTATCCACAGCATCACCCGAGAATCCATTTTCCACCTGTCTAGTCGGTCTTCCGTCTGACCAACGGCCTTCCAACTTACAAACGCAATTCCTAGGTAATGGCTCTGCAACTCTTGCTGATAGCCGGGATGGATGGGCTGCATATCTACCACCCCTCCATGCCGAGCCGCAAGAGCTAGAACTTGTAGGATCACTCATGATAGATAGCTGTGTGTACTACACAAACAATTTTGCCTTGTTTTTTTTTTTGCACTAGGAGTAGCAGCAGCACACGCTTTAACCACGCTTAATAAATTAGGATATTGGCTTGCTAAACAATCTAACGCTACACTCCAGAATAAGGCTGCCATAGATTTTTGTTATTAACGCATGTCATGGGTGTGAAGACTTTTGACAGGATGTGTTGTATGAACCTCTCAGACCACTCCAAATCAGTACACCAAAGCATCAGAGAATTATCTCAAGGAATGCAAAAGCTGAGAAAAGATGATGAATGGGGATGGTTGAATCAAATACTATCAGGTTGGGGAATCAAAAGTTGGATAGCTATGATTGTGAAAACTAGCTTGCTTATATTGCTCATTGTAGTTGTTATAATATCAGTTGTATTATGTATCTTCTCTTGTCTACAGCGCATGCTCATGAAAATTGTGCACCAAGCCTGGGTTGCTCAAAAAGAAGAAGGGGGAATTGTGGAGAGATTCTTAAATGAAAAAGGGCATGGTTTGGTTCTGTTGAGCAACCCAGGGTTTGAACTAAGCACCCAGACTGAGGAGAAAAGATCTAAGTAAACAAGAAAGGTGACATCACCCTGCCCGGAGAAGAGTTAAACAGAGGCGCGTGAACAGAGGGTCTTAGCCAATCGGGTTGAGGGGCATTGTACGTGAACAGGGGAGCTGGACCAATCATAGCGTTGTTGAATATGCATGCTTTGCGGCGAGTCTATATATACTCTGCTAAAATATGCAATAAGGGAGGACGATCATACTCACATTGAGATCGCGTCGTTACTCCATCGCGGGTTATGGAATATAAGCCGCCTTAAGTGGACGCAAAACAATGTGAGCGAATGGCTTGATAACTATGACAAGTGGGACGATAGCCTCCCAATAGGGCCGCCTCCGCAAGAAGTAGAACTGGTAGACTCGCTGAACGCTTCTTATTGTCTGTTTATAAATGCGAGCTCCGACCATTGTGCCGGGGAGCCATCTTCCCTACCATGTAGTGCCATAATACCCACACCCGTGTCCCCAATTGGAAATGAGTCCGACTGGGAACATTGGTGTAGCCACATCCTTAGAAACCGGTCTCATGCAGCCCCGGGCACATTATACCCAAGACGACTCCCTGCTGGGCTTTTCCTCATCTGCGGTAACCGGGCTTGGAATGGAATCCCCTCCGAGCCCGAAGGGGGCCCCTGTACAATTGGTCGTCTAAGTCTTGCTCTGCCGCATCATCATCCTAAAAAGAACAACCCCGTAAGACGGCGCAGAGAGGCGGCGCAGGTATTGGATAATACTTGCAACGACAATGTCAATCTTTGGAGTAAATGGGAGGTAGTTTTCGCTTCCTTTTTTGTTCCGGGCGTAGCGGCGGCCCGCGCACACCGAAATTTAGAGACACTCTCATGTTGGGTTGTCAAGCAAGCTAATTTAACTAGCAGGGTACTGTCTACAATGGCAACAGAGTTAGACTCTGCGCAGCACGCTGTTTTGCAGAACCGCATGGCTATTGACTTTCTGCTTTTAGTTCACGGTCACGGGTGTGAAGATTTTGACGGGATGTGTTGCATGGATTTGGAAGATAACTCTAGCTCCATACACAGGGAGATTAAGCAACTGATGGAACACTCACAGAAAATACAGAAAGACGTTGGATTTTTTGGGCTAGAAGGCCTAACTAATTGGTTAGGCCTAGGAGGGTGGCTAAAGGGGCTAATTCAAAGCTTAGTATTGGTCTTAGTAATAGTTATTGTAGGGCTCTTAATGTTTAGTTGTGCTTTGTCATGTATTAAGCGGCTTATAACGCAAGTTACCAATAACGCTTGGCTGGCACAAAATAAAAACGGGGGAATTGTGGAGGGCTGGCTAGTCGAGCGAGGGCATGTCAACATCGAAATGTTGAGTCATCAGGATCTCAAGAAATACCGAGAGCAGCTCTTGTGAGAACTAATAGATAACAAGTCATCAGGATCTCAAGAAATACCGAGAGCAGCTCTTGTGAGAACCAAGAGATAACAAGGACAGTCTGCCCTTGTTTATTCCAACAAAAGCCAAACAAGGGACTTGTGGTTAAAAGAAATGAGAACTATGTGCAGTGATAAGATGTGTATGCAAAGATAGACCTTGAGATGCCTAACCAATAAGGAGCTTGGCTTTTGCAATATGTATGAGCTAATTAAGACTGTTATAAAAGGTGTAACCGTGCTTTAATAAACGAAGTTTGCTGATCCCTCATATTGAGTGACTGCTTCTTCCCTCCGTTCCGGCGAATGGCACGACACTATACCTTTAAATGTGAAGCGAGAGAATTTTACACCAATCATAATAAAAGTATTTATGACTAAAGTCACTCAAACTCCACCTTGAAGGGAAAAAATAGTATAAAAATAGCCCAAAAAGGGGGGAATATTAGGGAAGACACCATCATGAGCAAGTCGAGGAAGACTCCATCAAACTGTTTTCGACTTCCGGGACCAGCCGACGGGCTGAGCCTTTCTTCCCCCCCATAGGGACGCCTTTGGGTAAGACTTAAACTATACCAAGTGTTTCCTCAAAAAACTTATAAATCTCTCTAGAGAGTCTTTTTCCTATGTTTATATCCAGGCTGTACTGTATATAACTTTGTCGCGCGTTTTGTATAACTAACACCACTTTTATTTGCATGTGCTTTGCAGACAGTGTATTTATCACCGGCAATCCATAAGAACTTATGTACTGTTGCTAAAATAAACTGCGCTGCTTAAGTAGCTGGTCGTTTTGGTTTTCATTGAACGCGACCATAAAAGTGGCCGTGGTAGTTCATGAGCACGACTGGACTGAGGGTGCAGTCCACTATTAGTGTATCCAGAATCGTGATATGTGGAGAGCTGGCTAGCCGAGCGAGGGCATATCAACATCGAAATGTTGACTCATCAGGATCTCAAGAAATACCGAGAGCAGCTCCTGTGAGAACTAATAGATAACAAAGACAGTCTGCCCTTGTTTATTCCAACAAAAGCTAAACAAGGAACTTGTGGTTAAAAGAAATGAGAATTATGTGCAGTGATAAGATTGTATGCAAAGATAGACCTTGAGATGCTAACCAATAAGGAGCTTGGCTTTTGCAATATGTATGAGCTAATTAAGACTGTTATAAAAGGTGTAACTGTGCTTTAATAAACGAAGTTTGCTGATCCCTCATATTGAGTGACTGCTTCTTCCCTCCGTTCCGGCGAATGGCACGACAAATTGGCGCCCGAACAGGGACCCCGGCGACCCGATAGCGGAGTCCGGCCCGGCGACCCGATAGCGGAGTCCGGGAGCCACGGTCGGCGGAGAAGTTGAGTGCAGTCCTGTAAGCAGCGCAGGATGCGAAAGGGATGTCTTCCCCGTGCCCGGGAGCACCTAGAGAGGCTGTCCCGCCTGCCACGCGCCGCCGAAGTCTGCAAAGGCTGCAACAGCGCGCTGATAGAGGTATGAACAGACAAGCGGCGTATAATCTGCTCAAATGCTTCTTAGAGAAGCGGGACACTGAAGGAATAGACTTGAAAAAGGAACTTCCTGATCTGTTAGGCTGCTCGCAAGTATTCTCTCTAGAGAGAGATTGAGACAGTGCCGAAACAGCTGATTAAGCGGATTAAGTTGGGACAACGGTGGGGGCATTTTAAAGATACGCATATGTTGTTTTCCCCCATGGAGTGGCGATCTTTCGGTGATACAATGTGGGAAAAAACGATAACCGGGAGTGAGAAAGAGGAGAAGGAGATAAAGGCTGTTCGCGAGTTGTGGCGCGCGGTGTTAGAGACTTTAAAGGCCATGAAAGCAGAGACAGAAGTAGCCTGTGCTGCCGCTCAAATGCTGGGTCCGGAGAGCACGGAAACGAAACCTGGTGCGTGGGCACGGTTCTTCGGGCAGCCGGCGGTGAAAGGGATGACTGGAATTACGGTTATTATTGTTACTGTAATTACAAATTACTGTTGCCGAGGTCCGCGCGGGCGCCGACCCTGCTCCGGCGACACCCGAGATGCCGGGGGTGCGGCTGCAGTCGCCATCGCAGCCAGGAGGAGAAACCTGACGACCTATGCCTTCGGCTCCTCCTCTGCGCCCCCCCCCCCCCCCCCCCCCACCCGCCGTCGCCGCCGCTCCGCGGTCGCCCATGCTGGGCCCGGCCTCGGCCCGCGCCGCCTCGCGGCCCGCCTCGCCGTAGTCCCGCCGCAGCAGCGTGAAGCCCTGCCGGCAGCACAGCAGCCACCACAGCCCGCCCGGGAACGGCATCGCCCCGCCGGCACCGGACGGGACACGACGGGACCGGAACGGGACGGGACCGGCCCGCCGCGCACCGGCCGCCGCCACCGGGACCGACCCCCCGCCGCCCCCCCCCCCCCCCCCCCTCGCTCCCCGCTGCCTCCCGCTCGCCAGGCGCTGCTACACCCCCCCCCCCCCTTCGGCTCTCCTCTGATACAGACAAAGTGCTACGAACAGTGCTGCAACGTCTTGACGATGGTCTATTTCAGACGCGAAAATTCGCCCGCAAAAGACAGACTTAACGAGGACATTGACAGACGTACAGACTTTACTAGGAGACATTCAATGGGTGTGCAACTGCTCTTGGAGTTGCCTATTTCTCTGTTAATTTGTAATACTGTTGAATCGCCGTATGCAGTTATTTGTCAGTGGCAAACAGGAAAGGGGGAAATTCTCCCCCGCCCCCGCCTGTGCCACTGACAAATCATCAGGTGACAAATCATCAGGAGACATGTTTAAGATTTTAAATGGTCTTTTTAAGAGTACAACCCAAGTCTAGCATTCAAACAAGACCGGAGGCAATAGGGAGTTGATCAGGAGGGGCAGAACAAGAATCATAGAGATTAGTGGAACGGAACCTGATGATGTCAGTATTCCAGTGAATGGTGCCAATTTAAAATGGTGGTTGCGTAACTCAACTTCCATCCAAGAAGCATTAATAGGCTATAATGGTCGTATACATTCGCAACAACCAAAAGGGAAAATGTGGCAAGTATTAAAACGAAATCAGTGGATGGAAAAAGCGCATCATGTATGCAAGCATTTACTTGCATGCTTTGCCGTGTTAGGAGTGCCCGAACAGATTAAAACAGACAACGGGCCTGCATACATTAGTCAAAAGGTAAGAACTTTTCTACTGAGATGGGGAATTAAGCACGCAACAGGAATACCCCACTCACCAACCGGGCAAGGCTTGGTTGAGCGAACCCATCAAGTGCTAAAAGATTATCTAAATAAGCAAAAGGGTGAAGACACAGATGCACAACAGCGATTACACAGAGTATTGTTTACGCTAAATTACTTGTGTCTTATGGGCGATTCAAGAGGAACCGCCAGTAGTGATACACCATCAAAACATTAAGCTGAATAGTACCACTACCCTACCTAAATTTATGGTACATTATAAAGACCCGACCACCGGAGCATGGGTGGGACCAGTGCCAGTCATTTTTAATGGTCGAGGGTACATGTGTGTCTCTACAGGAACAGGCTCAGTGTGGGTCCCGAGCAGAGCGATAAAACCAGCATTGGAAAGACGATGGACAGACCAATACCAAGAGATGGCGCAACAGAATGGGCCCAAAGAATCTCAAGAGCTTGCTAATAAGTAGTTGCGTCCTTCTTTTGGATGCAGAAACAGCAGGGCTTGATCACCCCTGTAGTTTCAAAGGAATGTCTGGGTGGCTTTGGCAAATATGACCGGTCAAGATTCCATCTGCCTATCCACAGCATCACCCGAGAATCCATTTTCCACCTGTCTAGTCGGTCTTCTCTGACCAACGGCCTTCCAACTTACAAACGCAATTCCTAGGTAATGGCTCTGCAACTCTTGCTGATAGCCGGGATGGATGGGCTGCATATCTACCACCCCTCCATGCCGAGCCGCAAGAGCAAACAATTTTTGCCTTGTTTTTTTTGCACTAGGAGTAGCAGCAGCACACGCTTTAACCACGCTTAATAAATTAGGATATTGGCTTGCTAAACAATCTAACGCTACACTCCAGAATAAGGCTGCCATAGATTTTTGTTATTAACGCATGTCATGGGTGTGAAGACTTTTGACAGGATGTGTTGTATGAACCTCTCAGACCACTCCAAATCAGTACACCAAAGCATCAGAGAATTATATCAAGGAATGCAAAAGCTGAGAAAAGATGATGAATGGGGATGGTTGAATCAAATACTATCAGGTTGGGGAATCAAAAGTTGGACAGCTATGATTGTGAAAACTAGCTTGCTTATATTGCTCATTGTAGTTGTTATAATATCAGTTGTATTATGTATCTTCTCTTGTCTACAGCGCATGCTCATGAAAATTGTGCACCAAGCCTGGGTTGCTCAAAAAGAAGAAGGGGGAATTGTGGAGAGATTCTTAAATGAGAAAAGGCATGGTTTGGTTCTGGTGAGCAACCCAGGGTTTGAACTAAGCACCCAGACTGAGGGAGAAAAGATCTAAGTAAACAAGAAAGGTGACATCACCCTGCCCGGGAGAAGAGTTAAACAGAGGCGCGTGAACAGAGGGTCTTAGCCAATCGGGTTGGGGGGCGTTGTACGTGAACAGGGGAGCTGGACCAATCATAGCGTTGTTGAATATGCATGCTTTGCTGCGAGTCTATATATACTCTGCTAAAATATGCAATAAGGGAGGACGATCATACTCACATTGAGATCGCGTCGTTACTCCATCGCGGGTTATGGAATATAAGCCGCCTTAAGTGGACGCAAAACAACGTGAGCGAGTGGCTTGATAACTATGACAAGTGGGACGATAGCCTCCCAATAGGGCCGCCTCCGCAAGAAGTAGAACTGGTAGACTCGCTGAACGCTTCTTATTGTCTGTTTATGAATGCGAGCTCCGACCATTGTGCCGGGGAGCCATCTTCCCTACCATGTAGTGTCATAATACCCACACCCGTGTCCCCAATTGGAAATGAGTCCGACTGGGAACATTGGTGTAGCCACATCCTTAGAAACCGGTCTCATGCAGCCCCGGGCACATTATACCCAAGACGACTCCCTGCTGGGCTTTTCCTCATCTGTGGTAACCGGGCTTGGAATGGAATCCCCTCCGAGCCCGAAGGGGGCCCCTGTACAATTGGTCGTCTGAGTCTTGCTCTGCCGCATCATCATCCTAAAAAGAACAACCCCGTAAGATGGCGCAGAGAGGCGGCGCAGGTATTGGATAATACTTGCAACGACAATGTCAATCTTTGGAGTAAATGGGAGGTAGTTTTCGCTTCCTTTTTTGCTCCGGGCATAGCGGCGGCCCGCGCACACCGAAATTTAGAGACACTTCATGTTGGGTTGTCAAGCAAGCTAATTTAACTAGCAGGGTACTGTCTGCAATAGCAACAGAGTTAGACTCTGTGCAGCACGCTGTTTTGCAGAACCGCATGGCTATTGACTTTCTGCTTTTAGCTCACGGTCACGGGTGTGAAGATTTTGACGGGATGTGTTGCATGGATTTGGAAGATAACTCTAGCTCCATCCACAGGGAGATTAAGCAACTGATGGAACACTCACAGAAAATACAGAAAGACGTTGGATTTTTTGGGCTAGAAGGCCTAACTAATTGGTTAGGCCTAGGAGGGTGGCTAAAGGGGCTAAT
Organism: Pluvialis apricaria; assembly: GCA_017639485.1. NCBI lineage: Eukaryota > Metazoa > Chordata > Aves > Charadriiformes > Charadriidae > Pluvialis > Pluvialis apricaria. The sequence goes on along the minus strand of CM030043.1, from coordinate 30,947,162 downwards.
TCAAAGCTTAGTATTGGTCTTAGTAATAGTTATTGTAGGGCTTTTAATGTTTGGCTGTGCTTTGTCATGTATTAAGCGGCTTATAACGCAAGTTACTAATAACGCTTGGCTGGCACAAAATAAAAACGGGGGAATTGTGGAGAGCTGGCTAGCCGAGCGAGGGCATATCAACATCGAAATGTTGACTCATCAGGATCTCAAGAAATACCGAGAGCAGCTCCTGTGAGAACTAATAGATAACAAAGACAGTCTGCCCTTGTTTATTCCAACAAAAGCTAAATAAGGAACTTGTGGTTAAAAGAAATGAGAGTTATGTGCAGTGATAAGATGTGTATGCAAAGATAGACCTTGAGATGCCTAACCAATAAGGAGCTTGGCTTTTGCAATATGTATGAGCTAATTAAGACTGTTATAAAAGGTGTAACTGTGCTTTAATAAACGAAGTTTGCTGATCCCTCATATTGAGTGACTGCTTCTTCCCTCCGTTCCGGCGAATGGCACGACAGTGATAGTTTAATATATATATTAAACGCGACTGGACTGATAGTAGTGGATTGGACATCACTCAGAATTTAAACCTGGCCGCACCTAGCCTCCCACCTCGGACAGGCTGGAGAGTTGGGCGGAGAAAAACCCGATGAAATTCAACAAAGGCAAGTGTGGGGTACTCCATCTGTGGAGGAATAACCCCATGCATCAGTACGGGTTGGGGCTGACCTCCTGGAGAGCAGCGGTCTGGAAAGGGACCTGGGTCCTGGTGGACAACAGGGTGACCATGAGCCAGCAATGTGCCCTGGTGGCCAAGAAGGCCGATGGCATCCTGGGGCGCATCAAGAAGAGTGTGGCCAGCAGGTCGAGGGAGGTCATCCTCCCCCTCTACTCTGCCCTGGTGAGGCCGCATCTGGAGCACTGTGTGCAGTTCTGGGCTCCCCGGTTCAAGAAGGACAGGGAACTGCTGGAGAGGGTCCAGCAAAGGGCTACTGAGATGATTACGGGATTGGAGCATCTTTCTTATGAGGAAAGGCTCAGGGACTTGGGTCTTTTTAGTCTAGAAAAAAGAAGACTGAGGGGGATCTTATCAATACTTATAACTACTTAAAGGGAGGGTGCCAGGTAGATGAGAAGAGTCCTTTTTCAGTGGTGCCCAGTGATAGGACAAGAGGTAATGGGCACAAAGTTGAGCATAGGAAGTTCCATCTGAACATGAGGAGGAACTTCTTTACTCTGAGGGTGGCAGAGCACTGGAACAGGCTGCCCAGAGAGGTTGTGGAGTCTCCCACACTGGAGACATTCAAAACCCGCCTGGATGCCGTCCTGTGCAACGTGCTGTAGGTGTCCCTGCTGTGGCAGGGGGGTTGGACGAGATGATCTCCAGAGGTCCCTTCCAACCCTGACCATTCTGTGATTCTTCAACACTGGTTCACAACCTTTTACTGATATTCTCAATTTGGTTCAACTTGGCTTGAGCCAGATTTTGATGCAAAATATTCTCTGGTCACTGTAAGTTCATTTTCTGGTCACTGCAAGTATGCAGGGTGTGGGGGTTTTGTTTGTTTTGGTTTGTGGGATTTTTTTGTAAATTTAAGTGACTACAGTTGATTAAATCAACTGCCTATGGAAAGAAATCGCAAACTGTAAATGTCTAGTCAAAGTTGTGAATTAAGGTGAAATGAAAACTGGTAAGATGCTTGACTCAAAGTGAATCAGATCAGAAGGCAGAATTTTCTTCTTGGATACCTATTAGCAAGAAACAATTAAAGGAAACAATTTTGAAAATTACATTATTTGGAATTATTAGGAGTATAAAGTATTTTAAATTATATGGAAGAATGCTCAGAATTTGACTTCTAATAAACATTTATAGCACCTGGTAGAGTTCACATTAGTGGTCTGATCTAGCTGTTGAAGTTTAGAGACTTCACTGAAAGGAGAGTTGTGCAAGATTTCTGCCTGGCTTGAGTCTTGATCTGTTTATTAATAAGGATTTTGTACTGTATAAAGTTATTCATCTGTACATAAAAAAGCTGAACTGCTGAAGTAAATGCTGTAATTGTAGGTGAGGAAAAGGGAATGGTATAAAAATTAAACTGCTGTCTCTAATATCAAACTTATTCTGAATTATATTCTTTAGGATCAGAATTTGATGCAGAAAAGTTGTGCAGATCATAGAATCATAGAATATCTCAAGTTGGAAGGGACCCATAAGGATCATTGAGTCTAACTCCCTGCTCCTTGCAGGACTACCTAAAGCTAAACCATATGACTAAGAGCATCATCCAGATACACCTTGAACTATGACAGACTTGGTGTCCTGACCACTTCTTTGGGGAGCTGTCGTGGATGGAAATATTTGACATGGTTATGATTTGGTAGCAATTTAGAATTTATTAATGATATGAGATAGATCAAGAGGTTAAGTTTTAGCAGCTCTTAATCATTAACTGATTTAAGGATTTACAAGATGATTTAACAAAATAATTGAACAGCGACTTAATTACAGATTCAAAGATGGCAAGATTCACACTAACTTACCATAAGGTATCCTAAATCAATACATATACATATAAGCACGAACATACAAACAAACAACACTTAAGGGGTCGCGCACACACCTACACTCGAGTTTTAACTATTAGGACTAAAGGTCCCTTTGCAACAGGTGACTCCAATGAGCTGACGGGTGACTCTTTTACACATGCATGGACAAATATTTGGATCCAATAAAATATAAGAACATCCACACCTGTAAGAACTAATGTGCATATAGAGAGGTGGATGAAAGAGAGGCTAGCCTGTAGTTAAAATTTCCCTCTTCAAGTTTAGAGAAAATACTTGCAATGCATCAGTATTCCTCAGCGGGCAATAACTGGGACTCGAGTGGAATTGACTCACCCTGGCCTTCCAGTCCTCAAGGTGTGTCGTGGTTTAGGCCGAATCGGCTACTGGGGACATAGGGGACCCCAGATGGGACCGATACATGCTCCACTCTGCCCCTCTTCGAAGAGAGAGGCAGAGGAGGGAAAAAGAGACTTATGAGTTTAGAAGGAACTAAACTACTTTAATGAAATATTAATAATAAAAAATAAAAGGAAATAATGAGAAATATACAAAACCGTATCAAGATCCCAGGATGACAATCATGACACCGGCTGGCACTGGGGAAGTCCCAGGCTGGACTCGGTGATGGACAGG